>CM035785.1:35524675-36042175 GCA_020466265.1 Siphamia tubifer
AAATGCGTTTTTCATTATGTATTAACCATTTGTTACCTATTTGTTAATGTCTTGTAAAGGTTCTTACTAGTGTCTTCCAAAGATAAATGTAAAATTAGATTATTTTTAACCAACAGGTGTAGTGTTTGTATATCTGCTTTACATGTAAACAAAGAAACAGTTGTTAACACTGTACCTGTTGGTTAAAAATAATACAATTTTACATTTTCAATTGTATGAACCTGGTCAAGACAACAGAAGTTACACAAAATAGAAACCAGTCAAACATCCAGACGAAAACAATTACAAAAAATTATTCATATAACACAATAAAAGTTATCGCTAAAACCAAACGTAAAACATTAGATAAAAACATACATATAAAGACTGGCCATATGACTGACCAATGTCATACAATATGATATAGCTCTGACTCATAATAAGTAGTCTATGAACATATTTATATCCCTGAATAGAGTGTTGGGATATTAGGTTCTTGGTCTGACCCCACCGCTAGATATACTTTGTGTTAATGTAATAACTTGAAAAATATTTGGTTTACAAATTCCACGTTTTCCATATCAACGGTTTTTATGGAGAGGAAGAACTGATTAAATTTTGGATGGTTTACCATTACTAGATTGCCCAAAAGGGGCGCTCAAAAGTTTAAAATCACTAAACACTTTTTTTCATATCTCTGGAACTGTTTGTCTGATTGACTTTAAATCAAGTGTAAATGAAAGGTCAGGACCTGGGATGGGAAGTGTTCATAGATATATATATGTATATCCCCAAGCCCAGGGGTGGGCAAACTGACTTTTAAAATTGGACAGAGAGGCTGGGTCAGCACAGTAGTCTACCTCAGTTACACTGCTGCCCCTGTGATGAGGATAACCATAAGACGACAAGTGCAAGTATAATTATCCTTACCCCTCAAAGACCCAATGCTACTTTTGTCTCAGTTTCCAATTTTTTTTTTTTTTCCTACATTTAACTTTTCTTCAACATGTTAGATCAGACATTGGTTACAAGTGATTGTTTGGTTCTTGATGAATTTAATGCATGAAAAAAAAGAAAATATTCTTTAAAATTGAGAGGAAAAGCAGTATTATTTTCTTTGTTATATATTTGCAAAATAGAGCAAAATATTCTTGAGAATGGAATGTGTAAAAATTACGTTTAAACTACATATTTTAAAATGATGAAAAAAGCTAGCCTAGCCAGACTATCATTATTCATTACATGTATAGGTCTAGTGGTGCTTCATAGTCAGTGGAGGCGGGGCTAAAAGGTTGTCTTTGAAATCCCTCTGTATGCAATTGGATGGTACTTGAACCAATCTGCATAATCTTTAGGATGATGTAGTTAGATGCCAGAAAGTCTGGAGAAAGTTATGAATGACTAAATAAAATGGTGGGTTATGGAGCTTAAAGATGGTTGTCGCTTCTGTAAAAATAATTTAAACAAACAAACAAACACAGATAGACAAACAAACAGACAAATGCTTGGTAAAACATAACCTCCTTTGCGGAAGTAATTCTGGAAAAACAAAATCACAAAGCCTCATTACTGGTCTCTGATCCAACTGCACAGGGTGGAAAAAGCACTTCAGATTCAGAAGAAATCCACTAATCCCAAAGGAAGAGAGAAAAAAAGTTTAAATGTGTAAAAACCACCACAGTAACTGTTAATTATAACCTTTTTAACCTGATAAATAAGATAAGATTAAAAGCGTTTGGTCCCCTTTATGGCTGATTTTCAGACCCAGACTTAATTACTAAATCTTTTAACATTAATTTGCAGGCAATGTGCATCTGTGTTGGACGACACATTGCATGACATATTGTTTTGTACATTTCTTGGTGTTTAGCTCCATCCGGGAACTCCGCCAGTAAGAAGTTAAACAGTGACTTCAACATCTGTGGTTCAGTTCCCAAGTGTTTTCTCAGAGCGAAGACGCTTCAGAATGGACCCACACCTTATAAAACTCAACCATCATCTACTTATTTTATTTTATGCTTCATTCCTCATTCTTTATGTCTAAATGTGTTGGATTTAAAATTTTTTATATCATGCGGCTTTTTGGTTTTTGATGTTGTACAATTTCTTTTTTGTTTTATGTCAGTGTTTAAAGCAATCCAGGTCACATAAGGTTTTATCCGTAGCTTTAAATGTCTTTTTAGTGACATACTATACAACTCACTCATGTGAACTCTTACTTACCCATAAAAAAAAAAAAAAATTCAAAAAAACAGAATATGAAGTAAGTATTGTGGCTTTGGTGTCATGAAACAAAGCTTTTCCAATTCTGTTCTCCCATAACGAAGTAGGAGAAGTGCTGAATACGCAACTCTTTCCATTTGTCACCAAAAATGAGTCCAATTTTTTTATTTTTTTTTAATGCGATGGGGATTCAGTGTTTGAGATATTTCCAGGATAAATTAAACATCCATGTCAAAACGACATTTATGGAGAATGATCTAATCAGCAGGCGATTGTCCATCAGCACGAACACTGAGGAATTGTTGAGGGACATCAAAGTTACAGTGAGGTTCGCCACTGGCCTTTCTGTTCCACTTCACTGTAAATCTACAAAAACTGGAAATAGCTTTAATCCTTTCTGGCCTGTAACACCTATTAAATGCCAACATTGGTTCAAACTGGTGGAATCACAGAGGTAAATGATGCTGGGAGGCGCACAACAAAGTTTCCCAGAAACCCAAAGGAGTAATTTTGTAAAATAAACACAATGAACCACAGAATAGCAATATTCTATTAATATTATTTAAATAACCTTATGAAACTAGATTAAACTGGATATTTTTGAGTATGGTGCAATTTTTTTTTCGAGGTTCTTTTATTATAGATGGAGGGTGGGGAAGGGGTTCCTTTCCATTTCTCTTTTCCATTTATTAATTTTAGATGTGGAACTTGTGGTCACATGATCTAAGCTTATTGAATTAATTATCTGAATTAATGTTTATATGCAGAAGACACTGGTAACCAATAGGGGTGTAACGGTACACAAAAATCATGGTTCGGTACACACCTGGGTTTTGAAGTCACGGTTTCGGTCCAGTATGGAAACAAACGGTATTTATTAAACTAAAAAAAAATTTCACTATACAAATGGAAACAGTAAATAAATTCAAAGTGCTACTTGGTAGCAGTAAGTTAAAAATAATAATAAAATAAAATTGTTAAACGATTAACCAAATGTTGAAATGAAAAATAATGAATTACTTTTAAAGAGCAAAAAAACCCGAACTTTTTCCAACATCTTAATGGTGTCATTCCACTGAAAACCACTTTTCCACGCTCCTTTTGGAATCTGATGAGTCACCCCGAGTTATCAACACATGCTCCGTTTGCTGCGTGATGTGTCACCTCCAGTGGCTGTATTTACCATTCAAAGAAAACAACAGAGAAACGAGCCACTCAGAAAAAGTCTGTCCACTACATGTCACAGGAACATTGGCGTCACCCACGTGGGGTTAAGCCCGTCCCCCATTGCAGCGAATCTGAAGTAGCATTAGCATTAGCATCTACAAGAGAAGTCGACGACACAGTAGCTGCTGCACAAACTGGTGGAGCAAAGTGAGTCATGTGCTCTCTGTGGAAATAAAGCCAAATTTTTTTCCTGCATGTTTTCAAAACAAGCAATGGCACGAAACCTAGCTGGATGTTACTCTGGGATGATAAACACACACAGAGCAAGAGGGGAGGGGGGAGTGTTCTTTCGCACATTCTGAGCCAATCAGAGATACCTAATTACCATGTCATGGACATGTAGGCAGAAGTACCGGTAAACTATGTTCTACTGCGGCCTCTGCATGATACGCATGTGGTCACAAACTGACTGTATTTCTTCGGTATCGGGCTGTACCGAAATGAACATCTGTTTTCAATGGTTCGGTTCAAATGGTTCGGTTCAATGGTTCAAATACATATACCGTTACGGCCTTAGTAACCAGTGTTAAGATCAAGCCAAGCATCAGTAGACTTGATCTGAAGGGCTCTCCCCAGACACTTAAGGGCATGGTACATTCTTGCCACAACCTGTGCATCTTCTTGCGAATATTTCAACTCTCCAGCGAATGCTCGGGAAATCTCATTGGTCAATTACATAAAGAAATATAGTGTTATCGTTGGTATAAATAGTGAAATTATGTCAGCATTTAAAAGGCCACTTTCTGCACAACATTTTCCATAAAGAACTCCAGTTGATTCAAGATCATAATAAAGCACAAGGTGTACACGAAGCCTGCTGACCAGCTTTCTTCATCTGAATGCACATTGTGTTCCAAGGGAAAGTGCAACAGTCTGAAACCCACCAATCTAGAAATTTTCTTTGTAAATCACTTAGGCCCAATCCCCAAAGAAACAAATTTGCGTGAATCCAACGTCCTTTCTTAATGGATTTGCCTTTCATCAAAATGGGACCGGTGTCATGGGTACTCCAAAACAATATCTATGGAAAACAGGTCCCAGAGTGGGAAGATCTGACGATGGTGCTGTTCCCGCACCCATCTTGACGTGTCTAAGTGGTCTAAGTGAGTAAAATGTGTGTTCACACCCACGTCATGGCCACATGACCAGAATAAACAGCAGCCTTGTTCCCGTAGCATTCATTCTCATCACAAGACAGCAACAATGGCAAACAACAGAGTAGCAGTGGTGAATGCATTGCTAAATGTAATGGCGTTATTGATGTTGACTGCTGCTTCTATCTTCCTTTTCGTGTTATTGTTGTTGTTTGTGTCCAGTGTGTGTGTGTCGCGCCAGTAGTAAAAGGGATGTGGGCGCATGTGCACTACTTCTTCTATTGTTTTCTTGTACTGTCTTACAGTGCTCATAGTGGTGTGGCATGTGAATTACATCGTTTTCAGCAAGCATTTCATCCCCATGCTGAGGCAGATTTTTTACTGAAACATTTGCATTTTTACACAATATCTTTTTGACACGCTTTCAAAACAAAACCCATCTCGGACTCGTCTGTATGTAGCCTTAATCATTTCATTATCCATTGAATAATGTTTGAATAATGTTATGCTACAGAGACAGTTTCAGCTACTGACAGCATGGGGGATTGTTTCACAAACAAAACATCTGTTTATAGTCACCAATGACTGTTAATGGTGTTACAGGCCTAGAAGGGTTCTCCCATTTCATAGGTAAATATTTAAACCCCTGTCCCTTGTAAATGTGTTGCAAGAGATAGGGGTTGCTAAGTGCAAAGGCCAAGGGTGAATTGAAATTGGGTTTTTGACTCTTTATCATTGACTGTATTAGTATGTATTTTTCATTACATTTGGTCCATTGGAGAACAGCTAGAGGAGGCTGAACTTAGTTTAGTTTTAGTTTAGTTTATTTCAGTCATATATTCACTTCTGAGTTCCTATTAATTCACGTTTATTACAAAAAAAAAAAACTCTCTGATTTTCATGCATTGTGGTGAAAATGACAAAGCCCTTCCATTCCAAATACTAACAGGAAATAAAATTAAGAATTACACCAAAAGACAGAAAGGTTGACATCATGTGTCATAATGTGCAGTGTGTTTGTGGTTTTAAAAAAAAGCTGCAGAACAGTGACTATGGGCCCTGGTACACATCTGTGCACATCTAGTTTTTATTAGTGACATGAAGAGTTAAATATACACCATCCTTATTTTCCACTTTCACAAAATTCTTAAACAAACACAAATTATTTTCTCCTTCAACAAAGTTTCTACTTCTTTCCTCTAAAACTAGCTTTGATCTAAATAGATTTGACAGCGTCTGATTGCTTTTGGAGCTCTTACATATTTTGCAGTATTATAATAATTCCATACTTATTCTATTATGTCAATTACACCACTACACCATCAAGTTAAAATGTTCTGCTTTGAAAACCAAATTGCGAACCATTCAAGATTTACACCAAGGTTTTGTTTTTCTCCATTTAAGATTAAATGTTTTTGTTGAACAAAGTCAAACAGATAGTGACATCAGTGAAAAAACTAAATCTGGGACTTTATCCAAGACGTGTATGGTTTCCAGCTCAGACGATGAATCCAATCCAACAAACTCCTTCATAGAATTCCTACATGAGCCGAGTGAGTCAGGATCCAAGTCTAGGTCCTGGTCTGAGTTCTCTCCTGGGTCCTGGTTTGAGTCTAGGTCTGGGTCGTTGTCTGGGTTCTGGACTTGGTATGGGTCCAAGTCTGTGTCCTGCTGTGTCTCCTGTTATGGGCCCTTATCTAGGTCCTGGTCAGGGTCCAGATGTGGATCCTGGTACAAGTCCAGGTCTGGGTCCTGGTGTGGGTCTGGATCGTGGTCTTGATCTTTGTATGGGTACAGGTATAAGTCCTGGTCTCATTATTCATGACATTCTGATGCCGAATGGGATTTTCAAATTTCCCCTTTTGTTTCTAAAATGATAATTTTCCACTGAAAACACAGTTAATTTGTTCATAAAATAATGCAACGCCTAAATTACTCCATTGATTCAGATGACAATGTTTCATATCAAGCTCATTTATTGTAGGCAAATTATGCAAAAATGAAGCAATCACAACTTTTTCTTTTGCAGGAGCCCATCCTTTAAAACATGGTTACACCCTTTTACTTTGAACTCACCAGGTTCCAAAGTTTGGCCTGAGCTTTGGATTTGGTCATGTTTCCACTAGAGATGGGACATGATTTTCAAATATTTGAACATACTGTCAAGCCCTCCGACTGTGGGGGGTCGGACCCAAACGCAGAACGAGACTCTAGAGACAGAACGGAGTTTGATCAGATCTTTGATTTTCCCTTATTTGGGGGGAAAGGGGGAAAAAGGAGAACTGAGGTGTCCTCGGCTAATGCCGGTGTAAAAACAGAAAAAAAAGGTGTCAGCACTGAATCCTTGGACAGGCGGAGAAAAGTAGTAAACCAAAAGTCACTCTCAGCAAAAGACTGGAGGAGAAAATAAAATTCACTCACAGCAAAAGACTGGAGGAGAAAACAAAAATCACTCACAGCAAAAGACTGGAGGAGAAAACAAAAATCACTCACAGCAAAAGACTGGAGGAGAAAACAAAAATCACTCACAGCAAAAGACTGGAGGCGGAGACTGAGATCGTAACTAAAACGAAACTCAAAATCGCAGCAGCAGCTGGAAACGGGAGTCGGAAGGCTCGGGACTCTCAGGGAGAAACTGAAACAAAAAGAAGAACCGGAGTTAACACGGGAGGATTGGGGACTTGAAACAACAGGAAACTCGAAGGGCTGGATCATTACACCGAGGTGTCGTAATAATCTGGCGTCGGATGCAGGTAGTGAGTGAGCTTAAGTAGGAAGCTCAACCAGATGCAGCTGCGCCGCATCTCCTGGATGACAATCAGCTGTGAGACGTGGAAGAAACATGACAGACAGCAAAACAAAACAAACACGCCCCCTTGGGTCCTAACAGTACCCCCCCCCTAATGGACGCCACCTGGCGGCCTACCTGGCTTGTTGGGGTACTGTGCGTAAAAGTCCCTGAGTAACCCTGGGTCGAGGATCAGTGACCGTGAAACCCAAGAGCGTTCCTCAGGACCATATCCCTCCCAATCGACGAGGTACTGGAATCCCCTGCCCCGCCTGCGGACGTCCAGAATACCAGCCACCGTGTAAGCCGGGGAGCCGTCAATCACCCGAGGAGGAGGAGGGGGGTCGGCTGGGGGATGATGTGGGCTGTCTACCACTGGTTTTAAAAGGGAGACATGGAATACAGGATGAACCTTGAGGGCAGCCGGCAGGGTCAGTCGGATGGCACTAGGATTGATGATCCGTTCAATGGGATATGGGCCAATAAATCGGGGAGCCAGTTTACGGGACTCCACCTGAAGCGGAAGGTCTCGGGCCGACACCCACACCTGCTGTCCCACTTGATAATCTGGTGCTGGACGACGGTGTCGGTCTGCCAGGCGTCGATTCCGAGCGGAAGTCCGGGTCAGAGCGAGCCGTGCCTCCCTCCACACCCGTCTCGCCCTGCGAAACTGGGCCTGGACGGACGGAACTGCCACTTCCACCTCTTGACTGGGAAACAGGGGAGGCTGGAACCCATGAGTCACCATGAAGGGTGACAAACCAGTAGCCGAGCTTACCAGCGAATTGTGGGCATACTCAACCCATGGCAGGTGTGTGGACCAGGACGAGGGCATGTTGCAGGCCACACAGCGCAGGGAGGCCTCCAGATCCTGATTGGCACGCTCAGCCTGGCCGTTTGATTGGGGATGGTACCCAGAGGTCAGACTGCATGATGACCCCAGTGTCTGGGAAAAAGACCGCCAAACCCGAGACGTGAACTGTGGTCCACGGTCCGAGACAATATCCTGCGGGATGCCGTGCAGGCGAATGACATGCTGCACCAACAGGTCCGCTGTCTCAGACGCCGAAGGCAACTTGGGGAGGGCCACCAGGTGGATGGCTTTGGAGAACCGGTCGACAATAGTCAGAATGGTGGAATTGCCCTCTGACGGGGGAAGACCGGTAACGAAGTCCACAGCGATACAGGCCCATGGTCGTCGCGGGATGCTCAGGGGATGCAGCAAACCTGCTGGGGGTTGGTGGGAGGCTTTATTGCGGGCACAAATGGAGCAGGCAGTGACAAAGTCACAAATATCTGTGTTCATAGAGGGCCACCAGAAACGTCGTCTAATCAACGAGGTAGTGCGTCTTGAACCAGGATGACATGCGATCCTGGAGGCATGTCCCCACTGCAACACAGATGGCCTTTTGGACTCTGGAACAAAGAGGCAGCCAGGGGGACATCCATCAGGGATGGGACCTTCCTGCTGAGCGTCCAGCACCTCCTGCTCGACCTGCCACCTTATGGCTCCAACCACGCAGGAAGAGGGAATGATGCCGTCCAATCCCCTGTCTGAGACCTCCCCCTCAACCTGGAACTGACGGGAGAGAGCGTCTGGCTTCTGGTTCCGGGAACCCGGACGGTAGGTGAGGGTAAACTTGAAGCGTCCCAGGAACAGCGCCCAGCGGGCCTGTCTGGCATTAAGCCTTCGAGCAGTCCGGAGGTAGGCTAGGTTTTTATGGTCCGTCCACACGATGAATGGATGTTTGGACCCCTCCAGCCAGTGCCGCCATTCTTGGAGAGCCAGAACGACTGCCAGCAACTCTCGGTCTCCAACACCATAATTCTGCTCGGCTGGGCTGAGACGCCGGGAGAGGAATGCGCACGGGTGCAGTTTTCCATCTGCAGGAAGGCGTTGGGAGAGAACAGCCCCTACCCCTGAATCTGAGGCATCAACCTCCACCACAAACTGTAGTTCGGGATCTGGGTGAATAAGTACAGGAGCATTGGTGAACAGTGTTTTCAGCTTAGAAAAAGCAGACTGAGCAGATTGTGACCAGGTGAATGGAACCTTCGTGGAAGTAAGCTGAGTGAGAGGAGTTGCCACCTTACTGAAGTTCCGGATGAATCGGCGATAGAAATTTGCAAACCCCAGAAACCTCTGGAGCTGTTTGCGGGTTTCTGGAACTGGCCACTCGACTACCGCCCGTACCTTTTCCGGGTCAGGGCTCAGCCGTCCCTTCTCTAGCACGAACCCCAGGAAGGTGGTGCGCTCCTTATGGAAGTCACATTTCTCCGCTTTGACAAACAACCGATTCTCCCGTAGACGCTGCAGAACCTGTCTGACATGCTCCACATGCTCTGTGAGAGAACGGGAAAAGATCAAAATGTCATCAATGTACACAAAGACAAAATGGTTTAAAAAATCCCGGAGGACATCATTCACTAATGATTGAAAAACAGCAGGGGCGTTTGTCAGGCCAAAAGGCATCACCAGATACTCGAAGTGTCCGAGGGGAGTGTTAAAAGCTGTCTTCCATTCGTCTCCATCTCTGATCCGGACCAAGTGGTAGGCGCTTCGCAGGTCCAGCTTGGTGAACACCTTGCAGCCATGGAGGAGTTCAAAAGCTGAATCCATCAGGGGCAGCGGGTATTTATTCTTGACGGTGATGTTGTTTAACCCCGTGTAATCTATACATGGACGCAGAGACTTGTCTTTCTTTGCCACAAAGAAAAACCCAGCCCCGACAGGCGATGAGGACGGTCGGATCAACCCAGCCTCCAATGACTCTGAGATGTATGTCTCCATTGCCTCCTTCTCTGGTTGGCTCAGGTGGTAGAGTCGTCTGCTGGGCAGAGGGACGTCTGGAAGCAGGTCTATGGCACAGTCATAAGGCCGGTGAGGCGGGAGAGACCGTGCTCGGTCCTTGCTGAAAACCTCTGCCAAGTCATGATACTCCTGGGGAACATGGCTTAGATCCATAATCTCCAGCTGTACCTGGGGAGAAACTAGCACACCTGGTGTAGCAGACCGAAGACAGTTAGCATGACAGAAGCTGCTCCAGCTTCTCACTGTGGAAGTATTCCAGTCGATGTGAGGGTTATGAATCTTAAGCCATGGCAAACCCACCACCACCTGTGTGGTTGGAGAGCTGATCACATAAAACTCTAGTAGCTCAAAGTGGTTTCCTGACACCCGAAAACGTAGTGGCTCAGTCTTATGTGTAACCATCTCTATGTTGCTGCCATCTATGGCTGACACTCCCTTGGGTGTTGCTATGGCTATGGTGGGGATGTTGTGGCTCCTTACTAGTGCCCTATCAATAAAACTCTCATCTGCCCCACTGTCTACCAACACAGATACAGACACTGAGGTGTGTGAAAGAATTAGGGTACCTGGAAAGCGGCTACGTGATGCAGTGCTAGTCGATGAAGTTGTGCTGCCAGCCTGAAGACCTGAGGACCGGCGTTCTCTTGAAGGCGGGTATAACCCTGGACACTGCGCCCGAAGGTGCCCCTCTCCACCGCAGTAAAGGCATAACCCACGGCTCATCCTCCACTGTCGCTCCTCCCGGGTCAGTCGAGTGCTGCTTAGCTGCATGGGCTCCTCTTGTAGCTCACGTTCTAGACTGCGGGGCGCAGCGTGTGTGTGCTTGAGTGTGTCACCTGCCGGGGACGAATCTGGAACATAAAACCCCAAGGACGAAGGACGGAGCACTGGTCGGAGTCCCCTCTGTTCACCTCTCTCTCGTCTCCTCTCTCTCATCCGGTTGTCCAATGTGATAGCTAACCGGATTAGCTCTTCTAAGGTTGCTGGATCGTCACGTACCGTTAGTTCATCCTTCAGTTCTGGGCTAAGGCTTTTTCTAAAAATGGCACGGAGAGCCTTGTCCTCCCACCCACATTCTGCAGCCACAATGCGGAAGGTAATGGCATACTGCGCCACTGGTGTGCCCCCTTGTCGTAGTGACATTAACTTGGCCTCAGCCTCTCTGCCCCTAACTGGGTGATCAAAAACAAGGAGCATCTCACTCACCAGATGGTCATAATTGGTCCGTAGCTCAGGACGCTGGGAAGAGACCGCCAGAGCCCAAGCGGCTGCCTGTCCGGAAAGCAGGCTCATAATGAAGGCTGTCTTAGCTTCGCTAGTAGCGTAGCTGAGTGGCTGCTGGCTGAAAACCAGGGAACATTGATGAAGAAACTGGCCGCAGAGGCCCAGGTCTCCATTATATCTGGTGGGAGTAGGCATGTGGGGTTCCCGAGCGGAGCTGTAAACCAGCTGAGGCTGCACTGGGGAGGGTGTAGTGGCTGCGGTGGCTGGAGATGAGGTTGCTGCGGTCGCAGCTGGGGGTGTCATGGGGGAAAGGTGAAAGTTAATGGCACTAAGCTGGGCCCGCATCTCGGCCATGGCTTCTCCTAGCTCCGTCATGCCAGCTGCCAGCACATTTAGAGCATCCCCGTGCTGGGATGCCAGTTCCTCCTGGTTGCGAACTGCCTTACGCAAAGCATCTCGTTCTGCTGGGTCCATTTTGTTGGCCAGATTATTCTGTCAAGCCCTCCGACTGTGGGGGGTCGGACCCAAACGCAGAACGAGACTCTAGAGACAGAACGGAGTTTGATCAGATCTTTGATTTTCCCTTATTTGGGGGGAAAGGGGGAAAAAGGAGAACTGAGGTGTCCTCGGCTAATGCCGGTGTAAAAACAGAAAAAAAAGGTGTCAGCACTGAATCCTTGGACAGGCGGAGAAAAGTAGTAAACCAAAAGTCACTCTCAGCAAAAGACTGGAGGAGAAAATAAAATTCACTCACAGCAAAAGACTGGAGGAGAAAACAAAAATCACTCACAGCAAAAGACTGGAGGAGAAAACAAAAATCACTCACAGCAAAAGACTGGAGGAGAAAACAAAAATCACTCACAGCAAAAGACTGGAGGCGGAGACTGAGATCGTAACTAAAACGAAACTCAAAATCGCAGCAGCAGCTGGAAACGGGAGTCGGAAGGCTCGGGACTCTCAGGGAGAAACTGAAACAAAAAGAAGAACCGGAGTTAACACGGGAGGATTGGGGACTTGAAACAACAGGAAACTCGAAGGGCTGGATCATTACACCGAGGTGTCGTAATAATCTGGCGTCGGATGCAGGTAGTGAGTGAGCTTAAGTAGGAAGCTCAACCAGATGCAGCTGCGCCGCATCTCCTGGATGACAATCAGCTGTGAGACGTGGAAGAAACATGACAGACAGCAAAACAAAACAAACACGCCCCCTTGGGTCCTAACACATACGCTCAAATATTGAATACTAATTTGGAATGCTGCATTACTTGTATTGAGTTTCACTTGGAAAAAATGCAGTGCCGCATTGTACGGTGGTCCACAGGGGCAAACTCACTGCATCGACCAAAAGCTGCAAACACAAGAGACATACACAACCAAAAACACAAACACATAAAACAAATGCAACAGAAGTGCACTGCAAGCGAAAATGCTGCAATAACATAAACAAAGCAGAGTGTGTATGTCTCTGCCGTCGGAGCGTTTTTGGCAGCCGGATTAATTGTGAAAAGGCTGCGCACACGCCTCCAGCCTGAGCATGTGGACATGTTCATTTTTTAAAATAAAAACCTGGCGTAGATTCATGTGACTATCCTTGTTAAATCCGTTTGTCTTTGTAGCTAAAATTAGCTGTTCCACCTGGTTCCACCTAGACCAGGGGTCAGCAACCTTTAACACCCAAAGAACCATTTGAACCTACTTTCCATGGAAAAGAAAAAACTGTGAGTCACATGTACTTTTTGACATCTAAACTGAAAAAAAGAAAAAAGAAAATGCATTTATTAAAACATGCTTGGGGGTTCACCTCAGTCATACTTATTAGTGCTTTGACCCTTTTGCAGATGGACTGTTTGATCTAAAATGAAGAGAACACTGTATTGTTTTTTTTTTTTTTTTACACTTGTTCGGTGTAAAGCAAAGGCACTCCAGACCCGGTTAACCATTGACCTGTGGGACTTTGTCATACAGTGTATGTTTTATTTTTGTTCCACAGTCTGAGTCCGTGCGTTGTGCGTTCAGATCCAGGTCCGTCACCAGGTCTTCAGATATTTTTCTTTTCTTATATTTGTCCATACTTGTCGTTGCTGGGGTTGAAAGTTGCGAAAAAACGGATGGTGTTTTGCAGTAGCTTCCACAAATATGACGTTTATTTGGAGCCACAAAAAGCAATAAAATATATTTATCTTATTAATAAAAATACTGAAATAATAAAAAAGAATCTTGGTAGACATGATCCCGTACCAGGTCGAAACACGATCTTGTTATGGGTTACCAACAAGATTGAAGTGCAAACATAACGCTCGTTGTGTTGCAGTTACAGATTTGTTTATTTTGATAAACGTTTCCACAATAAAAGTGCAATACTCATCAGTCCAATTCATGGTAGCAACTGAAAAACAAATGAAAAACAATGGCATTACAAAGTAACAAAACAAAATGGCATTATATGTACTTTTCAAAAATAACATTTTTTTGTTTCTTTACTTCATTTGCATTTTATTAACCCTACAAATGTGTCAGATCATCATGCCTGACCCTGTATAAACATTTCAGTCCACTCCCAGAGGAGCCACTACAGTCGTATCCTGGCCCTGTTGCATTTTATTCCTTCAGAGGGGTGGGAACACTTAAGCAGCTCTTTTAGATTTTCCATGATTTTCCTGCTGCACTACATGTTCTTTAGTGTGAATATGAATGTACCAACTGACTTCTTCTGTTCTTCCACTTCCCCCTCTTACATGTCTGTCCATACAGCCACAGATCCTCCTGTATTTTAAATCAGTTTATACAGGCAGAAGTTGTAGACATTCATGATTTAGTTTGGTAAGTTTACATTACAGGAAAACAGCAAATTTATGTTTTGGCCCTTGAGGTGGAACAGTCTGGAAACTACCGTTTTAAAGATATTTCCACCCCACACTGATACAGTAAGGAACGAAATGAAGCATAAAAACTCACTGAAATGCAGAAAATAAGTGTAGTTCAGCCTCCAGTACCTGTGAATCACACACAAATCCAGAATAACTGCCAGGTTCTACAGCTTAGTGACATCTGTAGAACGGATGTAGAGTTTAACAACATTCAGGGAATTCTTCCAAAGACATTTGTTAATGTAATGTGCATTGGGCAGTCTGGGTGTGTGAGGGATAGAACGAGGTGTGGGGCTTGGAGTGGGGGGGGGGGGGTTGGGAGCCGGGGCACCCAGAGCACTTGTCGGTGGCATCGGGGGATGTGCTGGCCAGCGGCAAGAGGTTGTCTGGGTCAGCCTGGTGGGCTAGGTGGGCTCTGTACTGGGTGGGATGGGTGGCTCCTGAACCCGGGAAGGGCTCAGTGCCTTGTTTGCCCTCAGATGGCTGGCCCCTGGTGCCTGGTGTACCTGGTTCCCTGGGATTTGTGCTTGAATTTTTCGTAAATAGAGTCGCATTTTACATGTAAAAGGCCTGATTCATTCCAAGGCCCCAAATACTACCCCTCAGACCCTTTAAAATGATAGAAAAAATTACCAATTTTTTATGAAATATGTGTTAAAAGTAAAATAAACCCTCGCCCCCACCCTCCATCATCAGATCAGTGAATATGGTGGATGCTTTTTCTGAAACAATCGCCTCAGTTACTGTATCTCCTGCAATTACTTTCTCATTTGTCCAAATGAGTAGCAGTCTCTCCATCTGGTTGTTCAGTAATGACCTCTGACCTCTTTTTCCATATCACACAGATGCCTTTGGAAGGGGTCGCTACTTTTAATGTATCCTTCTGCTTCAATATTGTACCGATGGTAGACAGGTTTCGGCCATATTCATTTGTGATATCACTCAACCATGTGCCACATTCCTGTTTCACTTGTATTGATAACATAGTCCGCTTCTTCTTTTCATTCCCACCAGGAATCAATTTCTTTGGGCTCATGATGAATAGCGAATACATGCTCTAATAAAGTTGCAATGCGCACACTGGGAAAAACTCACCAAACAACAGTAACTCTGTGATGAATGAGGGTCAAAGGGTCACAAAAAGCATCATGGGCAGCTCCCTCATAGCCCATGGGATGCTACGTACAGTACGTACATGACACATTTACGTACATTATGTTTTTATGTTCACTTTGTACAGTAACATACATATTTATGTCTCAGGGTTTTGTTTCGTGAATTGAATTTTCTTTCGTATTCAGAGACGAAAAATTGGAGAGTAATTAGGGTGGCACAGTGGTGCAGTGGTTAGCACAGCAAGAAGGACACTGGTTCAATTCCCACACCAGACCTTTCTGTGTGGAGTTTGCATGTTCTCCCCGTGTCTGTGTGGGTTTTCTCCCACCATCCAAACACATGCACTGATAGGTTAATTGGTTAATCTAAATGGTCCATAGGTGTGAATGTGAGAGTGATTGTTTGTCTATATATGTTCAGCCCTGAGATGAACTGGAGACTCATACAGGGTGTACCCCGCCTTCACACATTGTAGCTGGATTAGACCCCCAGTGACCCTAGTGAGGATAAAGTGGGTTCAGATGACGAGAGACGAGACGAGATTCAGAGACGAGATTCAGAGACAAAAAATTGAGGTAAAGGTTTTTTGTTACTTAGATTATTTGTTAGCTGGGTCTTTCAGAAGTAGAGGTACCACTGTACTTCTATTCTATTCTATTCTATTCTATTCTATTCTATTCTATTCTATTCTATTCTATTCTTCTCATTTTTAAGCTTTTTTTAGAGGGGCATTATTTCCAGTGTATGGACGTAAACTGAACTCTACTGAATACTTTGTTTTACTGAGACAAGAAACACAAGGACCTAGAATGAAAAGTCATTATGGTCATTATGAGCCGACCAACTGGAGCTGCTCAGTGTCATCTGACAGATAGAGATAAAACGTCAGGGTTACTAATGTTGTTGGACTAATGTTAATGTTCTGGGCCAATGAAAGTAACGGAACCAATGGAAACAATGAAAGCAATGAAAGCAATGGACCCTCAGGCCTCAATAAAAGTTACAAATGGCTAAAAGTTTGGGATGAAATCAGTTTATCTTATTTATTACAGGTCATTTACTCACAGTTTCTCTTGACAGTTACAACTACATTATGCAGATATTGTCTCCACCTTCTAAATATTAATATAATAGTCATTATATTCAATTATTTTGTTTATAATAGACTGTTGCTATGGAGCTTCAAATCTAATGGATTCATTTATATGAAATAATTTCTAACAGTGTATTTTGTTACATTATGTATTTCCTTCGCAAACACGCACACACACACACACACACACACACACACACACACACACACACTTACATAATGTACAATGAGTTAGTAATAATTACAAAATTATTCATTTCACCTTTCAAGCCTGGCAGTGACCATCTTGCTGTTAATCGTCTAACAATAGTAGATTCATTAGACTGAATTAACACAAATACAAGTCGTATCAAGTGTATTTTTCCTCATTTCAAGTTAATATATCTCATCCCAACACCTAAAAAACCTAGAGTAGCTTTTAAGTGAGATGTAAAGAACTTTCTAGACAACAGATCTTGAAATCTTATTTCAAGAAATCTTACCAAGTTAATTTCACTTGATCCATTTTTTTTTCTTAATTCAAGTGAAATAAATAAATATTTTAAAAATAAGAAAAGTTACTCTTCAGGTGATTGTGCCTTATTTTAAGTGGAGAGGGGGAAAAAAGTATATATATATATATATATATATATACACACACACACACACACACACCTGGCAGGATTGAAATGATTGCAGTGTCTACATTTATTGTTGATGGTCACTGTCTTTCTCACTCTTACCACAAGGTCATTTTATTTCTCTTTACAACTTACAACACCTCTTGCCATTCTCTGTTGGTGCATTTATTCATTCTTCGTATGCACTTAGGTATTTTAAAAGAAGCAGTTTCATGGGAGAAGCCTCTTCTTTTACTTTTGCATTGATGATCTTTTTCTGTCCATTTTCTGTGTATTTATGTAAAGCTTTGACTCATCTCAGGGTTGCATATGAATATTTATCTAACTATGTAGCTTCATAGTTCTTGGTTGTATTATGTCCTCTGTGCATGCGCTACCCTGCAGCTTCTGCCACAGTATGTTCTCTACTCCTTTTCCATGGGATTGTCTCTATAGTTGTGACTTTTCAAAAGTTAATTCTACGACCTTTGACTACTGACAGTCTGTTGTCAACCTGTCTGTGCTCAGAGGCAAAGGGATTGGTTAATGCTGACATCTAGTGGCAGATATAGTATCAGCACAGTGGGAACAACGCCTGAGGCCACAATGAAACATCACTGAACAAACAAATATATAAATAAATACACAAAGGTATAATAATAAGTGCAGTGACATTAACCTTTCACTTCCTGTTTATGACTATGACACGCACAACCTACACAAAGCCATACAAATAAGAATAAACCCATAATTCAGAAATAAAATATATTTTTGCACATACTAATAATCTGTTTATTCAATCAAACCTATTGAATAAACCTAACCCAAATGTCACCTTATTAATCCTTGAGGAATTCAACAAATCACTGCAATGTAATATCCCAGCCAGCATATCCATGGGGGCCCCAGAAGGGTTACATCTAGGATGTATGTAAGGTCCCATGTGGATTTATCCATTGTTTCCATGGTGACCCCACATGTGTTTGCCCATATTAGAATGAGAATCTCTTCATACAATGACATTGAGGACAAGCTCTTGGGTTCAGTGTAAGACTTTACATACAAACAACAAATATCAGTAAAATAAAAGGAAATATAAGTAAATGACTCAGTTATATACATTAAAAAAATAAAAAGTATTGCAAACTAAGATATTTGTAAAACATAATTTAAATAGTGCAAATGACAGGAAAGATTTGTGGGATAAATAGTGTGAAAGATAAATAATATGTGATATTCTGATATGGGTGGTTACCATGGAAACCATTGACAAACCCACATGGGACTCTTATATGCAGCCCAAATATTACATACTGGCTGTAAACTTTTTTTTTTGTAATACTTATACCATAAGAAGCTCTGGAAATGTTACACTTCCTAAGTTTGAAACTATTAAGAGGAGTTTTTGTCTGTATGTGGGTGGATCTGTAGCATAAGCAATATCTAAGCAATAGTATGTTGCAACCTTTAGTCTATATATTATATATTATTATGGAAGGAGGTAGAAAATCCAGGTGTAAATTAAAGGGAGGATTTTCTTTTCGTCTGTCAGGTTATGTACAGTCAGTTCAGCTTGTATTTATAAGGCTGATACTGAACAAACAACAACTCATTTTAGCAACATTTTTATTTCTTAAGCCACATTTTGTCTCATTTTTATTCATCATCTATATTACCTTATATATTTAATTATAGTTATTGTCACAAGACCATCATTTACATCTAGTCTTGTCTCGTTTTTGTCACATGAAAAAAGGTTCATTGACGACAATATTTAGTCAGAGAAAAAAGCAACACTAATATGAATTATTAAAGAGCTGCAACTTCTGAAACCAACCACAATGAACATTTGACAGATGAGCAGTACAATAGTGCTCTAGTTTCAGCTTCACAGTTTGTCATGTCTTTTGTTTAATGTGATTGTCTCTCTCAACTCACCATATATTTTCATTAGTAAGTTTTCCTTTTTCTTTTTATCAATTAGTAGAGTTTTTATTTCCCCATTTGAATTCCAGGTGACCCCCATGGTTGAAAACCACTGATCTATTGTTTTACTGTTGTTTGTTTATATCCAACTAATTCTGAAAAGTCTGGTGAGGCAACCTTGTTGTGATATATAAAATTAATTCAATTGAATTGGATTAATTAAAATTGTGTGATAAGCATAAAAGATGGTGATTGATCTAAGTCTGTTTTATGTTTAATCTTCACACATCATTTGCATGTCCTTTTTTAATTAAACTAGTAGAACATGGGAAATAAATAAATAGAAAATGCATTCTCTGGCCTTAAACCTGCAGTCGTCATCAAAGGAAACATTCCTGCCACCATTTTCCATCTGTTGTTTGTTAATATTTTGAGAGCTTCTTTTTCCTGAGATCTTTTATCCTGATAATTTAACATTTTTCATGTCACATCAAAACTATTAAAGTGACAGAGAAACACTTTATCTGACTTTTCTAAAGGCAAACTAGTGCTTTTGGTTATAGATTTTGACAAGGAGTTTCTTGATCATTTGCTTTTGTGGATTTTGGTTGAAAAAGTCGAAAAGTTGAAATATTGCTGTCAGTCTAAAAAAAAGGTCACAGAGCTGGTTTTATTGAGTTCCCTATAGTCACAGTAGGATATTAGCTTTAAGGATTAAAACAGAGGTGACAATGGTAAAACATGTAAAAACACTAGAATAATGTATATATAAAACACAGTCCAAGAACTAATGCAACACGATGACAGTAACACAAAAGGTGCAGAAAGATGAATATTTAAAAGATACAAGATGAAAATGGTGAATGTGAAACAAGACAAGAATGACACAAAAGGTGTGTTCAGATTCCAAACAGATGTAAGGATAAAACAAATAAAGCAAAATGCAGTTTTTATTAACTTAAAATAATACAATGACAGGACAATGTAAAAACAACTCCAACTAGAAAAGCACTCTGAGAACGTAAACCTCCGCCGAGGCAGACCCCCCCCCCCCTTTGAATGAAGAGAGGAGGTATTACATTTGAGTCTGTCTGTCTGTCTGTCTGTCTGTCTGTCTGTCTGTCTGTAGGGTTACGTAAAAAATACACTCCCAACACATCCTGAAAATGTTATTACAATCCATTTAGAATTTTTTGCGTAATCCTGCTGACAGACAGACAAACAAACAAATAGACAAAGGGACTCAAATGTAATACAGTAGCTCCTTGGTGAAGGTAATAAAACCAATGTAAAAGACAGATTTTCAGACAGTATGTTGACAGTGGACGTATTTGTCATTTGTGCAGAGGTGCTCAAAGTACTCCCATTCTGTACTGAAGTAGAAGTACAGCTACTGGTGTGGAAAAATACTGTAAAGTAGAAGTACTGATTCAACTGCTTTACTGAAGGAAAAGTAAAAAAGTACAACTTCTCTATTCTAATAAAGTAAAAAGTTAAACTGCATTGTTGTTGTTTTTTTTGGCTATGGATGAAATAATACTCATTTAAGCAGGATTTTAAAAACACCACAAAAAAGCCTATAAAGGTGAGTTACTGTGTAGATGATGTGTTTTATTGGGTCATGGTACTCAGTTTTGTGGGTATGGACAGAAAATTTAGGAAAAATTCAAGTCATAAATAGGAGATTTAATTTATTTTTTATTTTTTTTAAGTCGAAATCATGAGAAAAAAAATGTAATTATGAGATTTAAAAAAATCTGAATTATTATTATTATTATTATTATTATTATGAGAGAGAAAAAGTCAAAATTATGAGAAAAAAGTTGCAGAGTGGGCAAAGACTGTCATTTATAAGGGGGTGGGGGGGGGTTGTTAAATGACAGTCTTTTTCCCCCTCTGCATCTTTCTCCTGAAGAGGGTTGAAGCATTTCATCCGAAACGTTGAGGAAATATTTCTGGTTCTTGACCTTATTTCCATTTTGTCACATTTGTCTAGTTTGAAAAAGTAATACGTCTATTCTGAGAATGTAAAGAGTATAAAGTACAGATATTTATACAAAAATGTAGGGAGTAAAAATAAAAAGTTGACAGAAAAATAAATACTCAAGTACAGATACCTGAAAACTGTAGTTAGTACTTACACAGTAAAGGAAGTACGTCTGCTTAGTTACTTCCTCCTCTACATTTTTGTTTGTTATTTATTTGTTGAACATTAGTGTTTTAATTCTTTATTTTACGTATCAGTTGTGACACTGTTACCGTCTAGTTTATCTTAACAATGTTTAATGAAGAATTGTTGATTCTTATCTATTTATGATCTATGTTCTGACCTTCCATTTATGTTAAAACACAGTAGTTACACTGTAGTTAATGATTGTTATACATTTGAATAATAATAGTAAAGTTTTTGTTTTTCATAGCTGCTGTTACTCACTTCACATTGACTGAAGGTGTGTGTTGTTTGTTGCTCTCTTCAGCTAATTTTCACGAGATGTGTTAAGAATGTTGTTTTTTGTAGAATGGAGACACTGTATGTTCTCCACTGATGTCAGTAATGTTAGATTCTGTATATTATGTCAGATACTGTATATGTGAAATATATAATGTGAGATCCCGTATAGAAATATATATATATGATGTCAGATACTGTATGGTATATAAGGACAGTTACTATATATAACATCACACACTGTATATAATGCCGGATACAATATATAATATCAGATATATTATGCCAAATACTGTATATAATGACAGATATCATACATAATGTTGGATACTGTCCATAATGTTAGGTATATAACATCATATTACTCAGTTCATGTTGACTGAAGATGTGTATTGTTTGTTGCTCTGTTTGGCTGATTTTACCAGATAAAAATGTTGGCTTTACATCAAGAGATACGTTCTCCACTGATGTCAGTGTTTTCTGTCCTCCAGACCAGGAATTACTTGAAAACACACACGGTGTGGGTTGTTTGTTGAAGAGATTCTTCTGACTCAATTGGAATGAGAATGAAAATGTGTTTATCTAATGGAAATATGAGCAGAAACATATGTGGTCCAGCTGTGCTAAGACTGACATTAATGTTCCACTTTTAGAAAGTAGCAACAGATTAACAAGTGATGTGTCCTTCATGGTGATGATCTCAATGGGAAGTGTCAGTCAATACTTTAACACCAAGGAGCATTTTAGACCATTTTAACTGTTTCTTTTTACATGAATATACTGTGTGGTTCAGTTCATGTCAGTATTAGCATGATACACAGCCACAAACAAAACCACAAGGAGAGTAAACAAATATCAGGTGGACAGAAACACAACTCACAATGAATATGTTTGTAGTTCTGCATCTACTGGAAATGCAAATATCATGTAAATAGGATGCTGTTTAAAATGCCAGCAGTGCGTATTTGCAGGTTATTGTCAAGGTCTTTTGCCTGCAGGTATGGTGAGAAAAAAAAAAACTTAAACATGTTACCTAAAATGTAATTATAAAGAGTAAACTACCGTCTCTGCAGCCACAATCTTGCAATATTAGGAAAATTTCCCAAAACATGGGAATGACTTTGTCCTTGGCAGATGCACTATTACATAAAAAAAAATGGTGCAGTAGATTTTGTATACTCCAGTAAACAAACAAACCAACCAGTAAACCTGGGTGTAAACTCAGTCCCCACAGACCCCCAAGTTAAAACTTCACAATAGAAAGAAACATTTTAAAAATGTGCCATAATGTCATATAGTGGTAAAGGTTCTCTGGGTTAGTGTTAATAAATCACATATATAGAACAGTGATTGCAAAATACTGTTGGGTCATTTGTTTTGCTGGTTCATGTTCATACAGAAGGGCACCGTGATCTGTCTTTATTTCTACAGGTCACATGCTAGATAAATATGTTTATGACCAGGCAGAGGCAAGTTTATTGCTCAGTGAAATGGTATGTGACAGGAAAGATTTCCTGTATGTGTCTATTCCACAACAGAGCTGTAATAGTCTTTTTTGAGATGGTGGTCTACTGTCTGTCCAGTGTGTGGTGGAGAGAGTACTCATCATTGTCTATGATAGAGATACATTTCTTGAGTGTATTTTCCACCCTAGAAAGAAAATTGTCCAACCTCAAACAGATTAATAATTTTATCAAGTCTGTTGGTGTTGCTTGATCTGATGCTGCTACCCCAACAGACAGACGCAAAGAAGATGGCACTGGCCACAACAATATCTCCAACATCTCACCTCTAACATCTTGGTGCATGTGTCAAAGGAGCGAACCTTCCTCAGAAAATGGTCCGCTCATCTCCTTCTTTTACACAACCTCTGTACTGGATTTCCAAACCATCCTCAGGTATTTATATTCCTCCATAGTCACTCCCTTGTTCTATACGGGCTGTGAAGGGGTCCCCTCCTTCCTGAAATCAACCACCATCTCCTTGGTTTTATTGTCATTCAGCTCGGTTCTGTTCAGTCCATTCCAAAAAGTCATCTACAGGTACCCTGTATTCCCCCCTCCTCTCCCCCACAACCGCTGAGTCATCAGAAAAGTTCTACAGATGAAATGACTTAGAGTTGTGCTGTGTAGAGGAAGGGGAAAGTACAGTGGTGCCTCAACCTATGAAAGACCCAGCTAACGAATAATCCAAGTAACGAAAAACCTTTACCTCAATTTTTCATCTCTGAATATGAAAGAAAATTCAAATTATGAAACAAAACCAAAACCCCTGAGACATAAATATGTACATGTCTTTACGTAATGTATGTATCTGTTAAGGATGTGTAGTGGATTGGACCCAAATGCAGACGCCAACCGTTTCAACACAGGCTCTTGGCTCAGTTGGTAGAGTGGGTTGCCCAGTGACCGAGAGGTTGGTGGTTCGCGTCCTGGCTCTGGCTGTCCACATGTCGAAGTGTCCTTGGGCAAGACACTGAACCCTGACTTAGGCCCCCAGTAGGACTTACCGTAGACCTTAGAAACCTACTGGTGTATGGGTGTGTGTGTGAATGGGTGAATGAGAGGCTAATGTAAAGCACTTTGAGCACCATGAAGGTGGAAAAGCGCTATATAAGTGCATTCCATTTACCATTTATTGTGAGCTCAAAAACATAAGTCCGGATAACAAAAGATGACCATAAGTCATTCCAACTGTCACACACACACACACACAAAAAGTCTGATCTCTCAAACGGGTGCAAGACAGAAAAGGAAAGTACTTAAATAGGGAGAAGTGATGAGGACAGGTGTGTTGAGGACCAGGTGAAATAATTAAGGTGAGAGGTGACAGGGAGCAGACTGGAAAGAAAGTGAAGGGAAAAAGAGGCTGTGAGGAGGGATATGACAGTATCATCCCATTGGCCATGAGGGAGCTACCCATGATGCTTTTGGTGAGCCTTTGACCCTTATTCAGATTCAGAATTTATTGTCCCAGAGGGAGACATTCATTGTCACAGTTCTGTTCCATAACATAAGAACACCAACACATGTGCCACACCATGAAATACATACATACCAGTGATGCTCGGGCTGACCCGAGGTGAGCAGGTGCCCACGGACGCCCATGGTCATCCGCAGTTATAGGTCATTAAAACATTTTTTTAATGATATTCGGGTAGCGGTTGGTGGGGTTGTTTGTCGTTTGAGATAAACATTAAAATATCCTGGTAAATATGCTTCATTAACTGAATATCCATGAAGGTGACGTACAATGTGGTCAGTATCCAATGGTATGAAGGGAGCAAAAGAGAAAGTCCAGTTGGGAGAGTGGAAGCTCCATAAATATAGAAACAAAAAAAAGTAAGGTTTGCGACACCTTCACTAAGATTTTTAAAGATGAGGAGCAGCTCCCAGTGTTTTCTTTTCCGTGGAAACCGGGTTCAAATGTCTCTTTGGATGGTACAGGTTGCTGACCCCAATGACATCAGATTTTAACAGAAATAAATGCAGGTATTTGAGTAAGGTCGTTTGATGTTCATAAAGACCATTGATTAAATTTTTTAAATGTGGGTCGAGAAGCGGGTCAGGTCCATTCTTTTCAAATATATTTATGCGGTTGTGGGTCGTTTATACATTGACCCACGCATCACTGATACATGCATATATTAAAAAAAAAAAAACATGACATCTAGCGCCTGTTGTTCTGAGCTGACGAGGGGATGAAGTTTTTGCAGAAGCAGGTTGTTCTGCAGAACAGTTGTCTGAGCTGACGACCAGAGGGGAGAAGGGTAAAGTATGGGTGTAGTGGGTGCTGGGGGTACTGGTCTATATGCAGTGACTTGCGGAAAACGGCGGTATTAATGAGGGCTGGCAGAGTAGGGTTTGAAAGGCTAATTATTTTTGAGCAGTTGTGAATGACTCTAAGAATTTTGGTTTTATTAACAGGCGTAAAGGACAGAACCACCGCTGACTCGTGAGTCCCTCTGAGTGCACCCACCAAAATGCGAATGAAAAAAAGAAGTGGGCCACGTCACCAACAGAAGTGAAACAGGAGATGATAAAAAAAAAAGGAGAAGGCAACCATCACTCCACCAGCACGAACAAAAGACATGCAAGGGAAACCCCAACAACCCTTGGTTTTCCTGGAAAAAAAAACACCCCAGAAAATGTCCACGAGCTGTTCCATCACCCAACCCGATGACATATATGCCCTGTGCATCCTTGTCCACATGTCCCTCACACTGTTCTACTCCAGCTTCCTCCTGCAGTTGTCTTTCCATGTCCTCGGCTCCTCTTTAAGTTCATGATGCCATCTGTAGCTCCTCTCGGTCTTTACATCTGAGGAGAGTGCAGCGTGATTTGTTATGTTCAGCCCATAGACAGAGGAAGGAAAGTGTCGGCCAATCTTGCTACTTCACCTGAAGTAATTCCACCTCTTCCACCCATGGACATCTTCCAGCCACACTAGTCCACACTCACCAATTTCATCAAGGGTTTCTCAGCCTGAGACCAAAACAAAGTAAATAAAGTAACTCCTAACATTTGCTGTCCATTCCTGGACCGTCCACCCACCTCTTCTATTGCACACACCGTAATCTGAGGAACTGTTTTATGCCCTATTGGCACAGGATCAGTTTT
Organism: Siphamia tubifer; assembly: GCA_020466265.1. Lineage (NCBI taxonomy): Eukaryota > Metazoa > Chordata > Actinopteri > Kurtiformes > Apogonidae > Siphamia > Siphamia tubifer. The sequence goes on from CM035785.1 coordinate 35,550,692, forward strand.
ATCTATGGACCACTGGTATTTTGGAATAATTACGCAGAATGTCTGACTTCTTAGTCCCGTGCGAATGCGCCATGTCCGTGATTTGCTCAGTAATAATTCTGTCGCAAAATACCTACTGTGTTTAGGAGAAAAACAGACGTCTAGTAATAATTCAAGTCCTGTGTGAATGTGTATTTCTGTGTTTGTGATTTCAATTGCGCGCCTCTTGTCTTTTTCTGGAGTGAATAATGGAGGAAGTGGCAGAAATTGTGTGGCAGCATGTGGTAAAAGGAAGATATGGTCAGGCCAACCCACATGTCCACAGTAATATTTATAACTATCTGAAGTTGTCTCTATAGATTCAGTCGGCCGTTTGCCAGAGGGAAAGTCTCTGCTAAGAACTGCCCATTCACTTCCATTGTAATCTGGAGACTGTTTTCATCTGCACTGACCTTACTCTTATTTTGAAGGCGTGGAGAAAATGTATAGAGTGCATCCCTATCAATAGCATTTTCCGCCTTAATTCTGATGCATACTTTGTTTTCATTCTACCTTATTAATGTATTGAGACCAAACAGACTTTTGTTTATCTCATCCGAAAGCGCCATTAGTGTCAGTCGTACATTCATGTTGTACAAAGGCGCGACTTCAAAAGACCTTTGAACTGCCTTCTATAAAACCATATAATCACCATCAGTCATGACATTATCAAAGTCTAATAAATCTTACAACCTTTTTAGTTTCAATTATATTCAATGACATTTTATTTGTAGAGTGTTATTTGTATCGCTCGTATGCCTCGCTGGGCTTTAGAGAACTAGTTGGATATGAAAACAAACAACAATCAAATAAACACTAGATGTAGTTTCACTTGAAAACTGATAAAAATTATCCTCCCAGGGGATTAATGTGGTCTTATCTGCATCTTTTTATCTATTAGGATGTACTGTACATTCCTACTGTGATGAGCCACAGTCACCAATTTCTGGATACACCGCTAAATCATTTTACAAGTAACTGTTATCAAGAGTCACAGTTCATTAGATGTGAAGATTTCCTTTTTTGTGTGTGAGCTTTTATGAGATCGTGGTTGTCTGGCCTGCTTTAGGGCCTGGCCAAGTGAAAGTGAACACCAGGGTCAATTTCCCTTTTCTCTAAAACAATACACATAGCTGTAGTATCTAAACTGTTTATTTAATTTGTACCTGAATTACAGCTAGATATATAAATGAATATACGAGAACACAGGGTAAATTAAGACCAGGAAAAGTTGTTAATGAATGCATACAGCATAAATTTAGAATGCAAATAGCAATGTGTAAATCAATATGTTCAAAATATATGCCTATATGTGTCTATATTTAATAATAATCAAATAATATGGTGATTTATTTTATTTATTTATTATTAAAAAAAGACTGACAATATCAGTGACTTAAAATCTTTGATTATTGTTAAGGTTTATCACAATGAACAAACACCTCACTTTGGATTATCTCACTATTACTGTGAGTTAATATCTTTTAAAATGAAAATAAAAATATTATATATATATTTCCTTTTTGGATATAGTGTACTCACATATATTAAGAAAAGTGTGCTATGCTAGATATTTGCACTTTCCTTGAGAAACAGCACTTTTTGGACATTTTTCCAAACCTTGATTAAATGCTGTATATATTTTTTTCTCACTCTGTTACTTTGTCATTGATGATAAATTCCTGTTTTTATTAAGTATTTGGTTATTATTTCTTAATGGCAAGTTACAGTACTTGCTTAGATCTACAATTTGAGGTATTATGTTTGCTGCCAAAATGTATTTTTTAGAAAACAGATATGGAATGGTAAACAGACTGTACTTATATAATGCATTTTATACACCAGTGGGTGTTGTCTTGCCCAAGGACACTTCAACATGTGGTCAGCCAGAGGTGGTTTGCGCCAACTCCTCAATCACTGGACGACTCGCTCTACCACCTGAGCCACAGCCGCCCCAGGACAGATTAATATTACTGCACAGTGCTTTTTCACTCTATTACTCCTCTTGGACAGACCCTTTAGTAATATCAGATGATCATTTACTTAACTTTTTAGGTCAAATAATGACTGTATTTATTTAAAAAATATCCTTAAACTATAGTCAAAGTAACCGGAAGTAAATTAACATGTGCCTCTTTTTTTCATTAATGGAGAGAACTCATTTTATTTAGACATATGACCAGGTAGTATAAATAAATGAACATGAGAAATAACATAAGACTGTGGTGTTTACATGACTCTTGTTGTGATATAATTAGGCTGAATTATTCATGTTAATTCAGATTTACCCTTGCTGCATAACCTCACTTTTGGCCAGACTCCAGTTAAACTATTTACATGCTCCTTTGACACCATCGAACTGAGCCTCTCAGTGTGCATTAATAAACCAGATTGGTCTGGTACCACCTGAGATTTGCACCTGCCTAAAGTCAGCATTTCACCAATAAAAAAACCCCCAGCTTGGTATCGTATGGGTACAGATGCTGACACCATTGGATACAAATTATTATCCCAGATTTTAAGATAAATTAAGAAGTTAGTATAATTTAGCATCCTTTGAAAGTATAATACATGTGTTGGATGCAGTAAAATATAAATTTAACATGTCACTATTTTAGAGAAGAAAATTATGATTCAATCCCATGCTAGTAAATGGGAATTTACATAGTCTTTTTTGGATTTTTTTTCCCCCAGACCATGGCATTTGGCCTGAAATAGCCTAAATTCAGTTATGACAGCTATTTTCTGACTAAATATGTAGACTCCCAATCAATTTTGAGCTCAGGTTATCATCAGATGCCGATGCCTACTGTGATGTCAGAGGACCTCTGTTCTCCAGGATAGTATGTCTACTTACACTGTTATAGGGCATATGTCATAGTTTGACTATAAACGTCTTGTTTTGTTAGTTTTTTTTAATACATCTTCCTGTTCTTTCTGTCATTGTTAGTGTCTGGGCTTTTATTTTGTCATGTTCGTTCATGTTTACTTTGTCCCTTTTTACTTCCTGTTACCAGTGATTTGTCGATTTAACTTTAATGTGTCTCTCCTGGCATCTGTTTTATAAATGTCAGTCTCTCCTTAGGATTAGACACAAGATTATTTGATATGGATGCATCATTTGAGTATTTGTCTTTGGTCTTGGTATATTCCCCATGTATGACCTGGTTCTAGATATTTGGTTTCTCTGTCCGTTGTCTGCCTCTCGTCTGTTTTGTTACTGTGTCCGATCTCCCGGTTCTGGACCCTATTTTTGCCCCTGGCTTCATACTCATCCATTGGACTTCTCTGGCTTCATGGACCCTGACTCGGACCCTCTTCTGGTAATGTTATCTGGATTGCTCTGTTTTTGCACTAGTGGTTTTTTGGTTTTGACCTGGTTCTATTTCTTCCATCTTACTCCCAAGTCATTGAGCACCTGATCGGCTCATAGTCAGTAACACTACTACATTTCACCTTTTAATTATTTCAATAAACTGTTCTTTTCTACCTCTGTCTTGGAGTCTGCATTTGGATCCTAGTGTTCTGAAATCTGTATCAGCATATCTGAAGAGAGCCCAGAGAGAAGGGTGAGGGGGGCAGGGATGTTATCAGAGAGTTTGACCCTGCCAATAACAAACTAAAGGGGGATGGTCATTCTACAGAATGGCTAGAATTAAAAATGAGCTCAGGATGAAAATGGGCTAAAATCAGTTGAATTCATTCTCCCTTCTTGCAACAGAATCAGATTTTGTTCGACAGCTAAACTTTGATGAGTTAGTGGATGACTTTGAAAGAATGAAGAGCAGAAACAAGAAACTAGGTATGGCAGTTTTTTTCCCCCCTCTCTCTTTTTCACCCCGGCATCAAAATACAGTTTAATCAAAACCCAGCATTAAATTAAACTGAGCTGAGCCTCATATATGGTATGAAGTCTCCCTTGGCAAAACTAATTAGTTTTAGCACCAAAATGAGCCAGATTAACATTCTACTGTTAAGGACAAAGGACAGGACAGATTTAAAATTTAATAATAATAATAATAATAATAATAATAATAATAATAATAATAATAATAATAATAATAATAATAATAATAATAATAATAATAAAAGGAGAAAAAATATAAAATAAGTAAATCAATAAAAATTAAATATTCTATATTATATTATATTTTTGGAATTTTGTAGTAGTATACATTTTAGGAAGCAGAATTTTACCCATCTGCATTAAGGCCTGACAAGAACCACAGAGCTGGAGCTCTGCTTCCCATAATACACATTCTGACAAATTTCTATTTGTAATCAAATAGATTGTTTTTGGTGGAGCACACTTCAAAATTTTTCATCATAAGGGAAGAGATTCAGTTGAGTAATCATGGAAAAAATGAGTGATACCAGTAATACACAGCTTTAAGGAAACAGCTGCAGGTTAGACAGTGTATTTCCCATCAAAGATACATATTTCATGTATAGTTTTAGTGTCTCAAGCAATTACTATGATCCATCCTAAACTGTTGAAACACTATGACCAAAAGACAAATACTGGTGGAAACACAAGTTCTTTGAGCAAAATGATTAAATACTTTTTTAACACACACACACACACACACACACACACACACACACACACACACACATATATATATATATATATATATATATATATATATATATATATATATATATATATATATATATATATATATACTGTATATATATACTGTATATATATATATATATGCTGGAGCCATTCTCCCAGCTTGGGGGTCACTGGGAGAATGGCTCCAGCAGATACCAGGAACAACATCAGAGATCTCTGTACAAAAGAGTGCATTGCTAGGAACAGCTAAGATCCTGCGCAGAACCCTCAGGCTCCCAGGCCTCTGGTAGAGGACCTGAGTCTGATTTTTTTTTTTTTTCTGTGACATTATTGTTAACAGACCAACTCTTCATTTTTACGTGGTATGTACTTTGCTGTGCCAGAATGCATCTATGTGTAATTACATGCCATTTTCCTCATAAAATTACAGGAAAAAAAATGATCACAGGTCCAATACATTTCCAATTACTTAATTATTCCCATATTGGCTGACATACAGAACATCTCTCAGCAACTTAACTTGATTTAATTTCCTAAGGCCAATCGGTGACATTACAATCACCAAACTTTATAGGAACCTACATTGTTGGGGCAGGATATTTCCTGTCTCAGAGGAACAGTTTTACAGACTTTTATTCTGTCACACTGACACAGTTAATATCAGGCTAACCTGATCATCTTACCAGGCTCTGGACAAATAAGCCTTTTGTTACCACCTGACGTATCTCTTTTCCTTCATTAGATGAATAGTCTTCTCAGACAATACCCCACTGGCACATTTTGCAATTCATAGTGCCGCTAAAACCCATATTTCTTCTCCACAATTCTTTTTAACAATGTTTTTTCTTTTTAAATTACTATTATTGTCTCATCTGATCATCTGAACCTGCTTTTTCCTCACTATTATTATTTTTGTTAAATGAAAAAATTGGGAGAAATGCCAGAGAATTATTATTTTTAGCTTGTTTAACCAAGTGAAGTGCAAGAAAAGATATTCTGATAAGAGCAAAGATGTGCATCAGACTATCTGCTTGTTCATCAGCATGACCATCTGCCTATGAAAGGATCAACTCTGTCTCCCACAAATTACCACTAATTACTCCCACAACTCCTTTCTATACAACCACGCCTATTTCCACATTTCCTCATCTTGCAGTATTGCTATCTTTGAAACTGTCTGTATAGCGTCAGCGGTGTATTGGGGGAAAAAAAATGGAGAAAGTAATAAATAAACTGACTCATGACGTGGCTTGATATCATATGACGTCAAGCAAACTTTGTGACCTTGACACATTTGATCAAATCTGACAATATTAGAAATATTAGAAATCAGATCAAAGATATGCACTATAGTTGTTACATGACATCACAGTGAAATCATAAGTATTTGAATATTAAAATGGCCATATCACCTACTGGAAACTAAACCAAGGATATTTTAAAAAAAATGTTTTTGAGACCCTTTAAGGGACTCCTATTGATCCCTATTATAAAATCTCAATAAAAATAACATCCTGCTTTGGATTTAACATAGGAAATCCCATTTGAACAATGTTGTATTAGTTTACTCAGCAACCAAGTATTGTAGAATATCCCTTTTTTGCTTTTGTTTTTTTAAATATTGAGTTTCATCAAAAATTACTGAAAAATCAAACCTCGGTGGAAATCTGCTGTCTCTGACTGCCTTGTTTTGTTTTTTTTTTGTTTGTTTGTTTTTAGAAATTTCAGGTTTCCCCATTTGAATTCCAGGTGACCTCACATGGATAGAAAAACAAGGATATGTTGATTACAATCATGGGAAAAAGGGGGAAAAAAATCCAATGACTATATCCAGTTATCCAATGACAAAGTAAAAACTAATTCTTTTTGGGTGATTTGTTAATTTATTAAAGATGTAAGACTGAGCTCATCCACTTTGGTAAGTGTTCAGACCCTTCATTTAATAGTATCTTAACGCTCATCTGGCAGCAGTAAGAGCCTCCAGAGTTCTTTGGAATGATCCTTCCATCCTGGCACACCTTTCATTTGGAAGATTCTCCTTCTTTTTGGCAGAATCATTGTAGCTCAATTGAGTTGGACTGAAAATGCCAGTCAATACCTTTTTAGGTCTCTCCAGAGATGCTCTTATTGGGTTTAGCTCTGGACCCTGGCACATAAACTCCAGGATTCAACCCAATTTCCACCATGGCATGCTGCAGTTCTACATTTCTGCAAACCATGGATGCTTACCATTTTTTATGATTCAGGAATTGAGGAAGAGAAAACAGTTGTCGCTGTCTGACATTTGTTGTATGATTTCCCCCTCTCTTTGAAACTACAGTAGATCTTGAAGACTGTGCTGAGAAAAATCACAAGCACTTATCAGACAGAGACTGTTCAATAAAACAATTTGAAGTGACATACTGACTGAAAAGTGGTTTTGATGTGCTTTTCTAAATGGTCAATACGACAGAAAAGGACAAAAATTGTGAATGGATTGCACCGTATATAGTGCTTTTTTGACAATACATTTGAGTTTTGCCATAAGAGAACTGCACAATGTGTTCTTCAATAATACCTCTGGAAATTAAAAATTAAGAAGAAAGGCTCCTACTTTAAACATTTTAATTAGAGTTAATTAGCTGTAAAAAGAAACTGTGTTCAGGAAGATCTGCAAAACCCCATGAGGATTTGATGGCATCATTGATGTAACACAGTAAAACAATGGAAACAAATTGTGCAAATAATGCTACAGATAAAAAAGTAAAAATAAATATATATACACAGTGGGCATATATATATATATATATATATATATATATATATATATATATATATATATATATATATATATATATATATATATATATATATGTGTATATATATATATATATATATATATATATATATATATATATATATATATATATATATATATATATATATATGTAGATTTCTACATATATATATATATATATATATATATATATGTAGATTTCTACATATATATATATATATATATATATATTCTCTTTCTCAGGTCAGACCTGACCTGAGAAAGAGAATCATGAAACCCTGGGGGAACACAACTACCTGCTTGCCAAGGCTAAAGAACAAAGTACCAGACCAGTCTCTACTGGAGGACCTGAACACTGCACTGCAAACTGTCCCTACCACTACCATCACTGAGACCAATCAGCTGATGTATGCAGCAGCAACCGTAATCCTTGAGATGCTTGGCTACAAGATGAACAGCCAGAGCAGCCAGAAGGTTGCCCCATGGAGGAGAAGGCTAGAGGCAAAGATCATGGCAGCACGGAGAGAAGTCAGTGTTTTAACAGAACTAAGCAGAGGTGTGAATCTGAGGAAAGAACTGCCCAAGAAATACAACAAACTGTCCACAGCTGAGGCACTGGAGACTGCTAAGCAAAGGCTCACAGCACTAGCTACCCGCCTAAAGAGATACACAAGAGAGGTAGAGGCCAGGAGAATAAACCAGGTGTTCTCCACCAACCCAGCTAAGGTCTACTCTCAATGGCAGGGGGGCAAGGTGACAACGGACCCACCTAGGGCTGAAACTGAGCAATACTGGAAGAGCATCTGGGAGAAGGAGGCAACACATAACACCAATGCCCGATGGCTGACAGACTTACAGGCAGAGCACAGCCAACTCCCAGAACAAGACCCAGTAGTCATCACACTAGCAGACATCCAAACCAGAGTGTCCAAAATGAAGAGCTGGACAGCACCAGGGCCCGACATGATTCATACCTACTGGCTTAAGAAACTGACAGCACTCCATGAACGCCTAGCAGCACAGATGAACCAGCTGCTGATATCGGGAAACCACCCAGAGTGGCTAACCCAGGGCCGGACAGTCCTCATAATGAAGGACCCCCAGAAGGGAACAATACCATCTAACTACCGGCCTATAACCTGCCTCAGCACCACATGGAAGCTTCTATCAGGCATCATAGCGACTAAGATGAGTAGGCACATGGAGCAATACATGAGCAGAGCACAGAAAGGAATAGGCAACAACACCAGGGGAGCCAAACACCAGCTACTGGTTGACAGGGCAATTGCCCGAGATTGCAAGACGAGGAACACCAACCTGTGCACTGCCTGGATTGATTACAAGAAAGCCTATGACTCAATGCCACATACATGGATACTGGAATGCTTAAAACTGTATAACATCAACAGGACACTAAGAGAGTTCATCCAGAACTCAATGAGGCTGTGGAAGACAACTCTGGAGGCCAACTCAAAGCCAATTGCACAGGTGAACATCAGATGCGGCATTTACCAAGGAGATGCTCTGTCCCCCCTGCTGTTCTGCATAGGCCTAAACCCCCTCAGCCAGATCATCTCAAAGAGTGGCTTCGGATACCAGTTCCGAAGTGGAACATCCATCAACCACCTCCTCTACATGGATGACATCAAGCTGTATGCCAAGAATGAGCGTGACATTGATTCCCTAATTCACCTCACCCGGATCTACAGCAAAGACATTGGGATGTCATTCGGACTAGATAAATGTGGGCGGATGATATCTAGAAGAGGAAAGGTGATCACAACTGAAGGGGTTGACCTACCTGAAGGGAATATCACAGATGTGCAGGAAAGTTACAAATACCTAGGGATCCCACAGACAAATGGTAATCATGAGGAGGCAGCTCGGAAGTCAGCCACAGCCAAATACCTACAGAGGGTAAGACAGGTCCTGAAAAGTCAGCTGAACGGCAAAAATAAGATCCAGGCCATTAACACCTATGCCCTGCCAGTAATCAGATACCCAGCTGGGATAATATCCTGGCCACTGGAAGAGATACAAGCCACTGATATCAAGACAAGGAAACTCCTTACCATGCATGGAGGGTTCCACCCCAAGTCCAGTGTCCTGAGGCTGTACACTAAGCGAAAGGAAGGGGGCCGAGGACTAGTAAGTGTCAGAACTACTGTCCAGGAGGAAACGGCGAACCTCCAGGAATACATCAAGAAAATGGCCCCCAATGACCAACTGCTAAGTGAATGCCTCAGGCAACAAAAGCCCAGTAAGGTCGAGGAACCAGAGGGGCTATCATGGAGGGACAAACCCTTGCATGGCATGTACCATCGACAAATTGAGGAAGTGGCTGATATGGAAAAGACATACCAGTGGCTGGAAAAGGCTGGACTAAAGGACAGCACAGAGGCGCTACTCATGGCTGCACAAGAACAAGCCCTGAACACCAGAGCAATAGAGGCCGGGGTCTACCACATCAGACAGGACCCCAGGTGTAGGCTGTGTAGAGAAGCCCCTGAAACAGTCCAGCACATCACAGCAGGGTGTAAGATGCTGGCAGGCAAGGCATACATGGAGAGGCATAACCAGGTAGCGGGCATACTGTACAGGAACATCTGTAAAGAGTATGGACTGGAGGTCCCAGGGTCAAGATGGGAGAACCCCCCAAAGGTGACAGAGAACAAACAGGCCAAGATCCTGTGGGACTTCCAGATCCAGACTGACAAGATGGTGATGGCCAATCAGCCTGACATAGTGGTGGTGGATAAACATGAGAAGACAGTGGTGGTGATAGATGTAGCAGTCCCCAGTGATAGCAACATCAGAAAGAAAGAACATGAGAAGCTTGAGAAATACCAAGGGCTGAAAGAGGAGTTAGAGAAAATGTGGAGTGTGAAGGCAACAGTGGTACCAGTAGTGATCGGAGCATTAGGGGCAGTGACCCCCAAGCTGGGAGAATGGCTCCAGCAGATACCAGGAACAACATCAGAGATCTCTGTACAAAAGAGCGCATTGCTAGGAACAGCTAAGATCCTGCGCAGAACCCTCAGGCTCCCAGGCCTCTGGTAGAGGACCCGAGTCTGAAGGAGACACCGCCCACGTGGGGCGAGAGGAAAATTTTTTATTTTTATATATATATATATATATATATATATATATATGTAGATTTCTACATAAAGCATGTATCTCTATATTATGTTTTATTCATTCATTAATAATAATGATAATAATATAATGCATTTATAAAACATCTAATTCAAATGAACTGTTAGAGAAAAAGAAAGCCCTTGAAGAAAATAAATAAGTAAATAATTAAAATGCTACATGTAAAACAGGACCTGATGGTGTGCTGTGAAAAGCCTATTTAAACAGAACAGTAGAATGGTACATTTCTACAGCATCAGGATCAAACATCATCTGATTCAGGAGAACCTCACTTTTGTTTAGTACGTTTGAAACCAGAACAAAACTTTTCCTTCCATTTATTATGACAGAAAAATACTTCAATCCTTTTTTTATTTAGGATGTTGAAACTATGATGAGTAAGTGTTATGCAATGTTTGCGGCACATTTAAGGCTACATTTATACGGCGATGATGAAAACAGAAGATAAAAAAGTGCCGTCTCTTCTTCAGTTTTTTATCTGTGTTAAGATGATGCAACAGTGGGGGAAATACGATTAGATATGCCTGCCAGGCGGTTATGTGGTACTGTGATAGACCACTGACATGTCCTTTTCTGTTTTTGACATATATGTAATAGTCCACCCAGCTGTGTTCAGCTATGGTATACATATAACCTCTGTACAATAGCTGAAATAACTCATGTACTAGAGCTGCTAGAGTCCAGTGACCATATGTCCAGATTTTGTCTGGACAGACGGCTCTAAAACCGGACTGGCCAGATGTCTGTCATGTGTTCTCACTGTTTACATTTTGGGTCATTGGGATGAAATGTAAAAAGTGAGGATGCGTGACATATGTCTGGACAGTCTGGTTTTAGAGCCAAATGTCCGGACAAAATCTGGACATATATTCACCCTATGTTAGTGCAGCTTGAAGATCTGTGGGATTAAAGTTGTCCGACATGTTTGTTGCTTTACCTGCTCGGTGTATGTGACGTAAAGATGCACGCAACGTGAACATTTAGATGGAGATATGACCCAGCGCAGCTTCAATACGTCCCACTGGTGAAGGAGTCTTCAGATTTGTGTGTATTCACACCCTGATGACGTCGGCACCATGTAAATGAAAGACACTTCTTATAAAATATGCTGTTGTATTTAACCACAATCATCCTCGTGTAAATGACCCTTGAGATACTCAGAATTTTCAAATATATGTGACTGCATTTTACCTGGTTTCTAAAAACGTGTGGATATGTAGTAGTAATAATAATAATAATAATAATAATAATAATAATAATAATAATAATAATAATAAATTGTATTTGTATAGTGCTTTTCTGGACACTCAAAGACGCTTTACATTTGTGAAAAAAATCAGTACATTCAAAGACACTCAGACATTTTAAAATAGTACAAAACAAAATAAAAAAATCATGAAAGCAGAACACATAAGACAATTACATGACATAGGACAGAACATGAGGACACTACATGACACGGCACATTAATCACACATTAAAAGCAGTTCTGAAAAGGTGAGTTTTGAGATGGGATTTGAATAGTGGGAGGTCTGTACAGTCACGGATGTGTTTGGGGAGGGAGTTCCAGAGGGTGGGAGCAGCGATAGAGAAGGCTCTGTCAGATGTTTGCCGCGGTGGTGGGTGTTGTGTTTTCAGGAGACACAAGTGAGCAAATGTTTTTGTGATGATAAATGATGGTAAAGTGGTATGTCATTAGTTTCCAGTGCATGGTTAAATACTCTGAGACTGTTTTTATCCAGAAATATAATTTTATTTTTTCAATACATGGCATGTATTGATAAATTCACATTAACTTAATTAATTTATTCTTATTTTAATCACACACACACACACACACACACACACACACACACCTGCTTCTATTTCTCCCTTCCCTGGCTGCTGGCAGTGTTGGCACGGAAGTACGATAAATAAAAAATATTATTGATAGGTTAAATCGCTAAATCCTCCGTATTACTTTAGCTAGCTAATCTGATGTTAGGCCATCAGTCAGTGATGCTGCACAAGTCTATTGAGTTGGACGAACAATGAAATTAGTTCGGGGTGTAGTATATGTAAATTAATCTGTCGCCAACCTAGGAAATAAAAAATCTCTCATCTGGGGAAACGTTTCAACCTGTGCACAGATCAACTACGCATCTATGAGTTGTCAGATAGTCAACAAATGACGTGTATAAGTTCTATACATGATCTGTGTCAACTGGAGGACATCAACCAAATGATATGTCTTCAGATTTAGTTTTTGACGTTCAAACCTAAACAATTACGGGAGATTACCGGAAGAAATTTCAAAACGGGAGGGGGGCAGGAGATGGGTCTGAAATACGGGAGTCTTGGCAACCATGCAATCACCCAACCAACCAACCAACCAACCAACCAACCAACCAACCAACCAACCAACCAACCAACCAACCAACCAACCAACCAACCAACTAACCAACCAACCAACCAATGTTTTGGGTCAAATCTCCACTATGGTTTATACCAGTGAATTGACGTCTATCCTTATATGGGTTGTTTTAGTTTCCAGTAGCTCTAGTGTCTTCTCTGCAGTCCACTTTTCTGTTTAGAATCTAAACCTTTAGCTCAGCATAACATCTTTTATCAGGCTTTAAATATTTCTGCATCCACCTTTCCTTCTTGTCTTGTCTCTCAGTCCTTTTTTTTTTGCAGAAAATCACCCCCTCATACTGCCACCATGTTTGACTGTAGGGATGATAATAATGAGGTTATGCTGAGTGCCTCATTTCCTCTCCCTTTCACTGTGGGGAATTATGGTCAGACAGTTCATTCTTCATTTCACCAGACCAGAGGATTTCACTTTTCTTGGTTTGACAGCTTCTCAGGTGCCTTTTGGCAATCACACAGTGGGCTGTCAGCTGGCTTTTAGAGGAGAATGATTTCTGTCTGGACACAAACAGGTCTGGTTTCTGACAGCATCCACTGCTGTCCTTCTCTGAGGTTCTGTCTTGTCTTTTCTAAGAAATTCCTCATCCTTGGTGCCTGGTTCACCAATGCCTCTTTTCTACTCCATGACAACAGCAGAAGTAGAAATATGAACAGATGTTAGCTTACAAATGGAGTCAGCTATGTCAACAATCAGCTGGTAAACACACAAGCACATTTAAGTTCTATATATTGAACGTTTACAATGAATCTGATACAAAACATCTGTTACGGGTTGTTTCCAAAAGCAATGATAAATACAGCTGAGCCGAAAAGTGAAGTGCTGTAATCTTGATTTGGCTTTGTGCATTTTATCAAGTAATGTGAAAGCCTGTGAGCTGATTTTCTGTTGTTAAACATAATGAAGGAGAAACCGATCCAGGCAACTGGTTGAGATTTAGAATGAAAAGTTAATAACCTCATATTCGAGCTGGTGAAGGCCATGAGCTGCTGCTTTCTGACACGTGTGTCCTGTAATGAATAGTCAAGTGGATTGGGGGTACTTTTTGAACTGCTTTTTTTGTGTAAAAAGTAGTTAATATTGGATTGTGTACTTTGTGTAAGACCCACAATATATCAAGACAGATCCATTGTGTTCATCCTCTTGGTCTCACTGGTCTCTGCCAGACGGAAACCTGAAGAAGATAATTCAACTCTGACAGTGAAGCATCCTCCACAGACCCCCCCCCCCCCCCCACCACCACCACCACCACCCCACACACACACACACACACACACACACACACACACACACAATCTCACATGTTCTCTGTGGGTTTTCAGAGGGCATCCTTAATGTATTTGAGTTCAGAAGAGACTGTAATGAAGCCCAGACTAAAAGTACAGAAGTACAGGGATATATAGAGGAAGAAGGTGACTCTAAAAATAGGAATAGGAATGTTATATGAACTGTAAGGACATTATGTTTTTGATTCACAGCTGTTTCAGCATCAGACAAATTTGGAACAACAGCTGAATCCATATGCAAGGATGTGTAAAGCAGCTGTTAGTCAAACGTTGGCATGTGAAGGAATGGGAAACACCTTAAGTATGATTACACATTGTTACCTCAGATGAATATTTCTTCTAGAGGCAATTTACGGCTAAATTTAATTTTCTGACTCGGAGTCAAAAACCATTAAAACCTCCTGAGAAAACCACAAAGGAGTCAACTTGGTAGAAATTATACACTTTTTTTTTATGATCAACTGAGGAAATAAGCAAGAGCAAGCACAGTTTGGGTTTTTCATTATGTCTCTCCAAAGATTTGAAAACTGTTTGTGCTCAGGCTCAGCCACAGAACTGTTAACATCAGGGAAAACACTCATCAAATCTAATGTTTATCTGGAGCATCTGGGGACTTCGTTTTGAACAAGTTACTGGCAACAAAACTATTTCATTTCTACACATGAAACTTTAATTCAGAATATAATTGTGAAAATGAAAGGTACATTAAAATGGCTGTAGATGCTTGTAAAGGAATGAACACATTATGTTTTATGAAAATATGTGTAAAAAATGTTGACTAAAAACAGTTAAGCATTCTCTGTGTGACCTTTGTGTTGGGGGTGGAGGAGGGACTTGGCTCCATCTTTATCCCTGGAACAGAGAAACCCTCCCCCCATTGGGCATTGGTCTTATGCTGTGTTTCCACTAGTACTGGATCATCTTGACTCAGCTCAACTGGGTAGCGTTTCCATTAAAGGTTAGTACTGACTTTACAGTGCCTGAATGTCACAGAGGGGTGGTGAGTCATCTGCTCTGGGAATAGGTAGGTTTCAGTCACGTGACTATGATGACATCACAACTTCAGCTGGAGGACAGGAAGTAACAATGTAGAATGCCGCTATGGAGGAAATTGAAAAGATCTAGATCCAGTGTCGAGATACATGGTAACTCTATGCATCTCGACAAATGTATTGGACCTGAATGAAAATTAATGAGTTTTTGAAACAGAACCCAAACATTTGCCAACAAAGGAGGCTGTGGATATTACTAACTACCTGGTCCTGCAGACATCCTACTACACCAGCAGCAGATGAAAGTGTAGAAAAGTTTGGAGCCTTAGAACTTTTTTGTCAGTGGGTGGGTCCACAACCTCGGTACCAAAAGACTCAGCGATAATTATTGTTTGGTCTTTACCAGGGTGAGTGTTTTATTTGTAAAGATGCCACGTCAACATGTATTAAATGTTTGTTTATATTAGTCGCTACTGCTAGCGGCTAGCAGTAGGGACCCACACCTAAAAATGATGGGTGGAGTCACTTAATCATAAAGCTACCAAAACTATCATAACATACGAGTAACAAAATTAATTAAATTCATAAAATGCAACTAGCATTTCTTAACTTTCTTAATTTCTTTGCCAGCCAAAGGCCCACTGAAAATGGGGTTGAAACCCACTTTTGGGTCACAGCCCACTATTTGACAATGGCTGATCTAGAACATTTATTTAGTTATACCTCAAACATAGAACACAAATTGAACAGTATAATATATACATAAATCAATTTCCCAGTTGTGGGATCAATAAATTACTTCAATTCTATTCTATTCTAACTCTCTATCAGTAATTCATATGACTTTAGGATGGATTATCCCACCACTGGAAGAGGAAGCCAAAGTAAGTTTGTCATTTGTGTCCAGGTTTGGACATTTGGAGTGCTCTGCTCTTCAGCTTTTCTAATGTTTCCTTTCTATTTCAGTATATTCTGCAGGATGCCAACTATAGAAATGAACATAGTGTACTACCTAGTCACATAATCACCAGGCTCATCTGGAAAAACCTGCCTGACAGTTATTGACAGAAATGTGTGTCAAATTTCTGAAAGTCTTTCCTACAAATGAGAGTCAAAGTATCAGTTTTCAACTTTGGCAAAGCTTTGAGAAAAATTTTATTTTTGATGAGAGTTTCAAATTCCTTCTTTTCTGTGTGTTGTTTCTTTTTTCTATAGGTTGGTTTCATGTGACGTCACATTGCTATATAGTCAGATGGAGGGCAGGAAGTGAAGCCGAGTGAGTTTTCTGTTGGGAAAATCCCTATGTTTTGTGTAGTTTACAGCTGCGCCAATCATTCTAACTGAGAGAAGGAAAAGCTTTTTTTTTTTAGAGTATCAAAGATTACCATTCACAAAAGTGAGAAAATGGAAAAAGTTCACAGAAAAACACAGTAAAAAATGGATTTTAAATCTGGGCTTGTGGCTCTCAGCTACTCCACCCAGGAAGGGATGACAGTGTCCAGTCCAGTCGTGACAAAGCAATCAGTCCAAAGTGGTAGGAGTGTAGTTGTGCAGATACATTCACATGTCCTCACCTCTGTGCTATTTCTGCAGATGACTATGGCATCATGACTTTAAATATTATTCTAGAAAATACTCAAAATTCTTTTGGTTGTCTTGCTGATTGTTGCTGTTTTTTTATGTCCATGAGGGAGCCCTTTGTGGGATTGAAATGACTAAATTTATTTAAAAGCAAATGAAATTGTCAAAACTCAAGATTATCAGGATGTAGATGCAGCTTGAAGGTTATCCTTTTACGTATGTGTGTGTGTGTGTGTGTGTCTTCCTAACTTTACGGGGAATTCATTCATTTTTATTTATTTACTTTTTAAATTTATTTCATTCATACAAACTGGGTCCTCATGAGTCATGTAAATGAGTATATGTGTGTGTGTGTGTGTGTGTGTGAGCAGGGGGGGGCACACAGATAGTAAAAGGTACAAGGACAATATATGCATAGCTGCTGGCTAGAATTATATGGTTATTTGCTCATTTCATTGTTCAAACTGGCCTTAATGCACTTCAAATGCAAGTTTCCAGCCACCTTTAAATAAAGGAAGAGTCAAAGGATGATCATTATGCACTGTGGGATGCAGGACATGATCATGCTGTATATCATAATGCGAACATATAAGGTGTATTTGACATTGTGCAGATTTTCACCATTGTCACATGCTATTTATTACATACTATGTGCCATTCTGGTATCACGATACCACCTGGGACCCTTCCATAAGTAATCAATTTTTAAAGGAGGGACCAATAAAAACCCTCCATTTGAT
Source organism: Siphamia tubifer (assembly GCA_020466265.1). Classification (NCBI taxonomy): domain Eukaryota; kingdom Metazoa; phylum Chordata; class Actinopteri; order Kurtiformes; family Apogonidae; genus Siphamia; species Siphamia tubifer. Next base: position 35,568,230 of record CM035785.1, read on the forward strand.
GAGATGAAGAATCTTTCCGTCATCTTGACTGATGCGCCGCTCAGTGACTCAGAGCGACAGCACGAATAAGAGCCACTGCAGCAGACCATCATCAAAATAAACACCACAGTATGGCTGCACTTAAACGCACCGTTGCATTGTCTGTAAATGACCATTATTGTAAAACAATAATAAAAAGGCAACATTGACATTAGCCAGTAGATATTGCTTTTACTATGGGAAACTTGTAGACCAGCAGCTTGCAGAACTTGGTCTCACTATGTCAGATGTTCCAGAACAATCCTCTGGCATATGTCTGAAATGTCTTTGCTTGGTAAGGAGACATCAGAGTACTGTGGACACTATAAGGAAGGCAAGGCAAATGTATTTGTAGAGCACATTTCTTGTACAGGACAATTAAAGGTGCTTTACACCTTTACATATAACATAAGAAAATTAAAATGCATTAAAAGATAATAAAAATAAGAGACATAAAAACATTTAAAAGACAATTAAGAATTTCAGTAAAATCTCCAGTGAACAGTAATATTTTCTCAGACCTCAGGTATTCAGGTAGTTTGTTCCACAGGTGAGGAGCAGAAGAACTGAATGAAGCTTCACTTTGTTTGGTTCTGATTTTGGGAACAGCAGATCTAGCAGACCAGCAGATCTAGGATGTATTTGGGTCCAAGGACGTTTAGTGCTTTATAGACCAGGAGTAAGGTTTTGAATTCTATCTTTTCACCCACAGGAAGACAATGAAAGGATTTGAGGACCGGTGTGATGTGGTCCAGTTTCCTGGTACTGGTCAGGACTCTGTCAGCAGCATTTTGGATCAACTGTAGCTGCCTGATTGATTTTCTTTGTTTAGACCAGTGAAGACCTCATTACAATAATCTAATTTACTGAAAATGAATGCATGAATGAATTTTTCTTTGTCTGGTTTGGACAGAAAACCCTCGATTCTAGCGAGGTTTTTCAGGTGGTCATAGGCAGACTGGGTAATAACTTTTAAATGGTTGTTGAATTTCAGGTCTGAGTCAATAATTACACCCAGATTTCTGGCTTGGTTTGTAGAGTTCAGCGACATGGATTCAAGGTAAGCACTGACCTTTGACCTTTCTTTTTTGGGGCTGAAATCAATCACTTCTGTTTTGTCTGCATTAAGCTGGAGAAAAGCGAATGGCAAAAAGCTGAAGAGGAACCCAGTACCTAACAGACCATAGAGACATCAGCTGTGGCACCGACAGCCACAACACCACCCAGTCATGGGAAGTCCCACCCGGTGACACTGATTGGCTCCTTTGTTTTTCAGAAAGCCTGAACTACATGATAATCAGATGGTTGTGTGAGCCTAGTGAAATGCAGCCAGATGATATATTTTTTTGATTGATAGTCTTTATTTGAACTCTATTTAAAAGACAAAACAAAATAAAAACAGATAATAATGATCACACTGCAAAAGACAAAAGAAAAGAAAAGAAAAAAGTGCATTTGTTATTATCATTATGCATTTTACAAAAGTCCAAAAGGAGTAGGATGAAGCACTTATTTACTCCTACCCCCTAAGTAGGATGTAGGATGAGTAAATGAGTCAGGGTAGGAAATCACATCTATCAAATCCAAACTGTTCTGAGGACCATAGCTATGTTTTTACAATAGCTAATGTAGTTTCTCCACCACCAGAAAACAGGTGGAAACATGTCACCACCATCTTGTGCGGCTCCATATGAGATGGTATTTCGATCACTTCCACTAATTCAACTTGGCATCTCTGCTATTGTGCTGGCGTTGAAAAGCTCAGGACAAGTGGAAATGATCATTTTAGTAAATTTGTTTAGAAACTGTAACACTGGTAAAGTGGTTAAAGGTACAGGTGAGCTTTAATAACAAAGCCAGACAATCAGTGTATGCCCAACAGCCCTAAATCAGCTTTTATTTATGAAACATAGTATCTTATTAAGAAAATAACTAATAAACATAATGGAGATGCAGTGGTGCGGCCTCTAGCTGCAGTGAGGGGAGCAGGCTATTAGTAGAAAACAAGAATAAAGTAACAAACACCTTTACCGTCACAAAAATCACCCATATACATGTGCCACCACCACCAATAACTACAAATACAGTCACCACGTAAAGTGAACCCCCGTCACCTACAGCTACCAATAAAAAGGGTCTACACCAACTGCAAAACCACAAAAATAAACTAAACACAAAACAAAACAACAATCAGCACTGAGCCTGTAAAAACACAGTGCACAATGATTAAAAACAAATTTTTTTTTTAACAATATACATCACAATATTAAAAACATACCTTTACACACTAGACTGTTAAGACCCTTTAAAAATAAATATATAAAATCAGTGAACATGTAACAAGATAAAATACACAAATAAAATGCAGGCTCACAGGAAGAGGAAGTGGGCCTGTGCACCTCTGACCTTTATAGCCTTAGTCATGTGATCACATGATCGAGCTTTCCCCCTGCCACAGAAAAGTTAACTTGAACCCCAGAACTGAATTGTTTCATCACAGTCCAGTCATGCCATTTACGTTGCAGCCCAAAAGCACTTCTTTATAGTAAACACTTAAATGACTTACATTCTGACACGTGTTGAACTGTTATGTCTATTTGGCTGTTTGATGTTTCCTCGAGCAGCCATCTCTCAAATTCGCTCTCACTGATAATGTCTAAGTGGCCTCAGATCTCCAATACAAGCTCATCCGAATCCACATATTTTCTTCACTGTAACAAAACTACTGGGAGTAATTCACAAGACAGCAGCATAATGGTACTGAATTATTCATCACAAACTGGAAAATTAGATCTCACAATTCACAAATTGAGCATCTAACTGTAGAAATCATATTTTAGTAGTTCTAATGTTTTGACTTTAGTCCTGTTTATAAGACAAATATGCAGCATTTTGTATTAGAATCAAGAACTAAGTATTTCCATGTAAAGGTGATCTTTGACTGGCTGATATTTCTGTGAGGGAAATCACATTCGCTTATTATGTTAAATATATACAGTCAGTTCACATTATTTTTTATGCAGTCTGTTTGATTCAGCCAGTAAATGTATGTGCTGCACTACGTGTAATGATGCAAAGTGTATTGGTATTAAACATCAAACTGAATTTATTCAAAAATGCATAAATATACCGTACAAATCAATTCAGAACCTAAGGTTCATTCTTGCTTCCAGAAATATTTGAACACGAATGAACATATATCACAATAGGAATAAATGAATCACATTATGAATTAAATATTTTGTTTTAGAGGTTGTTAAAAGGTTCAAATGTTACTCACATATGTGTTCATGTCTCACTTTAAAGGTTTACTGCGTGAAATTTGCACTTGTGTTTCATTGTAGGAGCTCGTATCACTGCTGCAGTGTACAGGATACATTTAAGAACACAGCAATACAATTTTTTTTTTTATAAAAAATTGGACAATATGAAAATCTATTTTGTGGCTGTTACCATTTTCCAAAAACTCCTACCCTACCTTTAAGCTAAGATGCTTTCAACTGACACAATCATTCCACATCAGCCACAACGCTCTCCCTCCCCCTTCTGTGCAGTCACATAAACAGCTATAGCGGGAAAGACGACAACCGGCAGCAAAACAAAAGTAAAAACTGTGTTTGAAAAAGCTACGTCCATTAAGAATCTGAGCAAAGAACAGAACAGGACAAGGGTGGTAATCACTATGACTGTCCAGCGCTGGCGTCAACTGACAAAGGAAAAGAGGCTCAAAACTGATGCTAATGTGACCATCAGGTAAGATGATACTGTTATGATTTTATAATATTTGGACATACTAATCACTTATGGGTATCGTATTCACCCGTCAGTGAGAAAATGTCAGTTATTGACCAAACATAATGTTCTAGAAGGTTTACCAACACTGTGTGTAAACTACTGCTGTAACACCATAAACTATTGTCCTTATCCATTAGTTTTCCCATGGTGTTTATTTCATGCTTCTAAACCTTTTGTTAGCTAAGCTTCATGTGACACAAACTGATAAATATTGATTATTGTTTTGTTATTTAGGATGATAATTGCTTGTTAATCTCGTTCCAGACAGCATGTGCATTGCTGTATTTTTGAAGGTGTGGTTTCCAGGGGTGGGCTGACGAAGAGGAATGGGTGTGTATACTTTGAACATATAGCTTGAAGGAACCATTTTCCAAGATCTCTGACCCTACTGTTAAGCTAAGCCTTCTAAAAGCCTTTTTAGCATCTTTCAATAAATTTATATGTATAGAAAATGTATGAGCTTTGGATATGTTTTAATGTTACAAATGAGTAATTCATGTCACAATCCTTTTAGACTTTACGTCAATGTTCCAAATAAATGTTAATTTATTCATAGGAGAGAAAAAAAAAGAAAAATAGAGTTCACTCATGTTACATCTAAACTTTGGATTGTAATGGTTGTCTTTTATTCTTCCAGGACCTTCACAGACAGTTGGGTGCATCACTTTTCCCTGGTTGAATTTATTTAATGCACCATGCTGCATTTTATTTCTTGTCATTATCTTTGTGCTGATAACAACTTAGCCTTATAATTCAACTTTATTCATTTAAAGACTTAAAGTGCAGATACCATCAGGCATTAAAAAAGAAAAATGTGTTTTCATATCTGTGTCTGTTTGGCTGAACACTGAGTAAAGTGACATAAAACTTTCATCAGTTTTCATATATGTGCCATGTTGGAGTTTGGAGCCATTCATTATGCAATAACTTTTATCCAGCGTGCATTAACTTGTATCTTTTTTTTTTTTTTAAGAGCATTTAAACACTTTTGTTTTGAACAGTGGCTTAAAATCCCGTTTAAGATTTTGACATTTCTATAATTCAGTCAGTGATGATACATGATCCAATTAGCTTTAGTACATTTCCATGGGAGTTGTCTATGTGTTCAGAACACTAAACCACTGATTAGTTCTCATTTATAGCAGGATCAGCAAACACAGTATTAAAATACTTCCCAATAAATGTAATGTGGTTACTCGAATTAAGCAAATATGTAACTCCATAGGCTCGCTCTTAGGTAGTATTATTTAAAGGTGACCTGGAAATATACACTGCCTGACCAAAAAAAAAAAAGACACAGATGGAATATTTCAATACAAGAGACTTACTCTTTTTTTTAATTTAAGCAAATATTACAGTTCTTCCTTTGGATACGTACTGCAGTGGTTAATAATGTTTCACCTGTAACAAGATATTTAATGTAACTGATATAGTAAGTGTCTTCTCATGTCTCTAATGTCTAAGAGATTAGACATCACCAAGACTAATCAGGGTCATCAGGCTTGTGAGACATATCATGATATAACTCAATTAATACTTGAGATATCACCATTACATTACATGGGCATATACATATAGCTAATGTGCATCAGATGCAATGATCCATTTGAGTAAAGGTCAAAGGTCACGGTCACAATTAACTAAAAGGTCAACATCACATTATTTGTTATAACTCAAGAACGGAGGGTCACAGAACTTTCAGATTGGTACCAAACAATGTGGAATAAAGATTTCTATAATTCTCATAATTGGTGTTATCATCTACAACCAATAGTTTTTGAGATCTCTGGAGGTTAAAGGTGACATGTCGCAAAAATGAATAGACCTAGGCATAGACCTATGACGCTATAACTTAATCAATACAGGATATATTATCATAATATTACACACAATGATGCATATATGTATACATATAGCGATATTATCAATATTGTCAAGGTCACATTTAGCAGAAAGGTCAAAAGCGGGTTCTCGTTGAAACTTGAGAAAGTAGGGGTGAGGTTAGGCATTCTCTGAATACTTGTCACACATGAATTATCTTCCAAAAAGTCCAGACTATAGCTTGGGATGATGAAGAGTTGATACAGCAGTCGGATTCTCTATAATCAATAATCAAAAAATGAATGTAACTATGGATGGAAAAAATATAATTACCATTATTGTGACACTATATGGCAAAAAAAATGTCTCTTCCACGTACATGTACTACTTTCTTCATTTTGTGTTTCTTTTTTCCCTGTGTCTTTAGTTGGTTTTTGGAAAAGTGTGCCTGTTCATACCTCTGTTGAGTTGCTATGTATACTGAAAATATGTTCTAATAAAAATATTTATGAAAAAAAAAGAAAAGAAAATGTAAATATCTCCTGTAATCAAAACCGAAGGTGATGTAGTGAGATATTGTATGTGCAACTAATTTCCAGGTCATCTTTAAATAAATTACAACTTAAGAGTGGGTGGTATGGGTGACAATAAACATATAGGTATTTGTTTCATTACAGTAAACAAATTACATTTGTTGGGAAGTATTTTAATACTGCGTTCGCTGATCCTGCTATAAATGAGAACTAATCAGTGGTTCAGTGTTCTGAACACACAGTCAATTCCCATGGTAATGTGCTAAAGCTAATGGGATCATGTAACCTCATCAGGGACTTTCATATCACATCTTTTCTGTATTATTCTTTGATCCTTAACCAGGAAAAAAATAAAGTTCCACAACAAACAGATATTGTCAGTTGAAGTAAGTTACAGTATTAGTGCGATCTGACATTTATATATTTTTTTCAGATAGAAATTTTCCAAAGAACTGTGAAAGGACGGCTAAAGGCTTCTTCCCTTGAGTTTACTCCTGTGGTGTGAATGGGGCTTAGAAACTGGTCTTATATAAGTGCTAGACTTTGTGTTGCTAATGATGTCATGACACCGAGTTTTCCTTTGGAAGCTTTCCTTAAGAAACAAGGGGTCCATATTGAGTCAACATGCCCACTCAGCTGCTCCCTTCAGGGAACCTTTCAGAAGGGAAGGGCTGCTGCACATACTTATCTGACAAATGACATAACTAATGAATATTTCAACATACCTGATAAACAAAGTGGAAAGAAATGGACCTCAGTGAGTCTAACATGGAACAAGGTTGGTTAATGTAGGCAGTGGCACAATCTGCTGCTTTTCTGACACTGAAAACCTCAAATGTTTGGGTAAATGTAAAGAAATATATAGAAATATGAACAGAAAATGGGTGAACATAGCCATAGTCAATGGGATGCTATGTACAGTATGTATAGTAATGTACACATTTATGTCTCTTTCGTAAATTGAATTTTCTTTTGTATTCAGAGATGAAAGATTGAGGTAAAGGTTTTTTTTCATTGATTGGATCATTAATTAGCTGGGTCTTTCATAAGTAGAGGTACCACTGTATTAGATGGATGGACAGATAGACAGACATTCTGTTCCATTTCGATTTTTAGTAGCTCCCCCAAATTTGTCCTTAAAACACTGTAGAAAAATAAAACAACATTCAAACCACCAAAACTAAATGCTGCTAAGTTGACACAAAACACCTATTTTATTATCAGTGTAGACAACAGCAGTTCACCACACATCTGCTTTACATCTGTTTCTCATCTGCTCTAAGGAAAAGTCTGTGTCACTCTGCGCATAGATAGAACAATCACTCTATACATTATACATTTGAAAGAACTGGTACACTGTAGATTTTGCAGTGTTAATTTGGAGACAATGGGACCAAATACACTCTAGAAGAAGTTAAATAAACTCTCTAAGTGTTGATTTAACACTGCAAAATTTACTGTGTAGTAAATCAGGGCTATTTCTCTTGATGAGAACAGTTTCAGAGAATGGACTTCCTAAGAACACAAGTCAATATCAACATTAGCATCAACATTAATAAAACCTTCTCTGTGAGCGCCATGTTTGTTTTTATTGACTCCTCGAAAAACGTTATACTTCTTTGTGTTATTTGTTGCCAGTGTGTTGCACCCCTTGGTGAATTGATAAACAGATGCTCATTCTAACACAGTGGAGACATGTCACTATGAAGGCAGTGATACATGACACCTTTTGAAACAGACCTTTAGGCTGTGGATACAGACAGTGTTGGGAAAGTTCACTTTGATTAAGAACTAGTTCAAAGTTCAGTTCAAGTTACTCAATATGAATTAGTTCAGGTCATCGTTCATTCTTCCAAATTATGAACTAGAAGTTCATGGATCCCAAAATTAACTTTTTCCTTCTTTTTTTGTGTTATTATTGTAGACTTATGTTGCCAAAATTTGTTCAGAATAATACAAAAATGACATCTATGATAATGTTGTGTTTTGATCTCATTTTATGCCTTATAGGACTCAATAATATACCATAACCATGCAACAAAATGTTTTTAAACTACTTAAAAATATTTAGAGAGCAAAATGTTTAATGTACCCATATTTATAGTGCAAAACATTTGAACAGTTTTCACAATCTACAATTAACTTAAGACTGAATTACAATCCTGCAAAATTAAACATTATCCATAGACTCTATAGTGTAAGCCAAATTAGGGTTAGCTCAGGTAAATAAAGATGAGAATAAAGACTTATTTTTCGCAGTACCCTGTATTTTTTTTGTTGAGAACTTGGTTGTTTGCAATGTGATAAGAACGAAATGTGAACTACATAAGAGTGAAGTTCAATAAATGCCAGAATAACCGTGTTCACAACTTCCTGCTCATTTGGCAAAAGTGAACGATATGATATCGTATGATATTGTTCGTGAACGATCGTTTAATGAACTCGTTCAGGTACAACACTGGATACAGATAGTTTACACCAATAGTAAGTGAATGAGTAATGGGTACATGTTTGATTGAATAACCAACTGAGAGCACAAAGTATAAAAATCTATGAGTTATGCACCACAACATTATATATGATACACATTTATAATTTCAGATTCACTGATCTGATCCTTTTTTACCTTGTTTAAGCTACCTATGCCACAAATGTCCAAAGAAATTTCTGGTTTACAACTGGTTAAATATTTGTGCATGGATCATCTACTATACATTCTCTTGTTTCGACTTCTATTGAGTCAAATGTCAGACAAATTTAAGTTCTGTCCAGGACAAACTGGGACATGTTACTAATGTTAAGAAAGAGTTTTTTTTTGTTTTTTTTTAAAGATATAATGTCTAATGTATAAACTAAACACACAAAATGTACCATTGCTAAAAAAAAAAAAACACAACTAGATTTATTTTGAATGACTTGGCATACTGCTCCTCTGTTGAAAATAATGACACCTTATTTAGAATGATTTTCAAGGCATCAAATCAAACTAAAAACCAATGAATCCCCCCCCCCACCACCACCACCACTAAATCAATTAAATGTTCAAACATTGACAGGAAGTAAAATAAAAACGAGCTAAAAAATAAGTGACAAAATGACCAAAAATGAACAAAAGAAATGGTAAAATATACAAAATTGTTTAAAGAAAAAGAAAGATCTGAGTCATTTAATAGATCATTCACTGTCTTACTCTGACATCACTTTGACATCAGTAAGACTGTACTTTTTCTGCAGATTCTCCAAAACTTTAGTTGTGACACATTTGGATACAAACCTCTTCTAAGTGTGTCTTCCTTTATTCTCTACAGTTTTTAGGTGAGGCATTGTCTTAGAATGTGGGACGTGGGAACATGGAATACAAAAGCTGGTACATCCCACATAAAGTGGGTTAAAAACCTGTCCACCCTCATTGTATTTCTGTGGAGTTTTCAGAGTTTGTGACTATCTCAAATGGCTGCAGGTCCACACATACAACTGTACATTCACACATTCACAAAACTGGCCCAAATCCAATATTTTTTGGTCCATGTGTGACTCATATTTGATTTATTTTTCTGACATTCTGAACCAAATACTTTCATACCTGGTCTGAAATCACATTCATCGCCATTCATGTTTTTCAATTCAACAGTCTGAACAGTAATATTGCATTTCATCTGACTTTTATATCATTGAAATGCAACAAACATCACAATTCTGCACTGGGGGGAGTAGAAAAAGATCCATATTTACTTTATAAACACAGCATGATGCATGCACTTCCTCCTTCTCTGACTCCTAATCTCCTCTATTCATGCCCCAGCGAATCCATGTCATTGACTTGACTTGTTCCCTGAAGTCTCTATTTTCTCGCCTCACAGATTTTCCGTGACCATCTCTGGACCTGCTGCAGTGCTACTTCTCTCCTGCCTTCACCATCAACACTCAGTTATCCATATAGTTCATCTTGCCCAACATTGGTTGGTAGAGATTATTGTAATCACTGTGTGTGCGTGCGTCCGCAGAGACATATCATGATATAACTCAATGAATACTTGAGATATCATTATGAAATTACATGGACATATACATATAGCTAATGTGCATCAGATGCAATGATCCATTTGAGTAAAGGTCAAAGGCCAAGGTCACAATTACCTAAAATGTCAAAATCACATTATTGGTTATAACTCAAGAATGGAGGGTCATAGAACTTTCAGAACGGTACCAAACGGCATATCTATAGGTTTAATCACATACAACTAATAGTCTTTGAGATCTCTGGAGGTCAAAGGTGGCATTATTACAGGTGACAAAATTATCTAGTGTAAAACTGTTTGGTAAATGGACTGTACTTATATATATTATACACCAGTGGGTGCCCAAAGTGCTTTACAATTCCTCACATTCACTACTAAATTTCCCAACTTGGGATGAATAAAGTACTTCTATCTATTCACACACACACACCAGTAGATGGTCACTGCTGATACACAGGTGTTGCCTGACCCTACTGGGAGAAATTTAGGATTCAGTGTGGATACCACATGCTGCTGACCATTAGATCATTGGACGACCTGCTCTACCAACTGAGCCACAATCTCCCTGTTTGTGTGTGTCAAGCATAGACACATCACGCTATAACTTAATCAATACTGGATATATTATCATAATATTACACGCACTGACACATATATTCATATAACGAAATTATCAATATCGCAAAAGGTCAAAGGTCACTGTTGCATTTAGCAGAAAGGTCAAAATTACGTTATTGTCTGTAATTCATAGAAACTTGAGATTGGCACAAAATAGGGGCAAGATGAAGTATTATCTGAATACTTGTGATAGTGTTTCTTATGTAGTCACATATACGGTAAATCTTTCTATTCTTTGCACTAACAGTTACAGTTTTAGTGCAGCCAGTGATAAATGAGACATATGCAAGATCCACTTTTCTTTTGCCATTTTGTGTACTTTGAATTTTTAGGAGTAACTATAGTAATAACACACTATTGTGATGCATTTATTTGAATGGATGATTCTGCAGGTTGGTCTTCATTCTCCTGCTCTGGGTCAGACTCTGGTTCCAATATGTGAGGCTGGACAGACAAGTTGTTGTTGACAACTTGCTAAAAACCTCTACTGATGGTACCAAACTGCAAAAATGGCTGACCAGATGGAGGAGAAAATCTTTGCCCTGGAGGTGAGTAGAGCGTGAAATGTCTCATTCATATTTAAAGGGGCAACACCAAAATGATAAAGACGGGCCTCAGGACAGGGGTTAACAAGGGTCTGTGGAGCTAAAATAATGAGCAGTAGTGCTTTATACACATGATTTACATGTCAAAAGGAAAGATTTAAAAGTATGATATGTTACTTTTAATAATTGCACTTGCAGTAGTAGTGTTAACAATTATGAACATGTTATTGGTAATTACACTAATATACAGCTGATCTAGTTTTTAACAGTTCAACTTCTGTTTGCTGTGCATCCATGTGTCTATCACACACACACACACACACACACACACACACACACACACACACACACACACACACACACGTGTTTCCATGTCTCATGAGGATGACATTTGTCACCATCACCAGTAGTAGCCTTAAAAAAAGAGTAAAAATAAATTAAAAGAAAAAAATCATAATACATAAAAAATAATGAAACTAAATAAATAAATAACATTAAAAAATCAAATAAAAAAGTTAAAGTGAACACATATTTTAAAATTATTTTTAAAATTAAAAAAATGAAAAATTTAAAAGAAAATTCTAAAAAGTGTAAACAAAATATATTTCTTTATTTATGTTTTAATTAAAGTAAACATAACTACAAACCTTTGAAAAGTACATGTTTCACTTTGCACCTGTTTCCCCCATGCTTTATGGGGACATCCAGAAAAAAAAGGATTTATAGGGCCACATCATTTGCATAACTGTGTATATTTATTAGATTACATTAGATTATTTATATTTCACTAGTGGGACCTACATTTATATCTAACCTTCATGAGGACCTGAATTTTGGTCCCCATAGTGTCAGAGGTCCCCATAAAGATATACAAGATAAACACACACACACACACACACACACACACACACACTTTGGAGGGCCACTCAGACAACTTCACCTTCATGACTCAGTTCACAACGAAAACATTGGAGTTTCATTTGACGCACAATTCCTGCGAGTTCACAAAGTCACACGTCACTGTGTAGCCTGATATAGACTAGAGACAAAGGTGCGGATGAAACCTGACTACACCAGCCTCCTAACGGTTGCTGTGACAACAGAAGCCATTTCAGTGAGACCAAAAAAAAGAAAAAAAAAAAAAAAAAAAAAAAAGGAAAGGAGGCTCTGAGGACCTGTGACCAGAGGCTCCGCCCACTGTAGGGAATTCACAGCTCCAACCTGGCAACTAGGAAGCAACACAATCAGGTTATTATTTTGTGTAAATAAAATTAACACCCCCCACTCCCCTCCCCTCTGTCACCCACTAGTCCAGGTCTGCCGGTGTCCTCAGTTTCCTGTTTGCCTCATGGTGGTGGATGTGGCTGAGGGCGTGTTGCTGGAGCTGACAGGTGCAGCAGCAGGTTGGGCAGGTCGCTCCCTGAATGCCTCTCTACTGGGCCCTCCTCCCTCTATTTCCCTCCCCAGGCTGAATGCTGATTCACTCTCACATGTTGGCAGCTCACTGAAGAGATTTAGTTGCCTGTGCACCTGTTCTCGTCTGACAGACTAAGAGAAAAAGGTAAGGATTCACCATGGGGGGAGGCATTTAAACTTCATTTTCTCTAGAAATTTTGAGTAAATACGTTAAACAACATTTGAGCCACTGTCATAATTTTGTAGTAACTAAAAACTTGAATCGCAAATGATTCAGTTATGACATAAAAATGCAAGTGGATAAAGAAATACCACACTGGAAAAAATATGGCCTATTTAAATTAAGAAACAGAATTTAAACAGGAATTATTTGAAGTTAAGTTTGAGTTAAGTTGTATTTACCACACATGATAAAAATACATATTTAATATGGTTGAATAAATGTCTCTTGTAGGTAAGGTGTAGTTTAGATAGCAAAAACAAACTCAAACTGAGTTGCTCAAAATAGAAAACATGTTTTTCCAGATCAAAGAAAAAAGAAAAAAGAAACAACTTCCTTTTTTGGTGTCATACACTGTAGTTAGTCCAGTGGAGTTGTTTCTGACGCAGTGTGAGTCTATTCTTAAGCTCCTTTATATGTGACATATCTATCATTATAATCAAGATAATAACAATAAAGCAGAGACTGAGCATAAGTGTGATTTAGAACATTAATACACTGCAAAAAGTAAAACATTGAATCAACTTAAAAAATCTTCAATTTTGACTTTTTATCTTATGATTTTGACTTTTTATCTTATGATTTTGACTTTTTATCTTATGATTTAAAATTTTATCTCATAATTTCGACTTTTTATCTAATGATTTTAACTTTTATCTCCTATTTTTTTTTACTTTTTATCTCATAATTTTTTCACTTTTTATTTCATAATTTTGACTTTTGATGGTCACAGTAGTTGAGTGAACCATATTGAATTGCATAGGGTTTGATTAATTTAATTTAATTTGATTCACTCAACTAAATGTTTTTATGTGTGACCCATTTATGTGTGTCAGTGTATAAAGGAAGTATATGATAGATCACAGTGAAACACCTAAAAATATGTCTGTTGACTTTTACAGTTGATGCAAAAACCCCAGTTAGAGTCTTGTCATGTATGAAGTTTAGTCTCAATGTCAATTTCAGTCTCTACACAATGTGTCATATTTTCTACACGAATAACAATAGCAATGCATTTCATTAACAACTCATAAGTGACATTTGAAACTTAAGTTAATAACAACTTAAGTTTCAAATGTCACTTATGAGTTGTTAATGAAAAGTATAACATTTTCAAAGTTTAGTTTCATTATCACCTTTGATAATACAGCTGTGAACAATGCAGTTACACAGGTTTAGTTTCTTCATTATAGGGTTGATATGAGCACAGAGTGAACATTACATGATATATGTGTGATTTACAGCTGGTGAAATACAATACCTATTATATTTTACTGAAATGTTATTAATCTACAGTATATATGATCATTTACTATTGCAAATTTGATTCATCCCAGTCTTATGCAAACCCATAAAAATCTTATTTTATATCTTGCACTTTTTAAATCTTAAAATGTATGTATAATTAATTTTTTACTTTATTTTAAAATTTTTTTTTACTTCATTTTAATTCTTGTACTTTTATAATGTTGTGTGTAATCATAATCTAATATATTTTAAAGTTGTGTTTTAATTGTCAATCACTGTGAACCACTTTGGGCTACACCTTCTGTATGAAAGGTGCTATAGAAATAAAATATATTATTATTATATTATTACCTATTCATGGACTGTGGACACAACAGTTAATATTAAGTTTCATTGAATTTCATCACCACCCTGAACCTATACATATTAATTTTAGTTATGTAACTTTTTGTCACATATGGCTCATGTGTATTATTACAGTTTGTGCAGTTATTCAATGTTTCAAAGGTGATACAGATATAGTTCTTATTACACTTTTATTATTTTGGTTTGTTAACATCCAGTAAATCGCCTGTGACCTCTTTAGAGGTTAGAGTTACATATCAGCCTTTTTGGAGGTTTTTTTTTTTGGGGAGGGTGTTTTCACAGCTGAAGTTTAATCCAAGCAAAAGTTCAAGCTTTTAATTTCATGCAGCAATTTTAGTCACATACACTTACATGTCGTGTTACAGTCTTTGTTTGTGTTTGTTTTTACAGATGTGTTAATCTTCTACAGATGTGTTTTGATCCCATTTACTGTAACTCTGTCCGTCTTCTGTTTCACTTCTTTTGTGTTCCATGACAATAGCCTTGCGTAACCTTCCCCTGCAGTTGAATTAAAGGTTCAACTGTCTGTAAAGTGTTTTCATGAACAAACCAGAGCTCAGTTAGATCAGAACAAGGTCATCATTTTTTTCCCTTCAAGCCCATTTTTCTGGCTCTTACTCTGATCCAGAGAAGATTTCACATCTGTACATTTGGTGTCAATGAAACTTGATCCAAAAATTTGATAACACTTTATAATACCTACACACATTCCACTATGTATTAACCATTTGTTGCCTATTTATTAACCCTTGAACCCCTGATGCTTTCTGAAAGGATGGTTTGGTTTAATATTCAGAAAAAATGACAGTTTTTTTTTTTTACTGTGATTTTACTGAGTTTGGTTTATGGATCTGATATATGAAGATAAACAGGTGTAAAAAAAAAAAAAAAAAAGCAACGGATTTATAAAAAAGAAAAAACCCTAACTAAAACTACTGGAACCAAATTACAATATTATCATCATTATTTATTTATTCATACATACCTAATTTTAGTTTATTTTAACTAAGTTAAGTTAGTATTTTGTAAATATTTATTAGTTTATGTTAATTTTGTTTGTTATTTTGTTTAATATTTCCACATTTATTATTGTATTTTATTATTTTTCTTCACTTTTGTGCCATTTGTGTCTTTTTTTGTTTATGTTTTGTTTATGTTTATTATAAATGTTTTGGCTGTTATTGTCCATTTTGTTACTTATTATTATTAATTTTTCCCAGAACTGTTAAAGTCTCAGGAGTTAAAGGGTTAATATTTATTAATGTATTGCTTATACACAATTTATCATAAAGCATTTGTTCACATGGCTACAAATGGTTTGTTCATAGAAAAGAACAAATGCTTTGATTATGATAAATTGTGTATGAATAAACCGTTAACAAATAGGTATCAAATAGTTAATACATAATAAACGAATATTAACAAATAGGTAATAAATGGTTAATACATAGTGGATTGTGTGTAGGTATTATAAAGTGTTACCAAAAATTCAAAAAGGGTGAAAGCACTGAAAGTTGAGGATATTATTTTCTAAATGAAATATAATATATACATTACAGTACAGTCAGGGGCACAAATGGATTATTTGCTTCTTTGTGTAAAAGGTAGTTGAAATCTACATAATTATTATTTAATGTAAGTCAGATCTAAAAAATAACCACAATAAAATAGACAAATTAAAAATGAAATCCAATAACCTTTGACCTTGACTGTGTACGCATAGACCTCTATACCACAGTTAGTTAATTCTTACTTTGACTGGGACCCACTTTTAGAAGATCTGACAAAACCAACCTTCATTCCTTCACCATGAAAACATGCCTTTACACACTAAATTTTGCAGTGTTAAATCAACACTTAGAGAGTTTATTTGACTTCTTCTAGAGTGTATTTGGTCCCATTTTCTCCAAATTAACACTGCAAATTCTACAGTGTAGTATTTGGATCCACATTGATACCATTATTTCAGTAATTATTCAGGAAAGGCTGTTTTACAGTACTAGCGCTTTTCTTCTGGTTCTAGCTCCATAAATATTAAGTGTAGAAATGTAAATGAATATTTGTATCTCAAATATTAAATGTACAATATGCCAATACCCAAGATCACCCCCACTTTTTCAAAAAAAATCCCAATAAAATTTGCAATCTGGATGTGATCCAGATGAAACTTGGTGTTATGATAAAGGACAGGATTCTACAGACTTAAGCTAAATGTCATAAACTTTGGTGAATAATTAACTGAAGTATTAAGAAACCAATTTTGAAGCCCTATTTACCGCAATGTTATAGACAAATTTCAAAAATCCTCCAAAATTCCAGGATATGATACAAAACATCTGCAACATTTAATCATCTATTCTGTGTGTCATTCCCAATATCTCATCAAGATTAAGCCATCATTTTTTGAGTTATGTTGCAAACAAACAAACAAACAGACGGACAAACAAACAGATAAATGCTGGCAAAACATACAATAACCTCCTTGGCGGAACAAAACATTTGTTTTTTTTCAACCATTTCCACAGAATTTATCTTGAACTAAGACACAAAGAAATGATTTTTTTTCCTGAAATTATACAAATATTTTATATTTCAGACAAAAATTTACTTATTTTCTTTCCTCTCGGGCTTCTTGTTGACAGTTTTTACCATGCTGTTGAAAATCTACCCCATGTTTTTAGATTTTGGCTGCTCATACTTAAAACCATCACTGCTAGTCCAGTGTCATTCACTAGAATAAGTCGCCATAAACCTTTCCATGTGTTCCAGATCGGTAGTGCATGTTGCCAGACAAAGCTCCAGTGCTGCCAAAGTGTGGAGATGTAAGACTGTGTGTGATGTAAATGTGTGGACGGTCACAGCTGACCAAGCTTCCGAAACTTGGACAGAGTGGGAGGTCTCTTCAGTATTCGGCTGTCAGTGTGAGGGGTCAAAGGTCAGCCTCGCCGCGGCCCAATGTGGCCTAGAGGCTGATGGTCTGTCAGTGCTGTGGATGGGGTCACTACTGTCATTTCTGAGACTTTCACACAGTGAAGCCTTATGTGATGACTTTGTTATGATAGTGTGATTATGTTTTTCATTCCAGAATAGGGTGGGAAACAATAGAGACACGAAATGCACGAAATACTGGTTTAACTTTACACTAGATAAAAATAGCAGCCTTCATTTAATGGAAAATTACTAATTATCACACAATTTGTTCAACAAAAACAAACAAGGTACATTTCAGTTAATATGTTGTTTAATTGTATATTTCCATTTATTTATTTCCTTTTAATGTGCAGTTCATTCAAAACTGGTGGATTAATTACTGAAATAAATACACCTTTTCAACAAATCCCATGCATATATATCTGAAATGGAGACTGAACCTAGACCCCCAGTGAACCCCATGACCCTAGTGAGGATAAAGTGACAAAAACCATCGAGGCTGTGCAAATTATAGATTAGGTATAGATCAGATATTTAATGATAAAATGGCAGATGAATCTGAAAAAGGTCAAAAGTATTAAAAGACAACACTGACTGTTTTGGTGTAGAGTTCAGAATGACAATTTAATCCACAGATGGGGATGGGTACCTTTCATATTTAAACCACCACGGTACCAATTCTTAGTACATCGGTACTGGTATACAGCAGTACACACTTTTTATATGTGTGTGTGTGTGTTTATTCAAGTAATTTGTCTAAAAAAATTAGCAGACACAACAAACCTCGCTAATGTTTTATCTGATTTGTCCTATCCTATCTCTTATTATTGCAAAAACACATTTTTAGTGACTGCGACCTTGGCCTTTGACATGCATAGCCAATATTTAATAGGACATATTCTGGACCACCTTGCACCTTTACTTCACAATTTCATGGAAATTGGATTACTGTTACTGTAACGCACTGTACATTGGAGTCAGCCAGTCATCACTCACGCCTCCAGCTGGTTCAGAACGCTGCTCCACATCTCTTAACTGTAGCACAAAAACACGAACACATAACTCCACTGGCTACCTGTTGATTTTAGGATTCAACATTTTCGGATCAGTTTGAAATTTTACATTGTGGTAAATGGAGAATACATTTCAAAGTGATGTAGAATCTCTTCCGGATCTTGTGACACTCCCAACACATGCGGAAAATGTTATCAAAGTCCGTTTCTAACTTTTTGAGTAATCCTGTTGAAAGTAAGACAGACAAACTAATTAAAACTCAACTAAAAAAAAATTTAATACCTCCTTAATGGAGGTAATACTACTACTAATAATGAACCATACTGCACATGTTCAGCTGATCTTTTTCAGTAACCCAAACCTGCTCCACACTGACTTTTTTTTTTTTTTTTTAAACCACTTCTCCCCAATGCTGCCCTTAGGTGAGGAGCAGCTGGTTGTTACAGATGCACTGAAGTCAGAGCCATCATTCCTTTGGGGATTTCCAATATTGTCCATTATTCAGTCTTCAAGTGTATATTATCTTTGACTAAGTGTTTTCTGACATTTGAGGTGTTGCCATAGAATTCCAAGTATGACAATGAACACAATCTACATCAAGTTTAGTAAAAATGGAACCACACCCTCCAACACTAACTGTCCACAGTGGCAGTTATCATCAATGTTGCGTAATGACACTCCTGCATCTGATACCATTGTCACATCAGGCAGACATTCCTCTACTCTCTCTCCAACACACACAATGCAACGATGTGTCTTATTGTGAATAAGTCCAACGGTGGGATTTAATAAGTTTTCTTCATCCCACTCCTTTTCAGGCACCTTTCTTTGTTTTGCTATTCTGGCCGCATCTATCTATCTATCTATCTATCTATCTATCTATCTATCTATCTATCTATCTATCTATCTATCTATCTATCTATCTATCTATCTATCTATCTATCTATCTATCTATCTATCTATCTATCTATCTATCTATCTATCTATCTATCCAGGCGCGCAGATAGCGGGGGTGTCAGGTGTGTCATGACACACCCAGTTTTGAATGCCCTTAGATCCATCCCACCCACTTTTATTTAAGAAAAAAACTTCTTACTTTTTTAACTTTTACTACTTACTTCTTACTTAGTCAAGCATCACGAAGAAACCAAAATATGAATTAACATACGTAATAACGTGACTCGGTTATTGCGCTGTGCGGCGGCATCATCGTTAACTTTGGTTGCCATGGTTACAAACAGTCTGACAGGCATTACTTGGACAGCCAGGGTGCATGTTCAGGAGGACCCCAACACGGTATGGAATAATGAGGCGAGCTAAAAAGCAGAAAACGATCATGTGGTTTTTTTTCAAAGAGCAACAGCTGTAAGTAAACTGTTACTTTACGTTATCACCAGGGCTCTAAATTAACACCCACCAACCCGCCAAATGCGGGTGAAAATCCATTTTGGCGGGTAAAAAAACAACTTACTAGCCACTTTGGCTGTTGGCGAGTGCAGACCCGGTTGTACCAATCCTCTATGGGGCACCAGCATATGACCGTCCTATTTTTTTTATCCTTCCCCTGTCTTTTGTTTCCTGTCTTGCTTGCTTCGGCCCAGGCAGCGCCCCTATGGCAAAGCCAAAGTGTTCACATAGCCACGCGTTGTGTTTATTATATCACGTGTTACAGAACGCGTTCTGGCAGCGCACTGGCGCGTACTAGCACGCGCGCCAGTGCGCCTACAGCCTACTTGTGTGTTTGACAGGAATGATAATAAGCCCAAATGAATTGATCATAACGGGCTTATATGAGGATTTGGTGTTATCTTTGGTCAGTTGGTGAGTCCACAAATAGGCTAAGGAAATGAGATGGTTTAAGAAAGTTTATAACAACACCAAGATGTAATGTGAGTGTATGTTTACAGTGGGGACAGTGGAGATAAAAAGTAAAGAAGTTAGGAGTTAAATGTGAAAATGCAAAAAAAAAAAAAAAAATGTGATCATCTGTTTGAAGAAATGATATGTGGACCAACTGATAAAATGTAAGAGCAACAAGATGTGAGTGTATGTATTGTATAAATTGTAATCTAGGTGAGAACAGTAAAGAAGTGTTAACAGTGAAAGGTGAGAAAATGTAAAAGCAAGAAGTTTTAAGAGTTAAATGTGAAAATGTAAAAAAAAAAAAGATCATATGTTTAAAGAAATGAATTATTTCAAGAGGAAAAGGTTAAATAAAATAATTTAATGAAATTTGGTCAGGGGAAAAATGGCTAGTTGAATTTCTAATAGGGGAGTAAGATAAAAAAATCTACTAGCCACATTGGCTGGTGATGAAAAAAGTTAATCACTTTACAATTTCTGTTCAAAGCAATATCACCGTGAGAGTAGGAATCGTACAAAGCTGACCAGAGCCAAACTGTCACCTTCTTCTGCCTCCACCTGTACATGCCCCACACATATATTCAGGGCAAGGATCGGAGGAGTGAGGTTTTTGGATCCTTCACTTAATCAGTTTTGAGACCATTATTGAAAACTCTCATGTAGAGATCTTATTTATAATTTAATTTGTATATGGAGGCTGTGTCCTATTTTGTGTTTGTTGTTAGTGTGTTAGAAGTTTTAATTACATTATATGTTTTTTACACTCCTGTGAAATTTATGAAAGAATCAGTGTGCTGAAAGTCAGTGTTAAAATAAAACAGTTTTACAAACAGCATATGGTATGTTTAGTGAGTGATTTAAATTAGTATCAGCATTAATAAACTTTATTAAATAATAATAATTTATCTAATACTTATATAATAAATAATTTCTTCCAATGATGGGTAATTAAGTTTGACAAATATACACAAACAGTGAGCAGTCATAACACACACACACACACACACACACACACACACACACACACACACACACACATGTCATGTCAGTGGTAAATAGCACTTGAGAACATCAGACATCACAATTAGGTAAGATAATGCATTTTTCGTCTTTGAGGAGTAATAACCCCCTCCCCCCAATCAGAATGGTGGGGCTGGGGGGTCGGGGGGTGTTAGCTGGCATCTTCGTCCCCCCCAGTTTCACAAACCTATCTGCGCCCCTGTATCTATCTATCTATCTATCTATCTATCTATCTACCTACCTACCTACCTACCTACCTACCTACCTACCTACCTACCTACCTACCTACCTACCTACCTACCTACCTACCTACCTACCTACCTACCTACCTACCTACATACATACATACATATATATATATATATATATATATATATATATATATATATGAGTGTTTATTTGTTTGTTTTTCATATTGAATTGATGGTGAATTGACTATTGAATGGAACTGCCTGGAATGAATGAATTTTAAAAAAAAAAAAAAAAGTACTGAAATGTGGTACCGTTTGACTTCATGTGAATCACTTAGTACGAAATAAATGGTACTAAATAGAAGTATTGAATTCAGTACCCATGCCTATCCCTTCTAACAGTATATTCTGCTGCTCTGTCTTTTTTTTTGTCTAATTTTTATTACTATTATAACATTACAAACCAGGTCACACAAAAAAGGGGAAAAAGAGGGAGGGTCAGATGAGACAAAACTCAATATGTAGAGATACAATAACAAAAAAAAAAGGCAAAAACAAGAAGAAACTAGAAACTCACCACCAAAATCTAATCATTTCTAGATCTCCCCATTACCAACCTACCCTAAAAATGTCATCAAAATCCATCCATAAATGTTTGAGTCATCTTGCTAACAGACAGACAGACAAAAAAAAAGGGAAAAACATTACAAAAGCACAAAAAACTCCTCAAGTGTCCCATCAAGTTCTTTATAGAGTGCTAGTAATCCTAACACTTGAGGCTCCATTGACTCTAGCTGTGGAAACTTTTAAGTATGTAACATCCAAAAACATGAGGCTCCAGTGCCGTATCAACAGGTCATGGGGGGGGGGGGGGGGGTTCCACTGTGTTGCTACCATCTTTTTGGCAGCAGTTAGCCCTGCATAGATAGTTGCAGCAAGAGGAGACAAATCATTCAGAATCAATACACGCTTATGAACAGGCACATTGACATTGTCATGAAGGGGTGAGGTGAAAGGGAAGGACTGAGATGCCAGGTGCTGCAGGGAAAATAGATTTAATAAAAACAGAAGCAAAAAATGACAGACAGCGACAGAAAAATAACCATGGTAGTCCATGGCAGTAAATGGACTGTCCAGGTTATGAAGAGAAGGGACATGGCAGAGTGTCTGGGTTTTGGAGGTGACAAACTGAATGGTCCCACAACAGCAACTGTAAGCCTCGCTGCTTAAATAGTTGCAGATCAGCAAGGACTTGCAGCTGTGCGGTGCGGGCCAGGTGAATCCTGAGTGGATCTGAGTGAAAGGTTGTGACAGGAGAGGTAAGGATCTGGGGGAACAGGTGACTGATTGAGACAGATATTAAACAAACAAGACAAACAGGACACAACTTTACCCCAAAAATGAAATACAGGGGTACAGTACCAGAACATGTCCTCCTCTTTTGTCTTCAGTCACTTTCAGAGACAGATTGAACCAATACTTAGAGTCCTATCATCTATTGTTATGTCACATTATTGTTAGAAGGCAGTGGTTTAGCACCTGTGGCTGGAAACAGATATGTTCATGAGTGGGTGGTGCTGTAGAATCATCATTATAAAAGGAAAATATACTGTGTGTGTGTGTGTGTGTGTGTGTGTGTGTGTGTGTTCGGTATCATGCAAAATCCATAAAGTGCTTTCTGCTGTACTTTGACATAGTTATGTATTTTTGATCAAGGTAGAGACAACTGAAAGTGGAAATACTAATATTGTAGGAAGTATTAATCATTTTGGAATACAACCCCCCCCACTCCTCTTTGGTTTTGTGGTTTTGACAATGATCTAGAACCCTTCAATGTGCTTGAAATCTTTATTTTAGACATTTGCAGAAGGTAGTGTTACCAACACACTACTGAGAACTAAAGTTCAAGTATATCTTCATATTCTAATCCGTTGTTGTGAAGAGTCTTTGACTGGAGTCATCAGTGTGATGTACGGAGGATCATCACCAACGCAGGAAGATCAGAAAGGTTTAGATGAGTTTATGTACTGGATTTACTCAGTATCTGTTTAAGTGTGTAGTATATTCAGAATATGTGCTTGCCATCATGTATGGTCCATGGGGAACTGAAGCTTTGAAATCTCTTAAACCTACCAGAGTGGATCACAAAAACATCAGTTCTGCAGCCTGTGTCTGTATTTTAATGTGTAATTTCAGATTTAAACCGACAAACAAATGTACCAAATGAAACAGTAGTTTTATGCAGTTCAATTTTTAATCTAGTGGTTCTGAGTAGATCAGTGTAAAGGCTTCTATCGGAGAAGGAGAGGATTTGATTGAAAGACAAAAACTGAATAACGATGATCAGGGGTGTTTAGGGTTACACACACACACACACACACACACACACACATACACATATATGTATAAATAATTTTCCCTGCTGGATTAATAAATGAGGCTGAATAGTATTGAAGGCAGATGAAAGGTCAACAAACATCAGACAAAGTTCAATTCAAAATAAAATAAAAGAATAATAAAGGCAGGTAAACTAAAACACAATACAATACAAGCAACACCTGATAATTATTCATAATTAAAAAATAAAATATTCTATAATCTATACACTGTGATCAGGCTTAACTTCTTCACAGACTTTAGGTTCAACCTTCTGTCTGGGAAAAAACATTTAAATTTAGGAAATGTATTATTTTCAAATCAGTGTTTTTATGTATTTTAGTTTGTTTGAGTAAAACAAAGATGTCAATAGAGGCCAAGCAGCCTTGGGCTCTGGAGGTGCTGAAAGTAGTAAAACATGTTAGGAAGTGATTAAGCCTCTCCTTATCGTATAAATCTTTAAATAATTTCAGCCTTGTTTTAGAAGAAATATAGTTGTTGTTTTTTTTTTTTAACTGAAGTGAATATGTTGAGCCTCCAGTGCTGCAGACGACTCTATTAGACTTGATTTTTCAGTGTAATTTGGAGCTTGTTTTCAGCATCTAGTGGATTTTCACACCTGCTGAGTGAAAGTGTGTTATTATTAGGTTTAATGGTGACAATTGTATTAATCTTTTTCAGTTTTACCAGCTGTTGGCAAATGATGAAACAGTAATCTTGCATTTATTCTGATCTCATCTGGAGAGAATAACCTCGGCTGTTTTTTTTTTGTTTTTTTTTACCTCATTCACTGTTGTACCTGTCAGGTGTAAATACACATCCGCTTTATTCCGGTTTGTTAATTTTCATTTCTACAGCTGCAGTGGATGCTGACCTCCCTTCCCTCCTGGTTAAATAAACACTTGTCTTTCACGCTGCTCTGTTAGTGTCATTCCTATAAACCAGGGCCTTTAGATTGAACCTGCATTCACACAGACGACAGCACAATTACGCTGCAGGATTCTATTAATTTCCCACAGTGCAGGGAAAATAAATACAGTAGTGATGTTTGAAGAATTGTGATTTCAAAATTGACCATGCATGATCATTATTTTCTCATAGGCTCCTAATAACAAACTTCTAATAAATAACTTCTACCTTAGAGACAACAGCCATAATTGAGATAATAGTTCTCTATATATAACTAAATTAATATGACGAACAGAAATTTTATTTTATTTTTTATTTTTTAATTGCCCTTTTATGTTAGTAAAGGTAGTAAAATCAAGTTTCTTATTTTGACCTGAGGTGAAACAGGTAAAAAAAATGGACACAGTGACAATAAGGATGCATAGACAGTAATTTCCCTCCAAGATCACAATTAATTTAAAGAATTAACAGTAAAATATACTAAAATATCTGACTTTATTCCTTTAAAAACACACGCTAAAAAACAAAAAATAAATAATTAAAGGAAAAAACAGGGTGCTACCGTGAACAGGAATCAGGGATCCTACACCTTATGCCACACTTGGTATTTAGTCCTGACAGCAGGGTATTTCATATATGACACTGTTGGTATATAATTGCCTCCTG
Organism: Siphamia tubifer; assembly: GCA_020466265.1. NCBI lineage: Eukaryota > Metazoa > Chordata > Actinopteri > Kurtiformes > Apogonidae > Siphamia > Siphamia tubifer. Next base: position 35,593,799 of record CM035785.1, read on the forward strand.
TTGCCAGGCAAACCAGGATAAAAGAGCTGACAATGACATGTCAGAAGAACAACAAGTGACTCTTCTGAGGGAGCCTACAGGATGTAGCTAAAACATGTCAAGTTTTTTCCATCTTTATTTAATAATAAATAATGGATTACACTTCTATAGCACTTTTCAAGGCGCTCAAAGCATGTTGCATTATTGATCCACTATTCATTCACTCTCACATTCTCACTCTGGTGGTGATAAACTACATATGTAGTCACAGTTGCCCTGGGGCAGACTGACAGAAGATTGGTTGCCAATTCATGCCTACGGTCCCTCCGACCACCACTGAACATTCATACACCAGTGTGAGTAACACTGGAGCCAAGGAGGGTGAAGTGTCTTGCTCAAGGACACAATGTACTGACCACGACAGAGTGGGATTTGAAACACCAACCCTTCAGTTAATGGACGTCCAACTCTGCCAACTGACCCACAGTGTTCTTACTAATTGCACAGCAAAAATTATTTATAATAAAGTGAAAATATTCCTATTTTTAGAACTTCAAATTTTTCATATAACCAGAAAAAAGCTTGCCAGGATATTTTTTTTGGTTTACCAGTAAAATATATATATTTTTAATGTAGATTTCATCTGAAGAGGCATCCGCTATCTAACCTGAGTGATATGAGCAGCATCCGCTGGCTAACCATAATGATATGAGCAGCATCCGCTAGCTAACCTGAGTGATATGAGCAGCATCCGCTAGCTAACCTGAGTGATATGAGCAGCATCCGCTAGCTAACCTGAGTGATATGAGCAGCATCCGCTAGCTAACCTGAGTGATATGAGCAGCATCCGCTAGCTAACCTGAGTGATTTGAGCAGCATCTGCTAGCTAACCTGAATGATATGAGCAGCATCCGCTGGCTAACCAAAGTGATATGAGCAGCATCCGCTAGCTAACCTGAGTGATATGAGCAGCAGTGGAGACAAACGCACATTAAGACAACACACTCTTTTTTTTCCAAACATGATGTGGTGAAGCGTGATGAACAAGAAAAATGTACATATGAGTCAAAAAGGAAGAGAAAATTCCTTCCTGAGAGTAAAGAGTCCTACTTATTTTTTTAATTTTTTTAATTTATTGACTGGGAAGTAAATGCTTAAAGTGTGAAATTATTTTTGGCACGATTCAGGACGATTCACAATACAACTCTTGGGACGGTGGTGAAAAATGTTAATCCCCGGTTCAATATATATTTGACTCGATTTAGGCACACTGGGCTTATTTCATGCAGGACATTTCTTTGCAGTGTGATGCAGACTAATCACAGATGTTTTCAGGAAGGTTGGAGGGACTGACATGTGACTGACAGTTGTGTGATTAACCAATAAAGACATGGTGCTACTTTTGTGGCAGTTCCTAAATAAATCTTTCTCTATTTTCTCACCCTTTCTTTAGTGATTTATCTACATTTATTTTTATATTATGCTCTGAGTTTTGCATTTTTAAGTGAAAATCATGTTTTTTTTCCCCTATACTTAATGTATTGGTCATGTAGATGTTCATAAAATTTCAGATTTAAATTGAGGTTATCATATCAAAAACAGAGAAAATTGAAGAAGAAGTAACTTTTTCATTAAGACATATTATTAACTGAGCATAAAACAAAAGTAATTTATCAAACTCAAGGGTTTTACAAATTAATCAATATTATAGAAGATGGTGTGTCTTCGTTCACTACAGAGCCTCTGAATGTCTAAATGTGTCATATCTGATGACCATGAAAATATGACAAACTGTATTTTACACCAATTATTTACATATATTGATAGGATTAATGGGTTAATAGTGATTTAACTTATTATATCAGTAAATTATTTTAGTTGCCAGTGGATATTTGTGTCATTATGGGTTAAAGTTAAACAAAAATTGCTAAAATGATTAACATTAAGAATCGATTATAAATAATTATCCTGGTGGTTCAAGGCTAGTGTGTGAAAAAGTATCTTCTCTTTTTCACAGCGGGGGGGAAATGGCACTAAGTTGATTTCCATTTACATTGAGTCGTTTGATCTGACATGTTTTGCTCTCATTTCCACTCCTGCTGCTTTAATCTACTTAATACATCCGCCACGTGATGATGATGATGATGATGATGATGATGATGATGATGAACCCTTTTCAACCTCTGAGGAAGAGTTTAGTCTGTCATTGTTGGAGCTCTTTGTGGATGTTGGATATAAAACTTATTTTCTGACACTTCACTGTAAGAATTTAAAATAACAACACAGTCAATGTATTTTGTTGACATTGTTTATCATTAATGAATTGTAATACCTCTGATGATGGAATAAATTACCAACATTAGCAGGAATTTGCATTATTTGGTATATTCTTTTAGTACTTATTATACAAAAGTAACATTAATATCAAACACGACTTATATTAAAACTGACAAAATCAGTTAGACACAAATCTAAGAGTTTTTTTTTTTTTCTAAGAGTTGATTATGATGCTAAGGCAGACTCTGGGATAAAATTTAACCTGAACCAAAAAAAATGATGCTAAGTTAATGATGACCATGATACATTAACACAAAAAGACTTTATGGCAGTTCCCAAGTAATTTTTTTTCTCTCTATTCAATGTTATTTATCAACATTTATTTTAATATTAACCTCTATCTTTTACTTTTTTCCCCCAGTGCAAGTCTGGTCATTTTCCATATTTAATTCAGTGATCACATATATCTTAAAAAAAAAAGAAGCTCAGGTTGAAATTGATTGACATAATATCAGAAACAGAGAAAAACTAAGAAAACATGAGTTTTTTAACAAAAATATATCATTAACTGAGCATAAATCAAGCTTTTCCATCCATGTCACTGATCAAAGTCCATGACTTATACTGGTAAATCATTGTTGTTGAAGATAACCATGTTTCCATGCTCACTATGGAGCCTCTGAACATCCAAATGGGTCATATCTGATGACGATGAGAAGATGACAAAGTACATTTTCCACCAAATATTTGCATGTATTAATAGGATTAGGGGATCAACAGGTATTAAATATATAATTATATCAGTAGATGGTATTGGTCGCCAATGGCTGTTTGGGTTTTTATGGGTTGAAGCAGAAGGAGGAGGATGTGGACATGGTTGTGACTCAGGAAAAGACCTGTTCATACTTTTAGCAAGAATTTAACTTAATTCCATGTTGATATGCTGTATACACAGACTGCAATGATACAATCTGCTGAATCTCAGGCTATGATGCAAGTAAGGATGCAAGGATGAAATGTTATGAGCACACCTCACCAATGTGCATCACATCAATGAAGATAAGTTAATGATGACCCTGTTACTGTCATGGTATTTAGTTGAATGGACAATCTAGTCGAGGCAAATTAGCAGAATGTGGATGTGATTGTGACGGGAAAAGTGGACTAATTATTTTACAGACAAAATGAAATTCCAAACAAAGATAAATCTAGGCAACTCTGAGTAAAGAAAGATGAAGTAAATTAAAAAGGCTTTATTAATGCATGGATAGATCAGGATAAAAAAAAAGCCGACATGTTTCGACCATGCGGCTCTTCCTCAGGGCATTCCTTAACCTTTTGTTGGTCACACTAAAAAAAATCACAATAAAAAAAGTTGCTTTATTATGTTTATGTTGCCATTATTAAATAAAAAAAAAAATATATATTTTTTTTTTACTGACCCTAAATTTTACTAAAGTATTAAAACTCAAACATTACTCCTTCACCAATCTTACCGACATAATTTGTGACTTGGTTCAAATTGGATGTATTAACTCTCTGTGTTTGTATCTTTAGTGATTAGCATTAGCAATTAGCATTTCATGATCCTTTACTATCATCTCTACCATTTGGTTGAGCATGTTTTCAAAAATTATTACATGAATACCACGGTATTTATGAAACATGATGAGGATTATTTATGTGAAATAGACTGTAAAAGTTAATAAAATGAAAAAAACCTAACTTACCTGCAATTTTGTGTTCAAAAGAAAATATCATAGCAGAGTTGTTGTCACGGTTATCTTCTTCCTTGGTTGTATACTAGCATGACCTCAATATATCATTGACTGCCCAAGAGGTTTAGTGTCAAAGGACTTACATTTAGGGTTCAAAGTTCCCTCCACCAAACGGTTGAGCTGACCAACAAGTGTAAGACATACATATCATACTATATAAATCACATGGTAGAAAGACAATAACACGTGGGCCTCTATTATAAAGACAAATGCATTGCGTCACAATTAAAGTGACATCAGTGTCATGTGACAAAACATTCCTTAAAACAGTGTAAGACATACCATGCATTAAAAAAGGCTGTTTAATTTGCTTCCTCTTTGTTTACTTGGAGTTGCCTGGATTTATCTTTGTTTGGAATGGACTGAACCCCTTTATCGCAGAGCACCCAATATACTACTTATTTAAGACACTGCAACCGTATGAGTTACCAGCCATTTCTTTTACTTCATTTTTGAGACAAAATTCAATGTTTGTAGTTTCAACATTAACTGGTGTGTTGACAAGTTAGTCATTTCATGGTGCATTGTATCCATTGGAAGGTGTAGCAGCTTCAAATTGGGAGTTGGACAGAATCTCTGTACACCTTTGGTAGGACGACCTGGACAATGGTGGAACTACGATATATGATCAACTTCAGGGCTATATTATGGTATGGGCCAGTGGTGCCGGTGCCCAGGGCAGAGCTCAAAGTGATGCCGATGCTCTGGGACGTCGACGGAGGGGACAAATGGGAATGTTGCCCTGGGCCCAGGAATGGGGGGGGGGGGAGGGGTCCAGAACTGGTCCCTTATGAAGATGCCTATTAATCATTCTGTTCCATTTCAAAATGTGTTGATTCGTAAATAGTATATTGATCCAAATATAGGAAACGTTTTTCTTTCATAAAGAAAAAATATTTAGCAAATATTTATTTCTATACCTTAATTAATTTCTAAATAGTTTGATTTAATCAGTCATTTTATTGCTGTGTTACAGTAACTATTTACAAACAGGAATTCATTGATGGATTTATGTCTTCCTCCTCTTACTGAAACCACTGAAGTCATTTTCTTCAGTGTCAGAGTTGAACAGCTGCAGGAAAACCTACCTTCTCAGTCTCTTTTGTTGTTGCTCTATTTCCTTCTTGGATAGACAGATGAATTGCTTTCAAGTTAAATGCTGCATCATATACATTTCTTTGTGTGCTTTTGATCATGAGGGTGTGTGCACTTTTGTCTGTTGTGCATTTTGCATTGTGTGCCCTAAAAACTCGTGTCTCCTTCTTTGAATTGATCTCTTCTGTCTCTTGTTTTTGCAAGAGTGCCCCCTGAGGGCCATTAGCTCAGAAAAATCCATACATTGGCCACGTTGTTGTATAGGCTGCAGGGCTCAAAGCGTGGGGAAAAAAAGTAGTGGTTTATGCCCTATTTGCACAGGATAAGTATTATCTGTGGACCACTGGTAATTCGCAATTACCCCCGTACCTCTGTGTTATTGTGTGGCGCATTTGGACGGAATAAACAAAATTCTGTAATTCACACAAATTTCAGACATTATGAACGGATATGTCGTAAGTTCACAACATCCTATTTCATCTCAATGCATTAATAAGGTAGCATGAAAACAAAATATGCATAAGAATAAAGGGGGAACATACCATTGATAGGGATGCAGTCTGTAAATTTGCTCCATATTTTCAAAATAAGAGTGGGGTCAGTGCAGATGAAAAGAGTCTCCAGATTACAATGGAAGTGAATGGGCAGTTCTTAGCAGAGGCTTTCCCTGTGGCAAATGGCCGACTGAATCTATAGAAACAACTTCAGATAGTTACCTCCGCCAAGGAGGTTATGTTTTTGCTGGAGTTTTTCTGTCTGTTAGTTAACAAGATAACTCAAAAGGTTATGAATGGATCTGGATAAATTTTACAGGATAGATGGGTAATGGGCAGATCTGGAAATGATCTGTGTGTGTGTGTGTGTGTGTGTGGGGGGGGGGGGGGGGTGAAGATAACTTATGGATGAATTTTAATTGCATTTTCAGGATGTGTTAGGAGTGTCACAAGGAACAAATTATACATTTTAGTGGTGATCACTTTTAAATTTTTACATTGCTGTAAATGGAGATTCCATTTCAAAGTGATCCAGAATCCAGGATCTCTTCTGGGTCACCACCAAAATGTAATAATTTGCTCCTTGTGACACTGCCAACACTGAAAATATAATCAACTAACAGACAAACAAACAAACTCTGGCAAAGACCTAACCTCCTTGGTGAACCCTTCTTCAAAGGGGGGAGGTCTTCCATTATGCTCTCACAGTGCTTTTCTAGTTATATATATTACTGTGAACATATGGGTGGGCTTGATCATATCTTCCTTTTTCCACATGCAGCCATAGAATTTTGGCCGCTTCTTCCATTATTCACTCCAGAAAAAGACAAGAGATGCCCAATTGAGATCACAAACACATACATGCATATTCTCACAGGACTAGAATTATCACTGGACGCCTGTTTTTCGCCGAAACACAGTAGGTAATTATTACTGAGCAAATCATGGACATGGCACATTAACACAGGACTAAGAACACAGACATTCTTTATAATTATTCAGAATTACCAGTGGTCCATAGATAATACGTATCCCGTGCTAATAGGGCATTACAGTCCCAAAAATATGATACTTAAGATATAAAATACAATTATTTGGCATAAATCTGGATTAAGTTGTTCATATGTGTGTTACTACAGGGCACAATATTGCAGATTGCAGAAAATGCCTTGTGTCCTTTGATCAGAACAAGAACCAACAAAACAGTAAAGCTGAGTTGAAGTGGCCTGTAGGGACTAACTGGAGCTGTAGTCATTTGTGTAGCAGAGTGAAACCAATGACAAAGCACACCGCTCACAGGGTGGGGGTGTAAATTCATGCTGTCAGAAAATCACTGATCTTAGTGTATGCTGAACCGTGCAGTGTAACAATGCAAAGATGGCCAAGCAGAAAAATTCACCAAGAACATCAGGACTATAGGGGCCAGAGGGATTGTTCTCTGCACACACACGTGGACAGAACACAAAGACTTTCGTGACGATGTGGGTCAGTGCAGATGGAGAAGTAGAACAAACATGTATGTGTTGACACATGCTGTTTGTGTTCAGAGAGTTTGAAGGTTTTTGATGAAAACAAAGGCCGACACCTGTGGTTCGGTCCTGATGGTCAGGAAGAAACAAGCTCCTCAGGGACAGATATATTGAAACAGAAAGAAAGTAAAATTCTGCTTTTCACTTTTCAAGGACATATTCATGCATCTTCATGTGTTTTCACACTATTAAACTCCAGTCAATAATGTAATGATGCTGTCATCTCTGCTTTGAAAGGAAGTTACAGCACAATTATTCACAAACATACTATCAAATACTCCTTTGAATGGTCATGAACAATTAATAATGAAGCATGCACACCAGGGTTAATATGACAGCATGAAAGGAGCAGGAAAGATATGACAGAAGCCAACAAAAACTGAAAATATAACATTCTTACCTCTCATGCATAAATGTAAAAGTAGCCTTGGATAAAACACTTGTCTGTACTGTCCTTGGCACATACATATTTTCTTATTTGCATTTCTGCAGCTGACTTTCCAAGACAGCTTTTCTAATATTGTTGTACACTGCATATTCAGTGTTTTTACCATCATCTATACAGGAGATAATAAAACAAAATATGAAAAGATGTCTGTGTCAATAAGATGGCAATGAAAAATTATATGATAAGAATATTTCCTCTCTCATTAATAATAAGTGCAGTGTGTCTGTATGTGTACAATCGCATCAAAAGTAAATCAGACAAAGGTCTAATCTAATCTAATCTAATCTAATCTAATCTAATCTAATCTTTAGATTTTACAGAATTCTGTTGTTATTGGAGTTTGACAACAGTTCACTCTTGATCTTGAATGCAGGAGGTGATGAAGCAATAGACTCAATGTCCACTTAAGTAGCATTAGCCCACTGGAGACTAAGGCCTTTCAGAGACTCTGAGGCTTTTTGCAACACCCGACATTTTCAAGTATTTCAACTAAACTGTAAATATCTATGCAAAAGTGTCACATATGGTTGTATTCTGAAAAGTCGAACAAAAAAGAATATGAAAGCAAACTGAATGTAATACAAACACATTTTATATAAAGTCTAAACACAAGTGTAGGAAAACATTTTTTTTTAGAGTTCTTCACACAAACACAATAAATATATCTAAGCAAGACTTTTGAAGTTTGAACATTGTAAACACAAGTGTTAGTGGGATAAAAGTAAAATGAGCACATAGAAATGTTTGGTTGTTTCTATGGAAAATAGTGATTGTATCTAAAGCCAATGGAGCTCATAGCCTTTGTTATTTGAATACTGTGAGAGCTTTTATTTGCATACTCTAATGGCCCCCACCCCCTGTCACTTTCCATGTTCTTTGACTGGCTATTCTGACTGAATAGGGCGTACTCTCACCTCTGAATAGCCACTCGAGCACTGGCTATGTTACCTGTGAATAGGGTTAGGTGTGGCCTCAGCAGCTGCAGAAGTCAGCAAGTACAGAAAATCCAAAAATATCTGCTCACTCTCTTTAAAAAGGGTCAGCTATATAATTTATTTAACATTATATCTCTCGTCATCTGAACCTGCTTTATCGTCACTAGGGTCGCGGTGGTCACTAGGGGCCTAATCCAGCTACAATGGGTGAAGGCGGGGTACACCCTGTATGAGTCTCCAGAACATATATAGACAAACAATTACTCTCACGTTCACACCTATGGACAATTTACCTATCAGTGCATGTGTTTGGATGGTGGGAGGCTCCCTGTGAGGCACAAGTGCTAGTATAGTTTAGTGTAGAACAGAAGTTTCAAGGTTTTTAATGGTGTCATGTATATGTTTGAATGACAAAAACTCACAGAGTTACAGATGTTTTTTTGGAGAAATGTCTAATTGCCCACCAATTAGTACCTGGGCTTGGCTGTTATGTAATGTTGGTCTGCAGTAGTAGGATGTCCATCCCTGTTGAAAACAATGCAGGTTTATTTTCAATTCACCTCAAAAGAGAAAAAACCAAGTCCCACTATTTTGCTTTTCTTATCTTTTTGGGGTTACACATGATTTCTGGAGTCACCTCTAAAACATGTTAACATACACAGCAAATACATTGTCCTGTGTTTTGACTGAATTGTCTAGTGTTTGCATCCCTACATAGGAGCACGTAAAGACCCAGTGCAATTTTTTTCAGCAGTTCCCAAAGATTTTTCTCTATATTGGACCTTTCTGTGATTTATCACCAGTTATTGTAATATTATGTGCTGTATTTAGCATTTTTCAGTGTAAATCATATATTTTCCTATATTTAATTCACTGGCTAATGTAGATGTTCATTAAAACCGAGAGTACAGTTAAAGGACATTATATCAGAACCAAAACACTGAAGAAATACTGACTTTTTCAGTAAAATATATAGTATGATTTACTAAACATAAAGCAAGTCTCCTCATCCACTGTCATTGATCCAACTCCATGGACTTTACTGGTGAATAAGTGCTGTAGAAGATGACACTGTTTCCTCTCCATGAAAATACGACAAACCAATTATTTTCATGTATTGATAGATTTAGTGGTGCAGAAGTTATTAAACATTTTACATCTGTAGATAGTGGTTACCAGTGGCTATTAAGGTCTTTATAGGTTAAAATATGTAATGTCTGTTAAATTTGTCTGGGCTCTGACATGTTAACTTAAAAACATAAAACCATGTTGTGTTAACCAAAAATACTTGAAAACATCCAGTGTTCCGTGTCAATCATCCATTTTTGTTGTGAAATGTAGAACTTTTTCTGCTCTTACATCTATTTTCCAGTGTTTAGGGGAATTTACAAAACAATATTTGCCTAGTTTTAGTTGTTGAACCTTGGGGTTGTGTGTTTACGTGATACCTGTTTGCCTCTGTCTGCCTCTGTCAGTTGATTCTGTCTTGAACAAACCAAATGTCAGCTTTGACTGTTGTTTGTTTCTTCAACATGGAAACAGAATTAGAAGTGTTTCTGTTCTCCTTGCCTCTGCATTTGTTATGCAGGTAAATTCTTCTTTTTTATCATGATACTACTGTGTACTTTAGGTATGTAACATGTGAGAATATCCAGTTAGGGCCTGAATGTTAATATAACATTATTGGTTAAATTCCCAGTCCAGGCTCCCTCCCCCTCTCTCTTTTCCATTTTTAACATAATTCCTGATTGCATCAAATGGCCAAAAATAAAATGAAAATATTTTAGTGTGGATACAAATACTGAGACTGAATTGGCTGTGGTTACTGTATCAACCTGAAAAATAATCAGTAATTCAATGCAGAAACTTCGTAAAAAACAACTGTAAGTTAATAATTTAAATTTTCTTATATGTTTTATGTAAAGTACCTTGAATTGTCTTGTACACGAAATGTGCGATACAAATAATTTTGCCTTGCCTTGTTACTGGTGTCAGCCTCCCAGTGTCAGACATTGCTTCAGTTTGCCTACAGCTGCTGATGCCCCTTCAGGACCATGTCTTCACCCGAGTCATAAGAGGACATTGTAAAGGCAGGCAGCAGGATCAATGAGAGATTCATAAAGGTTTCCACAGATATTAACATAAAACACATTTATAATCAAGTGAAGTTTGTGTCATCGTCTTTTTATTAGGTTGAAATGGTCCAGGCTGATTGGCACCGATATGTCCAGGGTCTGGGTGGAGGTGGGGGCAGGGTAGGATGTTATGTCAGTGTGTTAATTCTTAAGTTGTTTATCTTTGTGTGCATCAATCGAAGAAATGACCTTTTCCACATTATTAACAGTTTCTCAGTATCACCTCTAAGTGTCACTAAAGGTTCAAACGCATGAGAAACGTGCATACTGTATGTCAGCCATAGAGTTGACATGAAGGACCACATATTTCAACGGTTTCACTCTTTATACATGTGAATGTGAGCATGGCAGAGAGCATATGTCATGTTTTGGGTGTACACACTCTTACATACACTAACCCTTTATAATTCTGATGAAGTGGAGAAACTCTGATTTCAGATTTGAAATTATGACGCTTAATTTAATCAAGATCAGATGTCTTTCCTCTTTTCCATTTTTTAATTGTCCAATATGAAAAGATCTGGATATAAAGCTAATCCTCTGCACTTATTGACTATTGATTATTTTGAAGGTTCTAATTATTTGAACAATACAATTAATGTTTCTGCCCTACCTTGTGTTTCAGACTGAAATCAAGAGGCAGGATGCAGTTGTTTTTAAAAACCACAGCACTTCTTCTGCTGTTTGTCCAATATTTCCACTCTGCGTCAACCCAGGAATCAACTGACCCTCCGAAGCGTACAATTGATAGCACTTGGTTGCGTGAAAAAAACCAAAACAACCCTGGGGGGCATAATTCTGTAAATGGATGGACGACAGAATATAGTCAGGGAACTGAAGTGACTAGCATGGATGGTGGGACTGATTATTCCAGTGGGATTGCATCTGGATCTATGGGATTAGAAGAGTTGGTGACTGCGGAAGATCCAGCAAATCTAACATCTGACAATATGACCATGAATGAAACAACTCAGCAGCCTGATGTCAATGTATCTACATCGACACTTGCCACAGACTTTAACCAAATTAACATGACAGACAACGATAAAGAGCTTCAGAACTCAACAATGTTAGCAACAATGATTCCTGAGACATCTACTGCTCATGTCATCCCCAAAAACATCAGCACCGAGTTCCAGTCAACCACCTCAGCACCAGAAAGTAACACTATACAGCAGTCCACAGTGGAACCAGATACTGGATTAAATAATGATACGGGAACTACGACAACAGCAGCCTTGACAACCAGAGCAGCAGCAGAGACAGCTACATCGTCCTCTCTGTCTTCTACATCGACAGCATTTCCTTCTGAGACTAAGGAAATGAGGCCCGCTACTACAGTAGCTCCTAGCACACCGGAGAAGGCTAACATTTCAGACAAAGGTTCAGGTCAAGGCGGCGACTCAGAAAGAGGTAATGAACAGGTTCGGGTGACGCAGTATCTGGTGCATATGTCTGAGTGTCCTTCAGGTACCAGAATGGCACTGGATGGACAAATATGTCCAATAAAATGAACATATGGGTTCAATTCAAAGCATCTAAATCAGGGGTCTCAAATATGCGTCCCATCAAAGGTTCCAATGCGGCCCCTGGAATGAATTTGTAAAGTGCAGAAATTCTACAGTCAAGGTAGTGGAACTTACTTTAGTTCAGGTTTCACAAATATTATCCCAAAATGATCTACAATGAAATAACAGCATAATAATCTAAAAATATTAATTATAATAATGGCTCCATATTTTCTTTTTGGTTTGATGCAAAAAATTTACGCCACTAAATAATGACAACTTTGATATTGCAAAGGAATATGGCCAAAACCCGTCTACCATCAGTGACCCCTTCGAAAGCCATCTGTATGATATGGAAAATGTGAAATCATGATGGAGAGACTGTTACTCATTTGGACAAATGAGAAAGTAATTGCAGGAGATACAGTGACTGAGGTGATTGTTTCAGAAAAAGCATCCACCATATTCACTGATCTGATGATGGAGGGTGGGGGTGAGGGTTTATTTTACTTTTAACACATATTTCATACAAAATTGGCAATTTTTTATTTTTTATTTTTAAAGGGTTCGAGGGGTAGTATTTGGGGCCTTGGAACGAATCAGGCCTTTTACATGTAAAACATGACTATATTTACGTAAAATTCATGGCACGAAACCACTTCTGGAATGAATTAATTTCGTAAAGTAAGTTTAGGTACGACTGTATTTGCATAATTAAATGGGGCTAAAACTAAAACAAAAATAAAAATGTGGAGTTATTATTTTTATTTATACTGTAGGTTACTATGCTATTATTTTACTAGTTCAACCCACTAGAGATCAAATCAGGGTGAATGTGACCCCTGAAACAAGATGAGTTTGAGACCCCTGCTCTAAATGAATACACTAAAGTTTGACAGTTATTGGAATAATTCATCCAAGCTGGCACATCATCATTAATAGATCACCTTTTATTCAACAACACAATACAAATAGCCCAAGAGCACACATTTTTGTTGCTTCTTTTTTACACCCTTTCCCTGACCCACATTTGCCTGCATCTGTTTTCCCACTGGCAGAGGACAAATAGCCCTTCTGTCAATGGAAAAGGTTGGGTTGGGTTTCAGGTGCTATCGATGTGACAGCTATGAGTGAAGGGGTCTATTACAACCACCTTCTCAGTGGACACAATGAAAGCCTGTTTTCAAGGGAAAAAAGGCTGAAAGAGGCGTTCGGGGACTCAGGTCACAGATACTTGTGCTGCCTCTGTGCAGGGGCGTGAGACTAGTCTGGGGTATCAGGCACAAAATCAAAGAGATACCACTGGAATAGGCAGCCTGTCATTAGAACAGAGTAAATTCCATCTGTGTGTCCGTCTGCTTATCATATCAGGCCTCATTATCCACCGCCAATGTACTGCAGATGTTCATGTATTATTACGTACAGTAGCTGAATGGACAATATATTCTATTTATACACTCATCCTATCTGTTATGTAACACATTAGCATTGCAACTGTCTCATCAATAATTCAAATTCTGAGAAACTGTTCCTATTATTTCAGTGGTTTACTTTAATATTCCTGGGAAATTGAAGGATTCTCAATATTGACTGATATTTTTCCTTTTGTCATCATTTTGAAGTCATTGTTTTCAGATGGTTTCTTGTTATTTTGAAAGATCTATTAGAAATGATCAGAATCCAAGTTATGTTGTCTATGTTTTCATTACTGTCATTTAAAAAAAAAAATGAGTTCATGGTTTTGAAGTTTTTATTTAATTTAACTCATTTCATTTTTGTTATGAATTCTAAATTTCTTCTCATTTTGAGAAAATATATAATTTTAAAATACTCAATTAATATTCTGAATATTCTGATATTTGCCGTCATTTTGAGAAGAGGTTTCATTATTTGTGTTTTTATTTTCATCATTTATAATACATTTATCTTTAGTTTTTAAATATTTGTAATAGTAAGACATATTATTTTGAAATTGTTTCTTAATATTATGAGATAATTTTTCAAAACAAGAATTAATAGACACTACATTATTATTTGACTCAAGGGACTTTTTTATCAGAGTGGTGAAAATGAGTTTAGAAATATTATTTTCTACTTAAAGGGGTAAAATTGAGCTTTGTAAAACATTTTTAAAGCATTTTAAAACATTTCCCTGGGGCTTATATAAACTCTAAATGCTGTGCTTGGGTCTGAATACTTTATTAATGGAACTCCATAGGCCCATCTTGAGCACTGGACCCCCAAGTTTATTAGTTGTACTGCTCTTCAACCAACAACTGAACATTTTAGAGAATTGGCTCAAAGTTTGGATGTATTAGCAGTATGGACTACAACTGCTGCTGCTGATAAACAATTATGTCATACTTGTACTTGACGTCATATACAAATGCTGTAACATAGCTAGTTATAGATGATATATATAGAAATTAAACATGAATTAAAACAGGTTACAATGAGAGAGAGAGAGAGAGAGAGAGAGAGAGAGAGAGAAAGAGAGAGAGAGAGAGAGAGAGAGATGAGGGGTGGGGACGTTGTCAGAAGTTGAACAGCTGATGCTTGTATACTAATAGCTAGAACATAATTGCTAACAGTACAACTACATATACCAGTACTAACAATGGATGTACTAATACTGCAACTTAGTACAAAGAACCTTTAAAATGTGGGGAAGAAGTCAAGTCAGTAACATGTATTTTGAGAGAGACAGTGAGAGAGTCTGCAGCATGTCTAGGTAGGTAGGTAGGTAGGTATCTAGGTAGGTAGGTAGGTAGGTAGGTAGGTATCTAGGTAGGTAGGTAGGTAGGTAGGTAGGTAGGTAGGTAGGTAGGTAGGTAGGTAGATAGATAGATAGATAGATAGATAGATAGATAGATAGATAGATAGATAGATAGATAGATAGATAGATAGATAGATAGATAGATAGATAGATAGATAGATAGATAGTGTGTGAGCCATGTGATTGCTTTATTATTTAGGAGTAAGGGAAATCCATTTGGTTTTTGCGACAATGAATATAAAGTTAGATTTACAACACCTGGAGGGTTCAAGTTCAGACTTTTTAAACTGTTAGTGTCCAATTACACAAGTAAATTAACCAAAGACTAATAAAAGTGGGTTTAGCAAATATGAACCCTGTAAGCCATTATTGTCCTCAAACACAAGGTGTAATCTACAGATCCAATTTAATATAAAGTCATAGGTTTCTGCTCCATATAATAGAAATACATAAAGGGAGAACACAGTAGATACAGAAAACCCAACATCTGCTAGTGTCTGATAGTGAACTGCTTACAGTCAGATATGTGGTTGAGTTTAATACTGGGGATACATGGATAAAAACAGAGGGATAAAGTCCTTCAGGGAGCCGGAAGGGTGTTGGGATTAAAATAAAACTCACATGTCGTTCACAGATGTGACAGCAGGACGTAACACTAACAGATGCTACCAATAAACAGTGGGAAAACAGTTGTGAAACTGAGCATCAGAGAAAGAAAAAAACAAAAACAAAACTGGTCCACAGGCTGAGTCTGAACAAACACAGCGTACGACATAAAATCACACAGAGATGAAGCCAGATAAACATCAGTTTGAAAACGAGGCAACTTTCTGTTTATATCAATAAATCAACCCCCTGATTCTGTACCAACGTCAAGGCTCAGTTGACATGAGTCTGGTTTATGCATATGTGTTTTACATTTTCAAGTACAGTGGTACCTCAACTTATGAAATTAATTTGTTCCATAAGTGGTTTCGTACTGTGAATTTTTCGTAGAGTCGCATTTTACATGTAAAAGACCTGATTCATTCCAAGGCCCCCAATACTACCCCTCAAACCCTTTAAAAATGATAAAAAATATATACATTTTGTATGAAATATGTGTTAAAAGCAAAAGAACATTTACATTTTAGATGTAATTTATTGCCCTCAGTGGGTAAATGTGTCGTCTCTGATTGAACATTAAACATTAAACCATTAAAATGAACCACACATGTAAATCATTTCCATACCATTGTGGTTGTTTTAATTGTCACTTTCACTTTCAACAATGTTTGTTAATGAATGTTTGGTGAAATATTGATCCAAAGACGATTACCTTTGACCACTTTTCATAATCTTCCTAAAATGCTCAAGGTATATGCCGTCATATCGGGCAATAGCCTGACTTGTGGAAATTTTTTCGGGAATGTTTTTTTTCCACAAATTCGGAAACTTGATTAAATGTGTCCAGCATGTCTTTAATTGGTGCTGATGGAATAATGGCTGCATCCTTTTTTTTTATCATCTCCTGTTTAACTTCTATTGATAACACAGCCCACTTCTTCTTTTCATTCGCACCAGAATCACTTTCTTTGGACTCATGATGAATAATGAATACGTATTGTAATAAAGTTTCAATGAACACACTGGGAAAAACTCACCAAACAACAGTAACTCTGTCCTTTAGCCTGTTAGAACTGTAATGAATAAGGGTCAAAGGGTCACCAAAAGCTTCATGGGTAGCTTCCTCATAGCCGATGGGATGATACATGCAATATGTATTTATGTTTCGGAGGTTTTGGTTTCGTTTCATAAATTGAATTTTCTTTCACATTCAGAGACAAAAAATTGATGTAAAGGTTTTTCATTACTGGGATTATTCATTATCTGGGTATTTTGTAAGTTGAGGTATGACTGTACATAATTTATGCTGTTTTCACCAAAATTTTAATGTCATAAAAACAGAACAGACTTTTGGAAACACCTTTAACCTTATTTTAGAGTCTCCAGGGCAGTGTTGTAGAGTAGGACAGAAAAGGTGACACACAGGCTGCAACTTTTTATTTCTGAGAAATATGAGATTGGAACAGAATAATCCATTCTTCCAAACACCATTTGGCACCGGAATAAACTCTCAAAAAGTTCAACACTTTTGTCTTTTTCCTCTTCTTTCTGTTAGTCACACATTGTTATTATCAAACAACTTGTAATGATGCAAATTGAAGCTCATTTGTATTTAATGGCATCAGCAGAACTAGACTAAACCACACCTTTTTTTTTTTTTTTTTTTTTTTTTACTTAAAGCTGCTTTTAAAATGGCACCATTTTAAATATTTGGTGTCAGTCTTTATGATTCCTTCATCTTTTCCACAAACTACTTCAACAAAACTAGACAAGCAGCTATTAATCCAACATGGACACTGAATTATTGGTGAATCTGTCCTTATTGTTGCTGTTCACAGCTGTTGTGTTGTTAACTTCTATGTTTTATCATGATACAAATCAATACTTAAATAACAGATGAACTGCTTTTGAACTATTTATGATCATTGGTCCATCCCCTATTCATATGATGTCAATTCTAGGCCTATGGACAGAGACTGTTTCTGAAACTTTACTAAAACACTAGTGGATGGAGATCTATTTCACTTAAAAGTGCTGTTTAAAAATGAAAACACATCGTGTGGAAGTAGACCTCCATAATCCTTAAGGCTTTGATGACCTCCTCCTCTGTGTGAATGTCAATCACTGACTAATATTTAACTAAAAACATAAATCTGAGAGTAAACCAAACAATGGAATAAACTCTCACTTGCTTCACTGGTTGGTTTTCTCTGCGATAACAAAGCTAAAATAAAAACCTTATGTTGTGAGTTCCACAAGAATGAAGCAGAATGTAGTTGTACAAAAACCAGCATGGTTTGCAGAGTTTCAGCTAAACTTGCCCCAGGTTAGGGGTAAATTGATCCCAGCAAGTGGGTAAATTGAGCCATTTGTAGATAAATGGAGGCGTTGAATTATTTATATGTGAGTCCTGACAAAAAACAAATAGTTAAAGGATATTGAAAACAATTCCATCACTTTGGAATTGTTTTTCTTCCCCCACTGTTCACCAAGTTTCGACAATTGCACTTAAAGATCACGCTTGTCTGTTTTTCCCACAGTTATAGTTTGTATTAAGTCCTGAACCAGTTTTACTACCTGAAATTTAAAAAAAAAGAAAAAAAAAAGGTTGGAACAGTGTTGAAGAGGAATGTAGTGATTTGATTAAAGTGTGCAATTTGAGCTTTAATTCAAGAGGTTTTGACAAAAAAAAAATAACTCAATATCATAAGGTCCAAGTGGCCTTGATCTCTCTCTCTTTGTACTTTATGAATCACACAAAATCTGAAGACTCTACTGCTGCAGTTTGACATATGTATGTATTTTTGGTAAAGAAAGACAGTAACAAATAAGATAAGTTTATAAGACCATTATAGGATGTATACATTACATCTCTTGAACAGATGTAATGTATGCAAGTAATAACTAAATTACTGTTGATATGGGTGATTACTAGGAAAATCATGACATTTCAACTTGCTGCATTTGATTTAATTAAGAATAAAGTAAAGTAGTGAAATTTGACTGCAATTACATCATGTCATGTAAATCGTGTTACTGACCATAGTAATAATAATAATAATTAATTAGATTCATATTGCGCTTTTCAAGGCACCCAAAGCGCTTCACATTAGTGTTCCATTATTCATTCACTCTCACATGCTCCCTCTAGTGGTGGTAAACTACATATGTAGTCACTGTTGCCCTGGGGCAGACTGACAGAAGGGTGTCAGCCATTTTGCACCTACAGCCCCTTTGACCACCACCAAACATTCATACATCAGTGTGAGTGACACTGGAGGCAAGGAGGGTGAAGTGTCTTGCCCAAGGACACAACAGACTGACTAGGACAGAGCGGGAATCGAACCGCTGCCCCAGTGTATATTATATATATCTGTAGCTTTACCTAATTGATTTTGTATCTATAGGCAACTAAACACATAACATTTGTGTTATAATTGTTGGATAATTAACAGTTGATCTCCATAATGTGGTTGTTGACTCATTCTTTCTTGTCCCTCTTATCGACCCATGTCTGTTCTGATGAAGGTTTGGCGTCAGATTCTCAGTCCAGTCAAAGGAAAGGGGCATGGGGTGCTGTTCTGGGGACAGCTGTGGCCGTGGCCTGTGTGGGACTGGTGGCCTACATCATCCTGAAGAAGAAACACCACAAAGCCTTTTCCCACAGGAAACTGGTGGAGGAGTTCCCCTCAGACCCAGGTATGAAACACAGTACTCATACAGAGTTAGTACTCTGCAAAGATGGTCAAAGTATTCACATTCTGTACTTAAGTAGAAGTACAGTACAGCTACGTGTGCGAAAAAATACTCTGGTAAAAGTACTGATTCGATTATTCATTAGCTGGGTGTTTAGTAAGTAGAGGTACCACTGTACTATTCTTGTACTATAAATAATATTACTACTACTACTACTAACCTCAATGCAAAAAAAAAACAGACTTCAACTGCACAAAAGTCCAGTTGTTACATAATCAGCCTTTATTACAATCACAACTTATAGAATTAGTACAGCTGCTGCTACAAAGACTACTACTTCTAATAATACTACCAATACTTCTTCAATACTACTACTACTAAGACTACTATTGCACTATTATTCACAAACTAGACTTCAACATAAACGTCATAAGCAGAAAAATATGTTTAAATGTTACATAATTAACCTGTAAGAGACTAAATGTACCAGTAAATACATCCTGTGTACAAACACAATGATACTTGTTTGATGATTCCATTGTCATGGAAACCAGATACTAAAATCTCTTCCTTTTCCCATTTCACACCACACACCCATTTCCTTATCCCACTGTAATTAGACCTGAACATGTTGAATAGAATTGTATACTGTGACAGAATGTAATTTGTTTCACAATAAAACACATATTTTACTGTCATATTTCATCTATTATCTTGCATACTTCACTATCCAAACAAACTAAAGTTACATTTGTTTTTGGCCACCTGAAAACAAATATAGTCTTATAACTAATTAGCAGGTAACATGCAGCATACTATCATTTATTCAGTTGTCTTAAAAATGGCCTGAATATCGCGTTGCATGCTAATTACACACCCACATACATATTGAATTTATTTCACGCCCTCACAAAAATAAACACACTTGCCAAGTGTGTTTTTCTTATTTCTAATCAAAATATCTCATCATACTTAAAATGACACATAATCACCTAAAGAGTAACTTGTAAACAGAGGTGGAAGTAACTAAGTACAAGTACTTCCTTTACTGTACTAAAGTAGATTTTTTTATGCATCTGTTTTTCTTGCAACTTTTTACTTTTACTCCCTACATTTTTGTATAAATATCTGTACTTTATAATCTTTACATTCTCAGAATAGAATCATTACTTTTTCAAACTAGACAAATGTGACAGTATGAAAAAATAAATCAGAAATTGTGACCTACTCTATCATAATTTTGACTTTTTTCATAGTTCTTACTTTTTATCTCACAGTTTTGATGTTTTTATCTCATGATTGTTTTTTTTTATCTTATTATTTTTTAAATCTCTTATTTATGACTTTGGAAATTTTCCTAAATGTTCTGCCCATACCCACAAAACTGAGTACCATGACCAAATAAAGCACATCATCCAGACAGTAACAATCATTTTTGATATTTTGGATTTTTTTTCTGTTTTTTTCCTGCTTAAGAAAATATTTCATCCATTGCAAAAAAAAAATGCAGTTTTACTTTATTACAAGTGAGAAGTTGTACTTATTTTTACTTTTACTTTAGTGAAGGAGTTGAATCAGTACTTCTACTTTTTTCACACCAAAAGCTGCACTTCTACTTAAATACAGAATGTGAGTACTTTGACCACCACTGGTAATAAGTGGGAAATATGAAGTTACTTTTATATGATAGACCTTGAAAATTATATTTCAAGAAATCATTTTCAATTGCTCCATTGACAGATTATTATTATTATTTAAAATATTTTTAATTGTTTATTATTATTATTACTATTTGAAATTGTTTTTTAATTGTTTTTTATGTTGTTTTTTTTATATTTTTTAATTTTTATTGTTTATTATTATTATTATATTGCTTAATTCAATATTTCTTTTACTTATTTCAAGCAAAAGAAAATCTGCCAATGGGACAAGCAAAAAATATCTTGGTAAGATCTCTTGAAATAACATTTTCAAGGTCTATCATTCTAAAAACTTCGTATATCTCACCCTACAAATTATTCTTTAGGCAATTGTGTCTTATTTTAGGTGGGATGAAATATTTTGAATAGAAGTGAGAAAAATACACTTGGTAATATTTTGATTTTTGCAGTGCACAATTCAGACATTTCTGACTATTTTGGGCTGTGAGTGGAACTCCTTTACTGAAAGTCAGTTTTACATGGGATTTTTATTTTATTTGAAGTTCCCTATTCTACCAAAAGCAAAAGAGATACATTTTAAAACCATTAACATTTATCCATCAAAAGAACTGCTACTGCACATATTTAATATAGACTAGAACTATGTGTGTTCTGTAAACGACCTGTTACAGACACACAGCTAGACAACAAGCGAACCCAAATGCAGAACTCAGAGTCAGAGATTGCATTTTAAAGAGTTTAATACATTTACAGTTGATAATTATGGCTCTCTCTTCCACACCTTGGGTCTTCTGGACTACTGAATCTCCACTGATTTCAGCAAGTAGGAGACAGGGTGTTATACCAGTAGTCATATAAGCAGGGGTCAAACACAGGCAGTCCAAACATAAATACAATGAAAGTCCAGAGAACAGAAGATGGTCAGGCTGAGAATCTGAAGACAGTTGAGGTACCGACAGGGGTCAGGCAGAATCAAGGTTGTGGACAAGCAGATAATGAGGCAACAAAGGATAAGGACAACAAGACCAACAAGGGACAAGACAAAAACCACAAAAACCAAAATACTTCATAAACCAGACACCAGAAAAAGACTGCTCATGTGTTGCTTAACCAAGGCAGACAGACTCGCAAGTGAGAAAGAGGAAACACCCAGTATATATATATATATATATATATATATATATATATATATATATATATATATATATATATATATATATAGGGGGGGGGGGGCAGTTGAGACACATTGGGATTAATGAACAGAGTGGAAACACACTGTGATCAGAGGAAAAGTAGGGAAAAGGTGAACACGAACTCACATGTCAAAGTAAAAGCCCAGAACTCCAACAAAGACAAACAAACACAGACAGACTTACAAAAATAAGACAGAACAAGACACCAGAGACTAGGATCATCAGAGTCCTGCACGGTTTTGATTTTGACAAACCGCAACCACCCGTACCCGTCATGTTCAAACCCGTATCTGACCTGTTTTCCGACGAAAAAAAAATTACAAATCCGCACCCGAACCGACCCGCTATAAATGAACCCGATATCCGACCCGAACCCGGAAGAAAATGTCAAACTTAAATACAAAATGTATTGCCACGAATATACTGAACAGTGACATAGCCAAGGCAGAGCCAAATAAAAATGTTGTTAAACAGGAGCAGACAAATAATAAATTCAAAAAGTATTTGTATCCGTGAGCTCGCGCGCGCACGCGCGCGCGCGAGCTCACGGATACACACACACACACACACACACACACACACAAGTGCGCTTGAAAAACGCATCAAGAAGGAAGCCGACAGGAGGCAGCTATACAAGTCCAAACTAAAGACCAGTTTTTAGCCTATGAACCGCAAATTAGACCCGCGATCATCCACGTCCGACCCGAACCGAACACGTATCCGACACAGCACAACATTTTTCACCCGTTTCGTGAAAATCTGCGGTTCACCCACGGGTCACCCACGGGTACCGGAACCCGTGCAGGACTCTGAGGATCATAACAGTTACTGCCCCCTAGAGGATTTCAAATGCAACATAATACATAATACAGACGGAGGTATAAAGGTACCAGTTCCGGGATCAACATCAGGAATGGAAAGACGAATTTCGTCCGGTTCCGGAAGTATAAAGCAAACTCGTTCCTAGAGCCTGATTGGACCCTTTGGCGGGCCGCATGTTTGACACATGTAATTTGAATTTCCCACCTGTGTCTAAACACTAAATTTTTCTTTGTCTCATTCCCAGTTCTCAGATTGGACAACAGCGAACCATTGGATCTAAACTTTGGCGGTTCAGCGTATTACAACCCAGCGCTCCAAAGCGACAACATCCAAATGACCAACTTCCCTGGTCACCACAAAAACTGAAAAGACTTCAAGACCAAAGTCATGCACTCCCTGGAAAGAACGTTTGCCTTCATGCTTTTTTTTGGCATTTGATAGACAAGCTGAGATGTGGAGTTTTGTAAATAAGACGTGTGGATGGAAACAAAGAAGGAGATTGTATAGGCCACAGATGATGCTCATTAAGTCATAGTATGCATTGTTCAGTGTAGATTTATTATGTTGATTTATGAGGGATCACTGAAAGTAATCTATCTGAATTACATTGCAACAGCCAAAATTAACTGTCAGCCATTTATGTACGTTGCCAAAGGGAATTCAACAAAGTTTTTGCTAATGAAGAATATGCTCTACAGTATATGAAATATTTGCAATAACTCTTGGTTTTCATTTTCATTATTTTTTAGCAGGAGTAAGAGCCTGGAAATTCTGTTAAATGTAGAAACCAGAGCTTTAAATCAGATTAGTTAAAAAGGAAAATGAGACTGTGCTTCTGCGTATGTAAAAGAAGAAATCCAATATGTCTGCAGCCTCACTAAGTGAGGACACAGCAGTTCTGTCCAGGCCTTTGGAACAACATTCACAAGCCATAGCGAACAAGTACATTATCTGGATCAACAATAACCTGCTGTTTTTTAGCAAGGAAGGCAATAAAAAGTCAAATCTGAACTGCGCTTTCAGTTATTCCGCAATGGGTATTCACAGCCTGTCGGAGAATTGAACCGTCAAACCAAAGAGAGTCTGTTTTTCTACACCAGCAAGGGAGATGGAGTGAGCCTTGGTGCTGTTTTGTTATTCATAGAGTGAGCTTTTGGTATTCAGAAAGGGAGTTGTGTATTTGGTCTTAGACTACTCAGTAGAAACAACTATATCATCATAATGTACTGCTTAAATCGTACGACCTCCAGGTGTCCAAACAGAGATGGGAGATTCTTGTAGTGACAGTGAACACCTTGGAGATTTACATAGCATTTACCTGCTGCTTCCGTAGAATAAAACTAGAAGATATGTTATGCTAACTCTATTTTTTATTATTTGATTTTTTTTTTGTTTTGTTATCATACTGGAAAGTTTATTTTGACTTTGAGTGACAACCTTCAGCAAAAAAAGGGGGGGGGGAAATCAAGTTCTTTGACTGATGTTTGAATGAACAGGAGAAATTAGATGGTTCAGCAGGAACAGCAGATTTGTTTCCTTCCACCCTTTAATTTCGGACATCAATCAGTTCAGAAGCATGAGAAAAAGTAGGTTCTGCAGTGATTACTGCAATACTAAAACAGGGCGGATTGATAATGGGAGACTTTTACATGAGTTACATCCATGTGTAAAATGTAATTGAATTTGATGATGCCTTAATAAACAACTGTACCTCCCAGATCAGGCTTTTTACTTTGACTACTCATATATATATATATATATATATATATATATATATATATATATATATATATATATATATATATATATATATATATATATATATATATATGTAAAATGTCATCTGTTCTTAAACTTTTATATAAAATATGATGACTTTGTAAGGAGTCACAATGATCCACAATGTGATATAATGATATGCAATAAATTACACACAGTACTGCAGTATTTTTCAACACAATTACAAGATATGTCACAACATTGATGTATAGTTAAAGGGATAGTTCACAATTTTTCACATGAATTTGTATAGAATCACCATCTTTACTATGGTGCATCCACAGTGACTTACCCCCATAACAAAACCGTCACGGAACAAAAACTCACACCTAGTAATTGGAGCTACAGCTAAAAGCTCTGCGCCTGCACGTAGCAGCCACAAACTCTACCCAACAACTGATGAAAGTAGTTTTGTAAGGCGCAGAGCTGTTAGCAGTGACAACGCCTATTGATTGCTATAGAGAGAGAGTAGCTCCAAGCAATTATGATGTTTGACTTTTTGTTCTGCAACGGTTTTCTTATGCAAAGAAATCATTGAAACACATACTGTTTTGAAAAGACACACGTTTTATTTTCGTGACCCCAGGCAACCGGGACGACTTTCGCTTTGACCAAAACTGGATCACAACTCGACTCACAGGACGCTGTCGGGGGTAAGTCACTGTGGGTGCACCAGAATAAAGACGCTGATTCTATAAAAATTCATGTGAAAAATAATGGTTTAAAAATTCCAGGAAATTTCAGTTCAATGGTCAGAGAGAAACAGGACACACTCCTGACTGTGAATGGCAATGACAACTGAAATTTTATATACTACTGGGTAAAATCTGTGAAACATCTCATCTTGACGAAATCAGAATTCAAATTTGAAATAATTTTTTTGAAGCTTTTTTTTTTTTTAATTTTGAGGATTTAGAGCGGTCTGAACATAAAAACATGTACTAATTAGTGCTAGTGTTCTTTTCTGTTTTGTTACAATGTGAAGATAATCTGTGCCAAATCGATCAATCAAATCAATTACTCAATCAATCAATCAATCAATCAATCAAGTGTTATTTATATAGCACCAATTCCAAACAAAAGTTATTTTATGACTCAAACCAGACTCAAGCTAATTTACAGAATCATACCTGGAGTAGACCCAGACTCATGGTGAATGAACATCTGCCTTGACCAGTTGTGGATGGAGAGAGAGAGAGAGAGAGAGAGAGAAAGAGAGAGAGAGAGAGAGAGAGAGAGAGAGAGAGAGATTTGACTTTTCAAAAAACGATTTATTTATTTACATTCTAAACACAAAATAACAGAAAACAGACATTTTCCTTTAACATTTAACAACATCCAAACAAAGCATATAGCAAAAAAAAAAAAAAAAAAAAAATGTTTTTCTTTCATTTGAACATCCCTTAAAACAATAGAAACTCAAAATGAAAACATTCAGTTAATGAAGGAAAAATGCAAAAAATAAAATAAAATTACAACCCAGAAACTTTTAAAAGCTGAATGAAACGTATGATCTGTTAAAAGAGCTGTGTTAAAATGCCAATAGGCGCTGTTACATTTAATATCTTTAATAAAAACACTACACTGAACCAAACAATGATCTGTAAAACCAACTGGAGCAATAAAACACTTTCTAAAAACAGTAAAATGATGCTTAAAACTATAAAACCTATCTAATCTAGCTAAAGTTAAAACATTATCTCTGCTGTGGCTCCATGTATACTGTCTACTTCTATTATTTAAAAACCTCCAGACATCAGCCAGTTCATAAGTTTCAATTAAACCCTTAAAAAACTTTCCAGAGGCAGCATGTGGTTCAGGGTGGTTTCTATCTAAAAGAGGCTCAACAGTACAGTTAACCCCCCCCCCCAACAAATATTCCTCACTACTGCAGCCTCGAATGACATCCCCTAAAACATTTAAAAAAAAAAACATCCTATCTGTGCCTACGGTTGGTGCATAAACATTAATAAAAACTACAGTCACCTTTTCAAATACTGCTCTTATTTTTAAAAGGTGACCGGCGATGGCCTCATCAATGTTCACAGAAATAGGAATAAAACCATTACTAAATAAAAACCCCACCCCCCCACTAAGATTAGATTTGTGACTGAGGTAGGGCTGTCCTTTAAATTCTTTAGTCCATTCAATTTCATTTTCTGGAGTACTGTGAGTTTCCTGGACCATCATGACATTTATTTTCTTATATTCCATAACTTTAAAAAGTGAGGCTCTTTTAAAAACATCCCTGGCTCCATTTAAATTAAGAGATCCTAAGTTAAAAACACTCATAATAAAAATGGAGCTAAAATACAAAACAGAAAACACAGTTAAAAAAGAAGAGATAAAAGGAGTTTAAAAACACTGCACTACACTTTTTACTGATTCTACAAATTTTAAAAGATCAGGGAATGATTTTTCTATTGGAACTGATCTTACATTTTTTGTATCATGTAGAAATTTTTTAATTTTTGTAATAGAGTACAGTTTATTAACATTTTTCCTGGTAGGCTCCTCATCCTCCTCACTACTTACTTCCGATTCCATACTGTCTGTTTCTTCTTCCCTTTGTGATCCATCTACTATTTTGTCCTTTAGAGCTTTTTTTTGCCCTGGCCTGTGATTTTGCCTCAGTATTTTTCCGTTTTGTGGAGGACCTCTTTAGTCTCCTTCCAACTCCATCTCATGCTCTTCTTCTAAAATCGCTTCCACAATTTTAACTGCCAATTGACTTTCATTTTCACTCTCATTCACTACATTACTATCATTATTATCATTATCATTCGTTATTGATTGAATTACTTTTCCTTTTTTCCCTTTCTCACCATTTTTCTTTTTTTGTTCTCCCCTCTCTTTCCTTCCTTCATCTTCACTCTTTTCTCCCCTTTCACCCTGCCCTCCTCTTTCCTCACTCCTTTCTCTCTCCTTCCACTGTCCTCCTTTTTCCTCACATCTTTCTCCTTTCTCACCCTGTCTTCTCCTTTCCTCACTCCTTCCTCCCCTCTCATCCTTTTCTCCTCCTTCCACCTGTTCTTTATCCACCTCTCCCTCCACACCTTTCTTCTTCATCTGTTCATTCTCTGTTTCTTCTAATATATTATTGTAACCTACTGTTCTCCCCTCTACCACCTCCACACCTGCACCTTCATCCTCCCTCCTTTCCAGCGTCTCTCCCTCAGCGCTCCGCGGCGCAGAGACAGCGGCACCCGCTGGATCAGCTGATCCATCTGCGCCTCCAGCCGATCGACCCCCCCCCCCCCACTCTTCCTGGACAACTCCTAATTAAGTGACCCTCTCCCCCACACCCAAAACATTTCATAGTGTCAGTGGAAACATGTACAGTGTAATCAAACCCATCCACCTTAAACTTAAACACCAAATTCAAACTGTCGCTGCCACCGTTCAGCGCCATCAACACTTGCCTTCGGAAAGAGACGACGTGCTTCAGCTGTTGTGACTTACATCCCAGGGGGATGAGTTTGATCGGTGACAGCAGTTTGCCATGTCTCGATAATTCTCGACCCAACACTTGATTCGAGACAAATGGGGGGTATATTAGAAATTATCACTCTTTTAGCAGGATTAACCAGTGACAGTGCAGGAATTAAAGTGTCTCTAACCACCACCCCGTGTTCGATCACCTGATTCACCTTGTCCACACTATCCAAAAAAAACACCACCGCGCTGTTCATTCGTGAAGCTGATTTAACACTGTTAAAACCAACTAGTTCCCCTATAGCTAAGCTAATCTCCTCTACTGAACAGCTGATCGACGGTGTCAGCCGAACGCCGCGTCAGCTGCTCTAACCCCGGGCTAGCCATGTTACCAGCCCCGCTGGATAACCGGTTCACCTCCTACCCTAACTACTACACCTACCCCCCTACACTACACCCCCCCACACAACACAATACTACCAACAAACACCCACCACCAAGAGAAGTAGAAAAATCACCAAATACACCGTGAAAAACTCAGAAAAACACATACACTCGCTCAGCAACCAAACTCACTTCCTGCTCCCACAAACACAGAGAGAGAGAGAGAGAGAGAGAGAGAGAGAGAGAGAGAGAGAGAGAGAGAGAGAGAGAGAGAGAGAGAGAGAGAGAGAGAGAGAGAGAGAGAGAGAGAGAGAGAGAGAGAGAGAGAGAAAGACAAAGAGAGAGAGATTGGAAGGGTGGGGCTGTTGTAAAAAGTTGAACAGCTGATGCTTGTATACTAATAGCTAGAACAAATAAACTACAGATACTAGTACTAACAGTGCATGTACTAATACTGCAACTGTTAGTACAAAGAATAGAAACCTTTAAAGTCTGGGGTTTTTGTGGTTGTATGAATTAAGTAGAATATTAGGAAGGAGAAGAAAGAGAGGAGGAATGGACTCCACTTTTCCACCTTCATGATGTTCAAAGTACTTTAATGTAGCCTCGCAATCACCCATTCACACACACACACACACACACACACACACACACACACACACACACACACACACACACACTCATACACCAGTAGGCAGCTGCTGCCATGCAAGGTGCTGCCAGACATACTCGGAGCAATTTAGTCTTCAATGCCTTGCCTTAAGGCAGTGTTTTCAACCTTGGGACAAGGACCAGGAGACAATCACACTACATAAAAGACATGACAAACTGAAGTTGATACTGAAGCACTGTGGTGCTGTTTATCTGTCAAATGTTCATTGTCATCAGTTTAAAATGCTGATGCTCTTTCATAATTCATAGTTTGAGTTATTGGTTGTTCAGTACTGATTTGCAGGCTTGTAAATATAAACTGGACTGACAGTACATATTCTGACCAAGGAAAATAAATGTTTCACTTTATGCAGTAATCTACACCTGGCTTTTCCGCCTCTGATCGTAATAATATACATTATATAGATTAAATATCATCTAAAATTAAAAGGTTTATATGCAACATAGTAAAACAAACTATTACATGATCAAAAACTAATTACTTGCAGAAACAACTGGTGCCAGACACAACAAACCCTGTCCCCTTGCACATATTTTACCTGATTTGTCCTATTTCTTATTGCAAAAACACAGTTTTCGTGACCGACTGACCTTTGACCTACATTCATCAAAATTTAATGAGATCAATCCCGGACCACCTTGCAACCTTGTTAAAAAAAAAAAAAAGTCATTGAAATTGGTCCAGTAGTTTTGGAGTAAAGCTGCTTATGAACAAACAAACAGATCAACTCAAACACTCCTCTCCTCTTTAAAAAAAAAAAAAAAAAAAAAAAAAGCCTCTGTTTTGCAGTGGCGAACCGTGAGCTCTAAGGCTGGGCCTTCAGCTCCGCTCTCATATTGATGAAAACATGAATTATCACAGAGAAAAGGCACAGAAGCGTGATTTACAAACGTTACGTAACTGATCGTTTAATTAATGATGCCAGGATGTGTAAACAAACAGACCATATGACACAACTTCCCCAACACATATCATGCTTGCTCAACATTGTCTGCGTAAAACGTGTGACCTTTAAAAACGTATGCTAAACAGCACTATCAAATAACGTAGGCCTACAAAAAGCAAACACACAAATAATAATGAACATGTAGTCCCCGTCGAATGAGCAACTCTCCAAGTCGGATACAAAGACAATATTTTAAACTTGATGAACATATTCCATTTCGCGTGGCATATCAAATAAAAGTCCCCATTTTTTTTCGTTTTCATTCACCCCCTTACTTTTTTTTTTTACAGCGAATATAATACAATAATAATAATAATAATAATAATAATAATAATAATAATAATAATAATAATAATAATAATAATAATAATAATAATAAATCACAATACTTGTTAAATCATAAATAAATATGCATATCATCATAAACAATAATGTTGAAAATAATAACTTGTGTAGCCCTTCCAATATGTACAAACTGAATGCATTCTTAGCCCTAATCAAACATCAATTAAGGTGGATCCTACCTTAGGCTAGATGAAAACAAAATCCATGCGTCGGTCTTTCTTTGTAAAGTGGGCAATGGCAGCGTCATAAAGTTTGTCCTTTGACTTGAGTTCCAAAAGAAGTCCCTTTTCTATGGACATCAGGGCCAAAGCGCCAAGACGGTCCTGTCCAGTACTGTTTCTGGCATGCGTCTTGATGCGCTTCAGTCGAAAAAAGTACACAACTCCAGCAGAAGAGCCGGTTCGTCTTTTGACAGCCCGTCATCCATGTATATCTCTCGTAATTTTCCGTCTTAAAATGACGTTCCACTGTCTTCGAAGTTTCGTTTAATCTCAATTGTGGCGTTGGTCTTCCCTTTTTTATAATGTCCATCTTTTCTGAGAAAGATCGCCTTGAAATAGGCGATGCTAGCAAGCTAGCTACAACGTCGCTCTCGTTCGCCGCCATTCAACTGTCAACAATAAACTCTATCATCTACTCCACCAATTTCCCGCTGTCTTCTTTATTTCTGTCAGCTAGGACTTCATGAAGGCCTACAATC
Source organism: Siphamia tubifer (assembly GCA_020466265.1). Taxonomy (NCBI): domain Eukaryota; kingdom Metazoa; phylum Chordata; class Actinopteri; order Kurtiformes; family Apogonidae; genus Siphamia; species Siphamia tubifer. The sequence goes on from CM035785.1 coordinate 35,624,993, forward strand.
TTTTGTTTTTGTCCCGCCTACTTTTAATCGAATCCTGATTGGTCAATTCCCCCATCATTCTCCACATCAAACTACATAGCTTGGGCCTTCTCCCTGACTTGTGAAGTCCTAACCAATAACGAGCTCGCTCTCCTCCATGGGAGACGGTTTGAGACGTTTTGATTGGACAGCGTGTTTCAGACAGTAACCCTTTCATTGCTGGTGTGAACTTGACAGTGAATTTAACAGAGGAACACGTGAGAAATGTATTAATGTATTGCATTTAATACATAAATAGATAAATAAATAAATAAATAAATAAATAAAGCTATTCATACTTTTGGTCCAGATTTTTTAAGGCCTTCTCTGAAGGCCTAGAAGGCCCTGACGGTTCCCCTCTGCTGTTTTGAATGTCTGGGGTCACCAGAAATTTGTGATGTTAAAATGAAGTCATGGGCCATAAAAAATGTTTGGGAAGCGCTGCTTTAACCACTTACGAGGACATTATACTGCCACCACATGTCAGAAGAGTATAATACTAGCTATATATATATATATATATATATATATATATATATATATATACATAGTTCAGATTGGCACTTCTGATAACATTTTTTTTTTAAACTCACCAGGTCCTAAGCACCCCAAATAGCCAAGAGAAATTAAAAAATGGGTCTTAGGAGGTTAAAGGTGCTTTGACAGTCGGAGCCAGGATTCAAATCCTCAACCCTTCATTGGTCATTGTGCGAGTCGCTCTAACAACTGAGTCACAGCCAAAGAGGTCAGAGTTTTGCTATAACAACAGCAACAGCACAACAGGAAAGAGAAAAAAATTAAGGATTAGCTGAATGATTGACAGTTTTTCAAAATCTAAATTTACAAAAAGTACAATTTATAATTTGCATGTAGCATTTGCAATTAAGAAAAAGTTAATGTAACATGTTACATTTCTCACAAACACACACAAAAAACAACTCATGCAAATTGGGAAAGTCCTCAAAAACCATGAAAAGCATTAAAACCAACACTTTGACTCTTTTAGCGGTTCTAAAATGAGACAGGAAATACCATTTACAATCACTCACTGACTCTCATACAGAGATAAGACTGATGCCCTATTCACATGGGATAACTATTATTTGTGGACCACTGGTAATTTGCAATTACCCCCGTACCTCTGGGTTATTGTGTGGCACATTCAGACGGGATAAACAAAAGTCTGTAATTCACGCAAATTCCAGACATTATGACTGGATATGTCGCAAGTCCACAACATCCTGTTTGGTCTCAATACATTAATAAGGTAGTATGAAAACACGCCTTCAAAATAAGAGGGGGGTCAGAGCAGATAAAAACAGTCCCCAGATTACAATGGAAGTGAACGGGCAGTTCGTAGCAGAGGCTTCCCCCTGGCAAATGGCCGACTGAATGTATCGAGACAACGTCAAATGGTTATAAATATTACTGTGAACATGTGGGTTGGCCTGACCATATCTTCCTTTTACCACATGCTACCACACAATTTCGGCCAATTCCTCCAGAAAAAGACAAGAGACACGCAATTTAAATCACAAACACAGACATACGCATTTGCACGGGACTACTTTTTCAAACACAGTAGGTAATTTGTGGCAGAATTATTACTGAGCAAGGGACTAAGAACTCAGACATTCTCTGTAATTATTTCAAATTACCAGTGGTCCATAGATAATACTTATCCTGTGCAAATAAGGTATTAAAAAGTATTTAAAATAGGAGTAAGTGGTCAGGAAAGAGGGTGGGCAAATTGAGGTGGGAGGAACAATCACCTTTTAAAATCTTCACCTGATCAATTACAGGACAGTCATGACAGGTGCTCCTAATAACCACTAACGAACTGTGTATAAGATCCAACCAAGTGTGATGGAGATTTACCTGGTCACCGGGTAACTACATTTACCATGTATTATTAACTAAATCAACATTATCTAAATAGAAAGTGTTTAACCAGTTTGACTGAAGGAGAAATAGGGAAAAGTATTTTGGGTAAAGATGTCTCCAGGTGGTCTTTGTTTGCACTGCTAGCAGTCTGAGAGATTGCTGATCAATAAATGATTATTTTAATTTTAACTTTTTCTCTCCTCGTGGTGATTGAAAATTCCACAATACAAGGAAGAAAACAACTGTGTGGGAGCTGTGTTTGGAACAAGTTACACTGAAAAGGGAATTCACTAAATCAGTTAATACTGGAAAATAATGTTTCATAATCACATCGACTGTGTGTGTGTGAGGAGGTGGGGGTGGGGGGGGGGGTGAGTCTTGAGAACTAATCAATGTATAATATGTGCAGGAAAGCAGTGTTTTTTTTGGGTTTTTTTTACATATGAATCCAATATGTGCTTTTTGGAAAGTTTGCCGTAAGCTGCATTGTTTCACACAAATGGAAGGAATCACTTTAAGTCAATTATATGATGTAATACAGGGTGTATGATGGTCAAAAACAACACTGAGACATCTGTTTAATGGCATTTTTTTGGAATATGTCATTGTGTATGCTCATTGCATGAAAGCACATGGTAATAAATATGACAACCAACAATACCTCGTGCCTTACATCACATGCAAACATATGGTAATTAACAGATAACTCTGTTCTTTACATATTTAATTGGTGTGTATGTGTGTGTGTGTGTGTGTGTGTGTGTGTGTGTGTGTGTGTGTGTTTGGGGGGGGGGGGTGTGTAGACAGGTTTAGTTACACTTCTGGCAAACTTAAATTCATTCCAATGAAATTAAGTGATTGCGATCTAAACTGAGCTCATGCCAACTTTATTATTAGCTAAATTCAAATTAATTTTCTTCAAGCTGGAAATTAATTTAACCTTAGTCTCCAGTGACACACAACCCTGTAGTTTTAACACATTACCCTTAAAACAATAAATGGTCAACAGTGAACAGTGTTGTACTGCTATAATAATAATAATAATAATAATAATAATAATAATAATAATAATAATAATAAACGGTCCTCATTGGATCAAGGCTACAGTTGATCAAATAGAATGACAACCATAAGCTTCTTCACGTGGGTTTATTTTAAGGATAGTTTTATGTCAAAGTATGTGCAATGGTTTTTCTTCAACACAGTGATAGTTTTACAAAGTGTCACATTTGATTGAATGTCCAAGGTGTCATTTAAAACACAGTTAATCAATTTAGTTAATGGCTTTAATGTGGTAATATGATGTAATGGTGTTCAAGGATGGAAATAATCTCTGGTAAAACTAGAGATCAAAAGGACATATGTCACATTCTCCTTTTTCTCTCAGTGATAAGACAAGACCCACTCATCATGATGAGAGGCTTACGATGGTAAAAGGCTGTCAGTGTTTGGCAGAAATCATCTGCTTGTCCCAAAAGGCCTTCAATTTTGTCTTTCTCTTTAATAACAAAGGGATGGGAGGAAGTGGCAGCATATGGTCGTTGATGTGCAGCTCCTTTTTCAGACTAATGCACAGAGGAATTATATGAGTGTGGGAGGGAACAGCTTCAGCTGTAGTTTGACAACACATTCATCCATTCCACACTTATACCACGATCAGACGCACATGAGGAATGACATCGCTCTGTCCTTTCATTATGTGAATTTGGATATCATTACCCTCATAGTATAATTGCTGAAGTCTTTTTTTTTTTCAGGTCATAGCCTATGATGAAAAATGAAGCCGTTATGTTTGGAGAGTAACGTCACATAGGTATTACAAATTCACCAAAAATAGATTTTCGCAATTATGATATATTCCCACTACAGCTAACAGCCTCATGAATCTATGCTTATTTTTTGTGTGTTCATTGTATTTTTACTCATATGTGAGACAAAATAAATATTTTGCTTTAATGTCACTCATATAAGAACTGTAACTTTTATGTCACAGTGATCAGCCATAAAGGCAGTGTGCAAGATGTTTTCCTGGAACATTTTTCTGCTATATTGCTTAAAATCCCCTTCATACCACGATTATAACCAATGAATTAAATGCTCTAAAAAGCTTCGGGGATTCCCACCCACGTGACCGCCATAGTGACAGTCTACCCTCCCTCTCCCAGCATGTAGTCAACTGCAAAAATTCCTCATTTAGTTGTAAATTATTCTTAGATCAGTTCTGACATAAATATGTTTAGTCAAATATTAGTTCAGTTTTAGTTTGGTTTGGTTTGTTGTGGGGTTTTTTTGTTGTCATGATGGGTGAGTTGAAGAGAGGACTCCAATGCTGAGTGCCGAAGGGAAAAATAATTTAATAACAAACTAAGCAAAATCAAGACAAAGACAGAGGCAACTTCACTGCTTATATATTGCAGATCAGCAACGACTTGCAGCTGCAAGGTGTGGGACCAGGTGGATGTGGAGAGCACTGGGGAAAGGTCACTGGAGGAAGGGTTGTGACATTTTGTTATTGTTCTTATGAATTTAGCCATAGTTTAGCCTCAATTTTCACAGCAATACACATCTGTGCTAAATAGGTTTTCCATTTCAACAATGAAGAACTTTTGAAAATGTATATTTTAGTACTTTCTAGGTACAATCCTAATTAGGTAATTTTCCATATTTCAGTAGTAGTTTGTCCACTCAGTGCTGCAGCTTTCACAGCAGTTCCAGGATTCCTTTCACTACTGACTAGACTGGATCAGGCTAATGCTAATGTTTGCTACTGTAGCTGGCGGATAGTGCACGTTTCGGGCAAGCCCCGGTAGTTGATAGCGTCACCTGTGCTATATTTCCGTATTCCCATCATTCAATATATAAGCCGGACTAGCGTGTAGTTAGATCCCTTTTTGGTTTCCAGCGTTGCCAGTTGATGTGGCGAGGCCGTCCGCATGTCGCTGGGTAAGTGACGTTTCGTTTTAAGAAGGGAATTTGTTTTGTTTTTAGCATTAGCAGCTGGCTTGATTTTGTGTGTGTGTGTGTGGCGCAGTATAGCAGGTACCGTGGGCCTGTGGTTGCTGTCTGCTGTTGGGGCTGCATTTAACTGCATAGAGGTAACCTCCCGTCCTCCTGAGGCTTGCGCAGATATGTGTTTATGTAAATTTGCTTTGGTGTAATAATTGTGTTCTTTTTTTTAGATTTACACTGCTGTTTTGTCCTATCACGGTTTTATTTCACTTTGGTATTGTTTTCTTTTGTTAGCTTCTCCCTCAAGAGGTTTTTATTATCATGAAGTGTGTGTTTTTATCTTGTTGTTTATTGTGTGTTTTGTTTTGATACTGCAGGTTATTAGTGACTGTCAACGTGACTCTTCCCACGAGGGTGCCCTCACTGATCGACCTCCTCACCACCACCTCACTACCCCCAGGTTGTGTAGGACGTGCACCTCACTTTTGTTTTGTTATGTCTGTGTGGTGTCTTTGAGTGCATGCTTTCTTTGGCTATTTTACACTAATTCAGTTGTTTTCTATTTTTCAGTTGTGTGTGCGTGTTGTCACCAAATCACGGGGTAATTCGTGTTAGTGTGGTGAGTACTTCCCTCGATCCGGCCCTCACTAGTCCCTTGCACATTCTTGGACTGACGGTAGTTGTTATTTTCTTTTAATGAACCCATTAGGTGTTTTATTTAGTTCTTAATTCCAGAATAAAGTGTTTACACAGCAAATTTCTAGAGTTGAAAAATCTGGAGTTCAACTAAAAAGAGTGAAAGAGTTGAATTTTTGGAGTTTATTTTTTAACCCTGACTACCATATGTGTTAAGGACTACTACCAGGCAGTGTCATTTTTTGGATCAACTCCAAAAGCAGAGTTATAATAACTCTCCTGTGGAGTCAATGGATGGTCACGCATGTACACTCAGATTGAGTTGATTTTAACTCACGTGGAGTTTATTCCAAAGACCAAAATTTGCTGTGTAGTCTGTGATCTCTTTTTTTGATACAATAAAATTGTGCGTCTTGGGGGAAATCCATGTCTCTGTGCTTTTGTTTTCACACCAGTGCATCCGTTTTAAAATATTTGAGTTTGCTTTTGTCAAAAAGTTAAACTTTAGTTAATTTTTTTTGAAGTTACCATGGCCTGGTAACACTACTACACGAAAATCTGCTGGATTTCTTTGATAATAGAAAATATATACATTTTACTCCAATGTCAAACTATACTTGCAAAGAACTTATTTAATCACTTTCAGGAGTGCAATTTACCTGATCCAAAATAAAGACTGCAAAGCCGCATGTGGTACGTTGGATGCCAAACACTTCCATTAGCATTTTGCCTGTTAATTGCAGACAACCACTTCATTTGAGATATGATATAAGGCTATTCCCTTAGCAGGATCATGTTTTCGATTGCATCTGACTGTACAACAGAACTCAGCCATTGTTGGTTTCTTGCCGTTTCTGGAGGAGATTAATGTTACTGGAGGTTCAGTAGTTAGCATTAGCACCATCAAAATGGAGGTGCTCTATGACGTGATGACAAGTGGGAATCCCCTATTGTCACCTGTGAATTGGACAGGACTGAAAAAACACCAATCATTTTGAGCGCCCACTTGAAATGATTGAGTAGTGATATGTCTATTAAGCTAATCTGCTATTTGTCCCTCCCTCATCTGCGCTTACCCCTTTCTGTGCATGAATCATGTCTTCTTAGAGACCTGGAACACTAGTAGAGGAAATAAGGTCAGTGCTTGGCTAGATGTATTAGTAATATTAGGATGTAAAGTTCACTGGAAAAAGTGTTTTGTCACCAACATAAAATCGCTAGGAAAGGTACCATTAGTCAGATAGATATGAACTGCAGCTGTCCCACAACAGCGGGGGTTTTAGAGGAGACCCAATGTGGTATACAAGGGTCGGAGCCGGAGTAGGAGTCGAAGCCAGTATCGAAGCCCAAGCCAGACTGAAGTTTGGAATGGAGCATAGCGAATCGTTGCTGTGCAGCAGACATGAATCCTTAGGAACAAATACGTGCACATGCCAGGGTCGGCACTAGGTCATAGACGGAATCGGGACAGAAGCAACAGAATCCAATATGGTGGCTACCCACTCCGTACCCGCTGATGTGTATATTGTTGTATGTGTAGTTGGAAGCTTGGACACTGATGTTGTTTTTTACAAAATTCCATTGTGTAATTTGAATCATTTTTGGTCTGATGGGTATTTATATACCGATTTATAAAAATAGATATCTATTTTTGCCACTTACCAAATTCAATGTCATGAGTATGTAATTTTACTTGACTTCATTTATTGTCATTTAATCAAGTCTTTTTTGATATTATGATAATTGATGCCTGAAGATAACAAATTATGTATGTGAGATAACTGATGTGTGCAGCCTAGACAATTTGTTCATCCTGCTGTTGTCTAAAAATATATTCAAGATGTTGCATCAACCACGTTGCTTAAAGTTATCAACAAATTGTCATATTGATGCATAGAAATACTTTAAATATTCATATTGAACCTTTTACAGTGTATTTGATATGACTGAACTGAAAACTCAGATATACTGAAAGAAATTAATATTATTGGATGCAAAAATGAAAAGTGAAAAATAAAACCCATTATTACATGTCCATTAATCTATTTGATGTATTTGTCAAAAGTAATATATTATATAACGTAGGCTAACAAGACAAGAGACAATAAAAGTTAGTTTTGATCATAATATCAGTGTCATGATCTACTATAAATTAAGCCTAGAGTCATTTTTCATTGTTATTATGATGCAATTACAATGTATTTTCCAATTACTGCTAATGCTAGGCTTTTTATTGATAGACTACATAATTTATTCACTTTTGGCTGTTTTAAAATCCAGTAAATGAAGCTAAATAGATCAAAAATCATTCTGAAGTGTATCGACGGGCACGTGTTGTATTTTGTTACTTCCATCCCAATTCCATCTATGACCTAGTGCCGATCCACGTGCCAGTACTGTGGAGGTGTGGCTTCAGGGGGATGTCTGAAGAAAGGGGTTTGGACTTTTGAATTGTGTATTTTCAAAATGTAACTTACTCGTACTTACTCATAAAATCTCGTACCCCATCTTTAGCAATTTGATCGATAGTGAAGTGGTGACCATGTGGATTATCTCAAAGCTGCATCTGTAACTGCGTGGAAAATATTAGGCAGCAAGTAAACATTTAGTACCTGACATGAATTTTACAAATTCATACTATGATGGTGATGATAGAGTGAGATTATCTCCACAATTGTTGGTCTTGCTGTGTGTTTGTGGTTCGCAGTGGTTTATATTGATTGGTGCTGGTGTCAGGAATGACCACCCAGATCCCAACCACATTAACACGTGTCTACTACTGTGTAGTTGCCTTAGTGCTGTCAATACAACACTGATTCCTGAATCCAAAGGTCTCCTGGAGGTGTGCTGAGTTATTTGTGCAGCACATCCCACAGAAGCTTGGGTTGGGCTGAGATAAAGCTGTCCTTCCTCAGTCCACTTTAGGTCAGTTCTAACTTCATCAGACTCTGAACAGCCAACAAGACATTTTGATGCTAGATGATGATTTCCAAGGCAGTGGCATGCTTGCACTCCTTATTTTAATGCTTTCAACATCCAGGGTCTCTGCACATTTCTGACAAGCAAATATAATAACCATTTGAAGACATTTGGTTATAAAAAATAAGACAACTACCTCAGAACAAATGTGTACACAAAAAAAAAAGAAAAAAAAAGCACACTCTTGGTTAAGTTCAAAGCATATCATCTGTAGAACCCACAGTATTTCTGCCTTTAGCATAGTGGCTGGGGTGAATGCAGCTAAAACACTTGTGCTGGGACCCAGAGACACTAAAGTCAAAGCTAGCATTCAACTTGCATTTGTGAGCGTTTAGGTCGAACATTGTCATGGCGACCGTTGTTGCCATAGCAGCATAGTGTGTATGCTTTTCCCATTTCATGTGAGCGTCATGGCCTTTACAGCCCATTGTTCCTAATGTCATGTCTTTACTACATACTTTACGTAGCACTTCATATTCACATGTTTTTGACCAACCGTTTCAGCTCCTCAAACACACTTATCACTGAACTTACACTTCCCCGTCTGGGTTCATGTTCACGTATGCCTGTTCCAAACACTTCTTCGTCTGTTCTACTCAATGATGTAAATGCTACTAAAAGGACACACTGCCTCCTGTAGTGTGATTCCTGTACTATTAGACACACAATGTCTCTATGATAGAGCAAACATTTACTTTTTCAGCATCTTGATAACAAACGACGCTAGCTAAATAAATAACTAGTGCGGGGAAAAAAAATCCAGACATATGTTTTTCTTTAACCATAGGCTACCCACATGAAATGTAACACCTCCTATGTGAAATGTAATGTAAAGTAGCGAAATATGTCAAGGACCAACATGGAAGCGGACCCAAGGAGCAGAGGCACACGATATATTGGAATAAAAGTAATTTATTTCGATACCAAACAATGTATTAGAAATAAATGTACTGTGTCTTAGGTTACAGGGGAAAATCCAAATCTCGTAGTCACCATCGGGCCAGGGGTCGGAAACCAGGAAATGCAGAACAGCTACGGTACCAAGGTTAAAGCAGACTCTAAGTGGACAGAAACAGTGGCCAGAACACGGGTAGACAGATGAGGCAGAAGTACAAACAGGGATAAGGCAGAATCGGTACAGTTTCTCCAAACGAGGTCCAGGTCCAAGTAATAGATCCGTTCCAAGTTGAGGTTCCGTGAAGGGTTCAGGCACAATCAGAGTCAAACATAAGCAATGGGTCAAAAGGTAACAGGCGAACAGGATCATGGGTCAAAAGGCAAAACAGGTCGGCAACACAAGGCAAGAGTAACTGTGAACGCTGGTGAATCAATGGACAACACGAGGTCAGAACAAAGACAAACTGGGTAAAGATCTTTGCTAGTTACAGGGCTTAAATACACACAGGAGGGGAGGGGAGACACAAATGATTTAACAAGACACAGGTGGGGATGATTTCATGAATGACACGAGAGGAAGTAAAGATGACAGACATGACACATGAGGAGGGTTTACCAAAATAAAACCGGAAATAGACACAACAAAACATGAATATGAAAATAATCCCAAAACGTGACAAAATATAATGCTTTTTAAAACCTTAAAATATTTTTTAAGGATTGGCGGAGACTCTGAATATCAGGTACAAGGACCATATTTGCACTTGAAGGAAGATCCCCAAGTGGATTTACCTTTAGACCACGCACTTTCTGTGTGGAGTTTGTATGTACTCTGCTTTCTCCAGTTTCCTTCACTGTCAAAAACATGTCTGCCAGGTAAATCCACCTGTCAGCTAGCTGCAAAGGTTAAGTTTCCCTGCAGGGAGAACAGCAGTGAAGTTGAATATACCTCATCCACTGACAGATGTCATTGTAACAACAACAAAAATAAATCATGATTATCACTTCACCTGTCAGTGACAATAACATTTAGTCTGTGCTATCCTAAAAAATGTGTACAAATATTGTTAACATTTATCTTTGAAGCTATCCATGCTGCAATACCACCACATTCATACACACCTCTGCAGACAAGGTGTTTCTTTGATGCTGCAGGATGCTTTTTTTTTTTTTTTTTTTTTGTCTGGTCCTTTGCAGTCTTGAAGCCAGGTCCCACTGGTATCTGATATTAGCCACATATTGTACAGGAAACAAAAAAGATTCAACCAATGAATCAGAATTCAGTGAGCTCAGCCTTGGAGAATGAGGTGTGGATCCTGCACTAAATAATTTCTTATTAAATACTGAAATATCAACTTTCAACTTGTCTGTAAATGCTGTTGCAACACTAACAGGTCAACATTTTTCTGGAATTTTCTTTAAATTATCATTTTCAGTTAAAGTCCTTAAATTCAGCTAATCCATTTTCTACACAACAATTAACTTGGCATTTGTTATTTTCAACAAATGTAAAACTACACCCAAGATTTTTAATTTGGGCTGAAAATTAAAGTGTATATTTTGTCTTTTATTCAATAAAAGTCCAGCATTGTGCATAAAAACACGTACATTAGTTAAACTATGCAGCATATAAGGAAAACTTCCATCAAGGCAAGCATGATCAGGATATATTTTAGGCCTAATGTGAGATGTTTTGTACTTCTACTGGTTTATAACATTAAAAACTCAACTGTAGTCAAACTGTTACATTGCAAAATTATTTACTCCTCAAAGCAAATAACTCTGCCTTCTCTTGGAATATAAAAGAGTTCCCTTCCTGAAGCACATTTGCAGTTTTTCAGACTCGCCTAGCACAAAAAAAAACATAAAAGGAGGATATTTTACTAAAAAGTGCATTCCTTTCATTTACTTTAAAAGGACAGTAAACAAAAACAACTCACTTTGAAGTTCACCGAGCTCATACAACAAACAGAACCTGAATGAAAGCTGTAGAGATGATGGAAATGATCCTGTATGGTGCATGTATGCTGGGATCTTATCACTTTAAACAGAGATAAACCAATGTCGTATATCAACATATTCACATACAGGTTCAGTCATAACATGTAATCGGGGTGGCTGTATTTTTTATGGGTAAAAGACAACGACTCAACCCTCAACAAAAAAAACCTTTGGAAATACATAGTGTTACGGCACACCAACAGAAAACATCCCTGCTGGGCCGGGGGGGCCACATGACCGCTTTACAATTACAACATACGCATGTCAGCAACAAGAGGACTTACAAACTCACATACTACATTTTTGACACAAGTCTCAGAACCGACCGTGACGCTATGGCCCCGACTTTAGCACCACAGTGAGTGATGGTGTCATTTTGAAGTCAATCAAACTGACATGAAGTGTAAGAAAGCAAGATAACTACTTGTAAGCACAGGTGAGTACACCTGCTAGGCATTGCTGCCTGGCGCACCTCCGACGGTGCCATTTGGGCTGGCTGCAGGGTCGTCAGCCGGGAGCCACCCTTCTCTGATGTTTCGCTCCTTTAATCCCGGAACATCTCCGGGTGGTGGAGCAGCGGCAGGGACGTCTCCCTTTCACTCCCTGCAGCCAGCCTTAGGATCCTCCCTTTCCCCACAACTTGTCTTTCCTCCTCAGCCAGAGCCAGAAGGTCCCTTTTTCAGCCTCCTCCGCTAGTTCTTTCAGCGCCTTTCTCTGCTTAGCTCCTGAGATCCCCAAAGACCTCAGCAGCTGCTGTGTAGATGTTCCAGCATAGCCTCTGCATCCCACTTCCACTGGATAGGTGAAAGCCTTCCATCCTGCTTGGGAGCACTCAGCTGCTAGGTCAGCATACTTTGCCTTCTTTCTCTCGAAAGCAGCCTCCATCCCCTCTTCCCATGGGACCGTCAGTTCCACCATGACGGCTGTCCTCATCGGGATGGACCAGAGAACGATGTCTGGTCTAAGGGAGGTTGAAGTGATTTCTTGAGGGAACTTCAGCTGCCTATCGAGGTCAACTTCCATGTCCCACTTTCCTCTGGGAGACAGGAGGGACCACTGCTTATCGCTGCTGTTTTTGGTTTCTCCCCCTTGCCGGACAAACCGGATCTGCCGCTTTGATGCATTTATGCTGGCCTTGTTTGTTGCAAGCCTGTTAGCCTCCAGGATTTCGGCTAGCTTCCGCAGCACCTGATCGTGGCGCCACCTGAACCGGCCCTGTGTCAATGCCACCTTGCATCCAGATAGGATGTGCTGCAAACTTGGGGTGTTGGCGTTGCAGAGATGGCATGTCTCCTCTGTGCCGTACCAGGTGTGGAGGTTCTGGGGACTGGGAAGGGTGTCGTATGTGGCCCGGATGGTGAAGCTCAACCTAGCCTGGGGTATCTTCCACATATCTGCCCATGTGATGGTTCTGTTACACGCCGCCTCCCATGTTGTCCATCTACCTTGCTGTTGCTGGCCCACTGCTTTGATTTTATAGCCTTCCTCATCCATCTTTACGACTTCGGAGATCACCAGATCTTTCCTCTCCTTCCTTGTTGCCTTGGACCACCTTTTGGGTGCTGGTCCCCATCCAAGACCGGTCCTGCCTGGCTGTGGCAGCCCAACGATCTCCTGGTGTTTCAGACGACTGGTCGCTTGGTCGACTGCCTGTGTGGCATCCCACTTGCGTCCTGTGCGGACTTTGGCCTTGCTGTTTTGAACCACTGGATCAGGTGAGTCTCTCAGCTCGAACACGAGCCTCACCTTCTCCTGGTAGTAGCCCAGGATGATGGATTTTAGTGGGACCTTCAAAGTGGTTCTCCCGAACAGAGCTGCGTTGGAGAGGCAGCGAGGAAGGCCAAGCCACTTGCGCATGTAGTTGTTAGCTTTAGCGTCCAACTTCATTGCTGTTGTTGAAGTAATGTCACACAGTTTTAGGGGCCACATGAGACGTTGGTATAATGTGAAATGGTGACACCAGACCTTGAATTTCCCTGGCAGGAGGCTTTGGTCGATCTTGTTCAGGCCATCCAAGAGCTGGGTAGTAACAGACGCAGCCATGTGCTTGTCAGAAAGTTCAGCCGTGTAAAGCTCTCCGAGGCTTCGTACCGGTTTGCCTATCAGCCGCGGAATCTTCTCACCATTGACTGAGAAGGTGATGTTGTCATTCCGGGCTCCTTTTCTGATAGAAAGACTGCAGGATTTAGCTGGATTAATCCTCATCCGTGCCCATGAAAGGAGCTCCTCTAGTCTCTTCAGCAGTCTAGTTGTGCATACTGTTGTCTGAAGGAGTGTTGTGACATCATCCATGTAGCTCCGCATGGCCGGTAGTCGTAGGCCTGACTGGGATCTAACTCCTCTGACCATCTGCCTTCCGCCCATCAGGATGATCTCAAATGCTGCGGTAAAAAGGATGGGGGAGATCAAACAACCCATTGCTATCCCTTTCTCCAATCGATGCCAACCTGTCGAGATATCTTGAGTTGTGTAGCATACGTAGAAGTTGTTGAAGTATTCTGCTACTAAGCTCTGAATGCCTGGTGGTATATGGAAGAACTTGAGAGCAAACTGTATGAGTTGGTGGGGAACAGATCCATAGGCATTTTCCAGGTCCAGCCAAACGACGTGCAGGTCTGACTTACTTCGTTTTGCTGTCTGGATCTGCTCCCAGATCATAGAGGAGTGTTCGATGCAGCCAGGGAACCCTGGAATGCCTGCTTTTTGGCAGCTGGTGTCAATGTAGTTGTTTGCAAGGAGGTAGTTGGTCATGCGCTTTGCCATCACGGAGTAGAAAATCTTCCCTTCCACATTCAAGAGAGATATGCCTCTGAATTGGCTGATCTTCCTGGAGTCCTTCTCTTTTGGGATGAATGTAGTCACTGCTCTGCTCCATGCTGGAGGGATGGATTGATTTTTCCAAGCGATCCCCATCAGCTTCCACAAAAGCTTCAGGATCTTTGGGCAGTTCTTATACACCCTGTAGGAGACTCCATTCAGACCAGGTGCAGATGCACCCCTTGCTCGCTCCACCACCTGCTTGACCTCAGACCATTTGGGGGGAGAGATGTCGAACTCGGTAGAGGGTTCAGGTGGGAGGGGCACATGCCCTGGGGAACCGAGGGGACACTTTTTGTCGCTGTCACTGAGCTGGTCTTTGATGTGTTCCTCCAGCTCCTGCTTGGTGGTCTGCAGTTTCCCTGATTTCTTCTCCTCAAGCAACCCCCGGGCATACCTGAATGGGTCACGAAGAAAATTTGCCCTTGCTTTCTCCTTCCGGCCTCTGCGTTTTCTGATCCGTTCAGCCCGCCTCAGGTGGGTGAGCTTGTTTCTGACCTGGTTCCACAGCTCCTTCAAGCCCTCTTTCTCCTCTTTCTTGGCTCTCCTTCATGCCTTATGCAACCCTTGTCGCTCCTTCACCAGCTGGAGGATTTCTCTCTCCCGTCTCCCGCTCTGTCTGGGAGTGGTCTTCCTCTGAGGCATCTCTCCAAATCTTTCCTTACTCTCCTCGTAAATGATGTGGCCGAAAAGGTTCAGTTTGGCTGATGTGCTGCCTCTTAGAGTGCTCTGGAGGATGGTATGTAGGCTCTCATCGAAGCTACTGTGGGGTGTTCTCTGTTTAATGTTCTACTCTGGCGCTCCTGTTGTGGGCTGTGCTGCTGCTGTTGTTGCTGACCCTGCTGGGAAGGCTGTTGTTGCCCTTTCTCACCAGATGCAATGGTGGGATCAGTAGCACTGTGGTGCTCAACCTGGCTCTGATCCCTCCTTGTCTGACCTGCTGCCGTAGTGCGAGGCATTAGGCTACATAATACTAATAATAACAAGTATTCAGACAATGACTAATCTCACCCCTATTTTGTGCCAATCACAAGAGTCTATGACAACCCGTTCTTATATTAGAGCCAAAAGTGTGATTACTTTTATATATATATATATATATATATATATATATATATATATATATATATATATATATATATATATATATATATATATATATATATATATATATATATATGTATATTGATAAAAGCAACAAAATTATCAATATTGCAAAAGGTCAAAGGTCAAGTTTGCATTTAGCAGAAAGGTGAAAATCACATTGTTGGCTCTAATTCAATAACGGGTTAAGAAAAATAGGAGTGAGATTAGTCGTTCTCTGAATACTTGTTTCAAGAAGTCTTAACAAGATAATGTCACTTGTTCCATTGGTTGATTGTTTAGCTTGAAATAATAATAATAAAAAAAACTTACCTTGAATGAAGCAAAAACTAAAAATCATCTTGGTGAGATTTCTTGAAATAAGATTTTCACTAGCTATTGTTTAAAAAAATATTTATATTTAATCTCACTGAAAAATTGCTCTTCTTTTAAGTGTGATGAGATATTTCGACTTGAAATGAGAAAAATACAGTGTACTGTTTCATCAATGTCAGAGAAGGTGACAGTGTTTCCATATTCATTAAGGAGCCTGTGAACATATGTGATAACCATGAAAAGATAATTACCTGCATTTTACACCAATTATTTACACTGATAGGATTAGTGGATAAACAGGCATTAACAATTAATTAAATAGATGTTTGAATTATTATGGATTCATTCTAAATCTGAACATAGTCTTTTTTTTTTTTTTTTTTTAGATTTGTGTCTATAGTTCTTCTCTGCAGTTACTTTTGTGAGACTGTCAGACCAATAGGAGAAATATTTTGTTCCTAATCAGCCAAATTTCACACATTTGTTATAGAAGGTGAACCTCTGTAGCGCTGCCATGACCATGCCAATACGTGACATTTATTTCTTGAGTGAGACATTTTCATGAGTCTATTCCAAAGCCAATTGAGCTGAGTCGGACTTACTTGTAAATCTCTAAAAGATGCTGACTCATATCTCAGCCAATAAACAGTAGTTATTGTACAACATCCATCAAACCATTCCTTCCAGGGGTAAAGAACTTGGGTCGTTAGTTTGGTGTCATAATCCCTGGTTAAGGCAGAATACAGTCTGAATCATTCTGAAATAAACATGAATCAACACTGGGAATAAACAGCTTCACTTCTGTTGGGTGCAGTCGTTTCATGTTGTGAAGTTAAATATAATGATAATGAGTTTGCATCCAAACTGTACTGTACGCACTGAGAGCATATGAACTTTTTCAGCTAACGTTGAACAGGGTCACTGTGCGGTTACCTGTACCTAGTTTCATGTGATATCCCAGTAGTTTTGTGGATGAAGACAGAACTCTGCTCACCTTTGTTCTTCTTAACCTTGACCTTTGACCTAGAGCACATGTGTCAAACTCCAGTCCTCGAGGGCCGGTGTCCTGCATGTTTTGAATATTTCCCTCTTCCACTGGATTCAGTTTAACCCTTTAACTCCTGAGACAGTTCCATAAGAAAACAAAAAGAATTGAAATAAGGAACAAAATCAACAAAAATGGCCAAAGTCATCAATAAAATGAATAAAAATTCATAATAAACCAACAAGATATTTTGTAACATGAACGAAGTAAGACACAAATGGAACAAAATTAAAGAAAAAATATTAAAATTAAAACAAAATGTAGAAAAATTTACGAAATGAGCAACAAAATGAACAAAAACTCTAATAAATATTGACAAAAAGAACAGAAAACTAGTATTGAAATTTGGTCCCAGCAGTTTTAATTGAGCCCTTTTCTAAATTAGTTTGCCTTTGAGAAATATTCCATGAAAAAAAAAGAAAAAGGTTTAATTTTCCTGAATATATCAACTAAAGAATCCATTCAGAACGTGTCAGTACTGACACTTAAGAGTTAATAATCAGCTCTGCAGAAGCTGATAATAATGTAATGGCTTCTAGGTGTGATGGAACTTACAAGACACTGGCCTTCCAGGACTGGAGTTTGACAGTCTTCATATTTGTCCATCATGATTCTGTCAATGCACAGTAACAGTGAAAGCAAAAATAAGCTATATGTGAAGTTTTCCAGGAATTAAAAGGATATTCCGGATGTGCACTCCTGATCTATATCATTGCGAA
The DNA here is from genome assembly GCA_020466265.1 of Siphamia tubifer. Lineage (NCBI taxonomy): Eukaryota > Metazoa > Chordata > Actinopteri > Kurtiformes > Apogonidae > Siphamia > Siphamia tubifer. Next base: position 35,642,357 of record CM035785.1, read on the forward strand.
AACATATTTTTTGTGACTTTCACCTGCATTGACTAAAATATAATGGGATCTATTCTGAATCACTTCACACCTTCACAAATTTTTGCATAAAGTTGCTGACAAACAAACAGAAACCAACAGACAAACAAAAGAAAAAAAACAAAAAACAATACCCTTGCCATCCCTATCTGGGGAGGTGGGGTAAAAATACAAAAAAATAAAGTTCGATGTATAAATGTCTAGTAGCATCTCTACTGTGTTTACTGTTTAATGTTTTCTGTTGTTGTCCAAATACATTAAGGAACTCAACAGATTTCTTTTTTTGTTTGTTTTCATTGATTGATGGAAACAATACATAGCAAAACAGAAGACATCTCACTATTATAGAAGAATGTTTCCACTTTTTTGAGACAATACAACAGAATTCAAGCTTGACAACAACACAATGTATATATATATATATATATATATATATAAAATAGTTGAAGAACAACATGAATCATATAACTGAATTTAAAAAACACAATAAAAAGAACATTGAATAGAACACGATAAGGACAGTACAGTGTACTCCATGAACATACTAGAGCCTGATTTTGAGGCCGATGAATCAGCTATATTTTGGCTGATACTGATGATAGTGAAACTCTATAATGAGCCCAATTAGTTGGTCGACCAATTAGTCAGTTGGGCTCTAGGAAAGACTAGGGATCAGTCTCTGATTCCTTAATATTATTGAAGAAAGTAATAATGGGTTGCCATCTTAAATAAAAGTTATTTATCGATCCTCTAAGTGTAAATTTGATCTTTTCTAATTTAAGAAAGAGCACGATATCCTCCAGCCATCGAGATAAGAAAGGAGGTTTGGAAGACTTCCATCTGAAAAGAATCCTATGGTGTACCAGCAGTGAAGTAGAAGTAATACTGGACTGGATTTTGTAACTGTATCTACATTTACAGGGATACCAAAAATTGCTGTAAAGGGGTTTGGTTGGATGCAAGGGCGTCAAAATCATTTAAAATGTGGGGGTGTTCTAGGTTGTGGCGCATGAGCAAAATATTCTGAATCTATCATTGGAAAATTATCCATTAATGGTTAAATTTTTATATTAAAAAAGTAATATATGGCCAAAAAAAAAAAACATAAATGTGTTTTCTCTCAATTAAACATTTATTCAATTCATAAGTAAAAATTCTGAGATTAAAAGTCAAAACTTATGAGATAAAAAACTGATATAAATGTGGATTTAAAAAATTAGACACTGATTTTACAGACACTGTACCTCTTTTTTCTTACAAAAATGTTTTGCCCATGTCAGGGGAGACAACTAAAAATATTTTCCTCAGGGGGAAAATTACTGAAAAAACGTTTGAGAACCACTGGCCTAGGGTATATGTCACAAAGCAAGACATAGTTTAGTTAACTTAGTTTAACAACGGCAACATGTCTCATTACTTACTGGTTGATGACTGTTTGCCGTAAAGTCAAGCTGTTTACATTACCGGCGATCTGAGGTGTGCTTCATTTATATATGCTGTTGTTCCGCCCGGGTGGGTAAACAGTTTAAACCATAGATATTGTAACAGCCCCGCAATGTTATTGATGTTTGTTTGGCGTGATTGCGGTAAGATGAGACAGTAAGATGAGACCAATGCTCCATCCATTTCCTGGATCCATTGGAACACTACAATATATAAACTCAGGAAAAAGTGGGGGGTATGAAATAATCCGGTTGGAGAAGTGGGGGTGTCACAACACCCCCATCCCCCACGGCTGCAACGCCCATGGTTGGATGAGTCTGTTCATTGGATCCGATAAGGTTTTAAACACTGCAGACCAGTACACAGTAAATTTTGCAGTGTTAAATCAACACTTAGAGAGTTTATTTAACTTCTTCTAGAGTGTATTTGGTCCCATTGTCTCCAAATTAACTCTCTAAGTGTTGATTTAACACTGCAAAATTTACTGTGTATGTTTCAAGGACGGGACAGGACCAGAAAATATGCGTTAGATTGGCAGGAGAAAATGAACACCTGCTATAACTTGTGTCCACTCCTGGGTACATTTCAGCCAATTTGGCTTTACTATAATGCACCTTGTGTAGAACTTTAAACTGAATAAGACACAGACGTACAGAGGATGATGAAGAATTGACTCTTTCCAGTGTCTTATCCCAATGAACTCGTCTTCCCAATGACTTTTAATCCTAGCTAGGTTGTGGTGATCCAGAGACATAAGTCTGTCATATGTTACAGAGACTATACCTTTCCTAACTCTTACCATGCTCCCAATGTTGGTAACATGGGGAAAGAAGGGAAATTACCTTTAAGGAAGTGTTTAATCTGGAGATATTGAAAAAAAAAAAGTTTGGGTGGCAATTCTGCAAATTTTCAAAGCTGCCCATGGTCCCAGCACTGTATAGACCAGTGCTTCTCAAATCCGGTCCTCGTGGTCCAGTGTCCTGCATGTTTTAGATATTTCCCTTTTTTTTCGGTAATAAATAAAAAATAAATTTAAATAAAAAAAGTACATTTAAATAAATAATACAGTAATAAATAAATTAAAATTAATTAATTAATGAAAAATCATACAAAAATAACAAAAAATGTAAATAAAATAAAAAATAAAATAAATATGTAAAAATAATTTTAAAAAAAAAACAAATCTTACCATAAAAAATCTAATAAAATACAATTAAAATTAATACAAACATTTAAATATATATATAAAATAAAAGTAAATAAAAAAATAAAAATAAACTCTTTCTCTCTTCCATCACACCAGGAAGCCATTACATTATCAGGCTTCTAAAGAGTTGATCAATAATTGAAGTAAGTGTGATAGAAGAGGGAAATAACTAAAACATGGAGGACACTGGACCACTAGGACTGGATTTGAGAAGCACTGGTATAGACTATGAAAACAATGAATATCTCTGCTCAACTACTCAATTAAGTGAAGATTTCTAAGTGACATCATTAGCTGAATGAGATATTTGTTGTATTTATGGTGCATTATTTCAGAAAAATCACAACTTTGTAGGCTCGTTAGACTGGAAACCTATGCTTGAGTTCCAAGGACTTACTAAGTATTTGTTAGCAAAAATACTTAAAGCATAACTATGAGACTACAGTGAACCTGAGCTGATTGCAATTTATAAAAATAATAATTGATTAGATTTCTATAGCGCTTTTCAAGGCACCCAAAGCGCTTTACATTATTGATCCATTATTCTTTCACTCTCACATGTTCCCTCTGGTGGTGGTAAACTACATATATAGTCACAGTTGCCCTGACCACCACCAAACTTTCATGGAGACAAGTAAGGTAAAGTGTCTTGCCCAAGGACACAATGGACTGACTAGGAATTGAACCGCCAACCCTTCGGTCAATGGACGACCTGCTCTACCAACTGAGCTATAAGCACAGTAAAGTAACATGCTGGCTGTGTAGGCATGTGTAGGGTGAAGGTTACTATTTTGTAAAACTATGGCTCCAGCTGCTGTGACATGAAAGAGACTTCTGCAGTGTTGTTAAACGTAAACTCAGTGGGATGACAGAGAGAGTGAGAAATGAGGCCAAACAGCAGGTTAACATTCTCTCTGTCACTGTCGTGCTGCACAAACACACCTTATACATTACCCATGCCTCTGACAGCCTATTCTGCTGCAGATCCGTCTGTGCTCGTTGCTGCTGCCATTGTGATACTGAGGTGGATCTTAAAGGTCAGCGTCCTGCACCGACACAGGCCGGTTTTGGATAGATAAACAAATAGTGAAGGTTTCCAAATACACAGCTGGAGCAAGGGGAGGGATATTTGCATAGATGGCTGTTGAATACTCAAACAGTAAGCAGGGTTTTTGCCCTTCAGTCGCCAGGAAATGGCTAGAACCTGGCAGTGATATTCAAAGCGCAGTGCCATTTTGCACAGCATATGGTACACTCTGTAGGCACAGCTGTAAAATCGAAAAGAGTCTGACTCCCATTTAGCCTTGATTTAAATAACATCCACTCATATTAAACTTATTTCTAAAAGCTGCCTGTATAATCAGACACCTGCAGAGTAAAACAAAACCGAAAACAGTAAATGGTGAAATTCACATAATGTAAGTTTGAAATGACAGATGGTGTAAGTAAAGTTTTAGGTGAATGGAAACCACTAATTCAAGGTGAACTACTGTAGCTCAGATGGTAAATTCAACTTCATTTCTTCAGCAATCGTTTGTCATTTCAACTTTTTGAAGAAAGAAAATAAAAAATCTGCCAATTGAGGAAGTGAAAATTCGCTTGATAAAATGTCTAAAAATACATAGTTACTCTTCAGGTGAATGTGTCTCATTTTAAGTGGGATGAGATATTTTGACTAGAAAAGTGAAAAATAGATGTGGTGAGTTTAACATTGTTTGCAGTGTAAACCCTCAGACTGGAGAAAAATCCTAAATCTTATCATGTGTATATTTCTTTTTAATTTCTAGTTGAAACATTTCATCACACTCAAAATAAGACACAATCACTTAATGAATAATGTGTCACTGATATATAAGAAATTGTTTTTAAGAATAGATCTCAAATGATATTTCAAGAATCTTTACCAATATAATTGTCATTATAATTAATTTACTAATTAATTATAATTTTCAAAATTGTCAGATTTGTTTGCTTAATTTAAGCAAAAATGTATGGTTTTTTTTTCATGTTTTAGCAGGACATTTTTTCTAGTGTGGTCACACCTCGAATCAACATATGGTTTCAATGATTACATCACTGGAATTACATCAGATGCTTTAAATACATGAATTCATCCTCAGTGTTGTAATATTAACATGTGGGTCTTTCAGGGTTAACATGTGGGATTTAAGGCTTAACATTTGGGTTTTTAAGGGTTAACATGTGGGTCTTTAAGGGTTAACATGTGGGTCTTTAAGGGTTAACATGTGGGTCTTTAAGGGTTAACATGTGGGATTTAAGGGTTAACATTTGGGTCTTTAAGTTCTGTAAGTTTTAACATGTATACATATCTTAAAATGAATGCTATGTCATTGTTCAGCCACTTGGCCACATGTATAAAGAACAGAATTACAGATCGGTAGCTGGACGTCAGGAAAACCAGTTCACGGCCGATTCAAGCTCCATGAACCGATTCACTCAGATCTTATACAACACAGACCGATAAGTGATTTGAATCGGTTTATCTTTACACCTCTAGATTTGTTGCCAAGAATGGAACTTAATTTGTGGTGCGTTCATGTGAATGACAGACAATCCTGAAAATGGACGACATTCTATCAAATTGTGCGTTGTGCCCAAGTCCAGTCCAGTCCAGTCTAGTTCAGTCCAGTCCAGTTTAGTTCAGTCCAGTCCAGTCCAGTCCAGTCCAGCACAATCCCACATCCTATCTGAGTTTTTGCCCTTGTCATTATATTATATTATGAATATATCATTATATTATAAGTGCAGGAACACATATGATAAAAATAAAGAAGTTCTGCACGCAGTTCTGGTGTGTTCTGGCCCACTTCATGCACTGTTACTTGTATTCCATATTAATGGGCTTTCAGAGGTTTCAAATGTCTTTAGGATGATGCACTACTGTGTAAATGAACTTCAACTTTCCTTTGCACAGAGAACAACTGCTCAGTAGAGGATTATTGTGTGTATCCAAGGACACATTTGCATTTACTCTGCTAAAAGAATGTGAACATGCACAGCTCACACCAGATCTCATTGCATCCATTTACAGCTGGCATTAATGCTGTCCAGTTCAGTTTAGAAGAGGAGTTTGTTTTTTTTAGCAGCTCTCACATCTTTATGCAAATCTAAAGATAAAGTATGAAAAGGTTATTACATTATATGACATAATGGATATTACAGTCATTGGAGCTGCCATGTTGAGTCACATAGTAGGACAGTGAACAGTGATCGCTTATTCAAATTCACATACTTAATTTTCCTGTTTATTTGAATGTGGCCATGTACAAGCGTATTTAAAAAATACAACATTTCCCCGTCTCTGTTTATAATTTTTTTTTTGTATCCACACCACCTCATTTAAAAAAAAAAAAAACCCTTCCACACATAACCAAACATCTACATTTTCAATCACATTCATCAGTATTCTAAAACTGTAGATGGCATTATTTCCCCAAATCCTACCAAATCACATCAGTAGCCCTCTGTTGGCATCACGTACGTCTTAACATAAAACATGACACCAAGCGCATTTTTCTGGACAGACCCGGAGGCAGAATTGCTTTTAAACGAAATTTTGGACTATAAACTAACTATAACTATAAAGTGGTTAAGATGGGGTAAATGACTGACTACAATGTTTATTGCCTGTGCTCTTGGAGCAGTAGTTTTCCCTTCCTCCTAAAGCATTGCAAACTTTCATGTGAGGGGGCAGGATGTGCTTTGGCAAAAACCTTACCAGTGAGAACTCTGCATCGTACACATAAAATAAGAAGGGCGGCTGTGGTTCAGTTGGTAGAGCAGGTCACCCAATGATCGAAGGGTTGACGGTTTGCATCCCGGCTCTGGCTGTCTACATGTCATCCTTGGGCAAGACACTGAACCTTAAGGTGGTCCCAGTAGGGTCACGCAGTGCCTGTGTATCGGCAGCAGCAGTCTACTGGTGTCTGTGAAAGGTGCTTTTTAAATATAAAATACTTAAATTAATCCTGATGGGGGAGGTTTGGGGAGAGGCTGATCTGCCTTGGTGGAGGTTTGCTTTTATGGTTATCTATTTTACTTGTACACTTATATTTGCTTATTTAAATTTGTCTGGAATTCTTGTACATTAGTTACTTCTGCCGTCACTCATAACAGGGAAAATTATGAAATCAAAGTAGGTGACACATATGACAAATATTCAATGCATATTTTACATATAAGGTTGCACTATAAAATATTAATAATGGAAACATCATCATCATCATCATCATCATCATCATCATCATCATCATCATCATCATCATCATCATCATCATTAACATTTATTGCAAAAAGACAGACATATGCACCCACAAAATAATAAAGAAAGAACATAGGGAGAAATAATAACATTAAAAATAATAAAAACAACATTAAAGACATTTGTACCAGTGTCTCTGCATAAATGACTGGTATCACACAGCACTAAGAGCAGGAAACAAATATTTTTTTTAATTGCATAAAAACAGCAAAAAAAAAAAAACCCAAAAAAACACCTAAAGCCAGAAAAAAACTTCTGTTTCTCTGCAAAGAATAAATGAGTAGAGTGAAAATGGAAACAATTTATTGAATATATTTTGATGTTGCAAACATTTAACTATTAGAAATGAGTCATTAACTGTTCAGCTGATTCCTGTTTTTTTTCCAGATATTCAAGTCTGAAACTGTGACTGATCCAAATGACAGACTGATGAAACCAAATCATTTCTCTCTCATCCAGGAAAAACACATCAGCCATGTATCATAATTGATACTGGTATTGGCTGAAAACATAATCCAAACTAGACTATTCCCTCTAAACCAGTGTATGGAAATAAACATCATTAGCATTTTCAGTTTTGAACTTTTCAAACATTTTGGTTTTTGGAAAAATAATGACATGTTTGTGTATCATCCTGTCAAACACATAAGATATAATGTTTGGAATATAAATGGTGCTAAACAATCCAAAGTTTGCATCTACATCAGGGGTGTCAAACTGCGGTCCTCGAGGGCCAGTGTCCTGCATGTTTTAGATGTTTCCCTCTTCCATTACACCTGAAGGCCATTGCATCATTATCAGTCTGATGAGGAGCTGATTATTAACTCTTTATGTGTCAGGGATGATGCATTCTGAATGGATGATGTTTAAATATTCAGAAAAATTCAACCGTGCATGGAAAAGGTGCCAAAAAGCAAGATTTTTTATTTTTAGTTAAACATTTTTAAAGGCAAAATTAAAATTGCTGGGACCAAATTTCAATACAAATTTTTTTTTGGAATGGAAGAGGGAAATATATAAAACTTACAGGACACCGGCCCTCCAGGACTGGAGTTTGACATCCCTGACCTTGACCCATTATATATCATTCCTGAAAGTTTCATCAAAATCCGTTCAGAGCTGTTTGCGTCATCCTGCTGAAAGACAGACAAATAAACAAACAAATTTAATACCTCCTTGGCGGAGGTAATAATTCAAGTTCAAATAATGAGAACCATGTGATTATCATCATGTTGACATTAAAACCATGGCCACAATTCAATTCTGACTTTGTATTGTAAGAATAAAAAAAAAACCTATGAAGACTCTGGTCAACATTTGTTTTAAATGTCATCATGAGATAACTTTGGTGTGGTGCTATATAATATAGTGAGGATAGATTTTCATAAAATTACATAAAGATTAAAAAAAAAAAACTCCCGTTGAAAACAGAGGACTGTAGGTTTAAAAGTCTGTTTATAATTGAGTTCAATGTAAAGGTCTGGCTTTGAGTCAAAACAATCCTTTAGATAAAAAAAAAATCTGTATAGTGTATAGAAGAACTAGAAGGAAAATCAAATAAAAAAAAAAAACCCAAAAAAGAGTGTCTGCCTGAGCTCCATTTAAGGCCGATAAATCCTTCAGATCACTCATGTCAATATGATTTTAAGAAATTTCAGATTGAAGTCCAGTTTGAACAGGCAGAGTATTTCAAAGTGCTATTATCTGCCTGCATGCGGACTGGAATGGATTACAAGAGAATGTCCTGCCAAGGTGGAAAAGACAGATTTGCTATTGCAAAGTTGTGTAAGAAAGAAGGCCAAGAATTAAAAGTAAAGTACACCGATGACTGCTACATGGAAGAATAGCAGCCAACTCTTACATAAAAGATCAAATGATAAGTGTGCTTTCAACGCAGTAAAAAGCTGTAAGGCCTCATATTAAAGCTTCACAGCCAAATATAATGACTTAATGCTATCAAACCCTTTTCATCAATCAGGCATAAAAGGAGGTGGTAATAGGGACAAATGTCCCGTTTTTTTTTTTTTCATGTGAGTGAATGTCATTACAGTAGTTTTACCTGTACTTAGGGACAGGCTGGGCCAGGTTTCACATAATGGAATTTTAAAAGGTTTAAAGGTGATTCTAAAGCTGGTTTCAACTATGTGCTTAAGGCAGTTGCCAGAGTGTTGCAGACTAGATTGCTTTGTCTTGTTTCCAGATGCTTTCAAGTATAAGCATCAGCCTGGGGGAACATAAACAACGTGAACTCATTTGCAGAAACCAAATCTACAAAGCTGGAGGTGACATTAAGAATGGCGAGTCTTCCATTACATTATTGAACTGAGTTACTGTCTGTTGACCTGCAAGGCCTTCAGCTTCTTAAATGTTAAAAAAACTGAGTCTTGTTAAAGCTGGATTAGCAGATGTTATTCAATTACCTCCTAGTCTAGTATCCGTTTACTCAAAATGGATGATGAAAAGCCACGTGACTCACGTTACTTTGATTTTTAAAGTATGTCTTGAGTTCTCAATTTCAAAGATTCTTGTAGATTAGGGTTTTCAACTAAAATAGCAAAAGATCCACAAAGTCAGCCTCCTCCATCTGAACAAATAATGGGTTTATACCAAATTAAAGCTTTGAGAAACTTTACTGAATAACACATATATTTGTGTTGAGGTTTAATTATAAGACTGATAAAGTCAGTAATGTGTAATCAATATTTATGGCCTTTAGACACAGGACACTGAACCATAGATGATCAGTTACATAAATGTAAGAATGAAGAGGAAAGTATCTGTTAATGAATGTATGAATGTGATTTGTGTTTTTTCTAACCCTGCTGCATCAGTGCTTCTCTGTTCAGGAGAGATATTATCTTTCCTTTGAGGATATTGGATATTTGTATTGACAGACATGTAGAAATTTGACAAATATCTCCACCTCATCCTCCAAGAGCTCCCTTTTTTCTCTCTCCACATGATATACAGTACTATAGAGTGATTCAAAAAAGAACCAATTTCATGATGCATTTCTTCACTTCACCAGCATCGTCATGGGTCACTGACCATTTGAAGGGCTAACCCTGATGACCATGAACATTGAATAACAAGTGGCTGGTAGAAAAATGGCTCCTTTTGTCAGTTCACATGATTGTTATTTTAGTGTTTGATGTCTGGAAAATTGACTGACCAATTGTGTCATGTGATGAACATGGGACTAGGCTGCTTACTATGATCAGTAGGACAGTGGTGAAGTCAGCTACTCCATCTGAAATAACAGAGAAATGTGTCACAACATCAATCCAAACTAGAAAAGCACTCTGAGAGCACAAACCTCCACCAAGGTAGACCCCCCCTCCAAATGAAGAGAGGCCTGCCAAGGAGGTTATGTTTTTGCCAGTTTGTATAGATAGGTAGGTAGGTAGGTAGGTAGGTAGGTAGGTAGGTAAATAGGTAGGTAGATAGATAGATAGATAGATAGATAGATAGATAGATAGATAGATAGATAGATAGATAGATAGATAGATAGATAGATAGATAGATAGATAGATAGATAGATAGATAGATAGATAGATAGATAGATAGATAGATAGATAGATAGATAGATAGATAGATAGATAGATAGATAGATAGATAGATAGATAGATAGATAGAGCTCTGGGAAAAAAAGGGTTCACTTTCTCTGATTTGACCATTTATAGATGTGCATGAGTAAAGTGAACATTTTTGTTTCCTTTCATTCTCACAATTACTGACATTGCTCCCAAACATCAAGTAAAAAATCTTATCATTTAGAGCATGTATTTGCAGAACATGACAAATGGTAAAAGAAAACAAAAAAACAAAAAACGAAACTGCCACAAATCCTGCAAAGAAAACCAATTAATATTCATTTAGTTAATTATCTCGTCACTCAGTGAAGGAGCATGCGTCACTGTGGTTTCCCCAAAGTTTCTCTTTTCCCACTAGGTTTTTATTTGCTAAGAAGGAGGGTCTAAAGACAGGGGATGCCTAGGACATTATTTGTTTCTTTCATTGACTGTGTATTTCATGGATTGTTTGTTTTTTTTCAAACCAACTCCATGTAACCATGTTGTGATTTGGAGCTCTATAAAAAAGAATGTATTCAATTTCTAAATAACACTGCACTAATATTTTAACTTGGGAAAAGTTCAGCAATCAATATTTGGTGATAAAAATAAGCCTGATTTTCAATGACAGGTTTTTCCACGTGTCTCAGCTCTTCTCCATTATAACTTAATGCAGCTTCTGGCAGACAAATTCAAGAAGCTCAGCCATGTTGAATGGTTTGTGATCATCCATCTTCCTCCAGAAGTTTTCAAAGTGGGTTCAAGTCAAGAGATTGGACTGGTCATGACAGGGTTTTGATCTGGTGGTCTGTCATCTGATGGTCTGTCATCCATATGAGCTGAGGCCAGGAGGCATTGTCCTGATGACAAAAAAAACCCAAAAAAAACAGTCCTCAGAGTTTGGGAACATTGTCAAAGCAGTACTTCAGTAGTTTTCAATAGTTAAGAAAAAAAAAAGTTATTCCAATTACTCCTTTATTTGCCTATTGTAAGATAGTGATGCCCACAATAGTGTTAGAAGTCGTAGCAGCTTTTCTTTGTCCCAGTATGGACACCTTACACACACATGCACACACTTACACTAAAGTCACAGAACAATTTAAAAACACAGAACATATAAAAACATTTAAAAACACTTAATGGTGGGTGAATAGAGTAAGTTAGAAACACACAATGCACGTCTATCTGTGCAGAGGGTGTAAATGAGTGCTTGTGTCTATTGGTCCAGGTTAGTGGGTGTTTAAAACAGGAACCAGAGGACAGAAACTGGAATTCCCTGTGGAGGGGATGGGTATAGTTTTCCAGAACAGAATCAACCTTCCTGATTACTCGTTCTTCGTACAATACAGTCATACTTTTCTGTTGAATACCAGGTATGTTGCTGCATGTCTTGATAATTTTAGATAAAGCATTTTTGTTGTTATAATTAAGAAAGGAGTACCAGCAGATGGCGCAGAAAGTCAGTATGAACTCAATAAAAGGTTAATAAAACTAATTCACTTTGTTTTGTAGTTGTTTGTACAGTGGTGTAGGCCAGTGTATACAGTGGTATATGGAGTACACCTATTTATTTGTTAGTCAGCATTGGGTTTACCCAAATCACCCTGATATGAATGGAGGACCAACTCATCCATATTATAAAAATAAGAGAATAACTGAATGGTTGGTGGTTTGAATCCTGTCCTAGTCATGTGCTGTTGTGTCCTTGGGTAAGACACTTCACCCTCCTTGCCTCCAGTACTCACACTGGTGTATGAATATTTGGTGGTGGTCAGAGGGACAATCGGCACAAAATGGCCGCCACACTTCTGTCAATCTGCCCCAGGGCAACTGTGGCTATATATGAATGTTACACTCTGCTCAGCTGTTGTGTGGAGTCTGTGGTGATGTCACATGCGCGCCAGGAGTATAGTCCAAATTATTATCCAGTTTGACTCGCAAATGAATCAGCCCCTGGTTAACAGAAGCAGTCGAAACACGGATCAATAATCATCATTTATTATGAGGTACAACATGTGTGTGATCCAGGGCACATGACAAGTCATATACGATTTTAGGTTTTTATTTCTCATTGAATACCTTTCATTAATTTTCCGATCTCAGGCTCCATGAGCCTCCCGGAAGGGGCAAAGACTTAAGCTCCCCATACACATTATCTAGCATTAGTATTAGCATTAGCTTGCATTAGTATTAGCGAGCTAGCACTGAAGAGCCTCAGACACAACAACAGGAGAATTAACCTGTTGTAAATGTTTTTACTGCAGTAGTACACATAACCACGGGTTGTACTAATAACATTTAACAATGCACTACCTTAATTTTCTAGTCAATGGAAAGAATGTTGGAAACCATGAAGGACAATATTCTGTTTCACTGAATGAGTGTTAAAGTGTCATAAACACATTTATTTGACTAACCATGTGAGGAAATAAATAAATACTAAGTGTATAGAGTATTTCCTCAAATTCTGTCACATTTCTGACAAATGTTTGAGCGGGCTCTGTAATGAGTGTGACCCACATTAGCATCAAAAACTGCCTGGATATCTTTTTTTTCTTGCATCTGACAGATTTTAAGACAAAAATAAAGGGTAAATAAAAATAAAACCACTGTAATTCACTATATAATGGATATCTTATTTTGCAGCCCATAGTTTATTTATAGCCCATGTTGTACGTGCACATGAAAATGAATTGAGATTAACTGAACATTGGTGTTATAGTGTGAATTATGAGGTAATCCCTGTAATCCTCTACACCTATTACAAATGTAAGACACCCAGTGAGTGAAAGCAGGTGAATGAAGTTGATTGAAATGTGCATTAACATGTATGACTGTACAAGTAGAAGATACTGAAATTAAATACAACCCACATTCTCTCTGGTCTAATGTGTTTTCTACACAGAGACATTTTGGCAGAAAAGAAATACTGCAACATGTCCTTCAAATTTGTCCCAACAGCTTGTGCATCTCATTCCAATTCTTTTATGGACAGATGTCTGCACCATGGGTCTAAATGTCTAATATTTACATCATTATTGGTTGGATTTTGCTCAATGAGAATCTTATTATCACAGCAAGACAGTGACCAACAGCAGACTGGAAGAATCCAATGTTTACAAAGGATTATGTGAATCAGATTTGTAGAAACAGGTTGTGTATTCTGTGTAAGAGATAGCAGTGAGGAGATTGGTCAACGTGGGTTGATAACAAAACTGTCTCTGACACCAGCGATGAACTGCTTTTGTTCTGGTCAGTGAATGTAAATGACATGTTGACAGGAGGAGTCGCTTGTGTGACAAACTTAACTCTTTGTAGGGCACTCACAGAAATATTCTCAAATTCAAAATGTCAAGCCTAATTGTGGTGGTGGTATCGATACCGACACCAAACCGGTACAAAACTGTATTGCTTCCTAAATGGTATTTAAATTGGTAATTTAAAAATAATAAATAATTACAACCAGAGATATATGCCATTGACATCAAAATTGAACCAATTACTTGCTAAACCAGTCTGAATGACAAACGCATAAACTGTGAGATGTATTTCTGCTACGAGTTATTAAGCTAGCACCACATGTCAGGTCACTAGTTGAAGAATTCACAAACACAGTTTTTGACATTAAAAGTACTCACATTGTCACTGTCATGGTCTAGTATCTCTATAGTAGATGGTCTGAATATGTATCACTCCCACGCTGGGTATTTCCTTTTCTGATGCTAGGCTACTTAGCTGTTCACAGAGGTGTAGCTTCTGCCCAGGGATCATAGGGCTGCCCCCCCCTCATTTGTCACCAAGTGCTTCATTAAAATAGATGTATTCCAGCCTTTGCATGTAAATGTCTTTAGACACATGTTGCATATAGAAGAATCATGATTTTCTTGTGAACTTTAACCACACATTCAACATTTTCACCTTTGACACTGCCGTGTGGGGGCATGGCTGTTAAGAGTGGATGGAGGGCTTATATACCAAAATAAGGTACCAAAATTTTGTCTGGTCACTACCGTTAATGTTTGCCTGCCCTGTGAAAGAAACTAATTTCGGCCACTTGTACCCGTGATCTCATTCTTTCTGTCATGACTCAAAGCTCATGACCATAGGTGATGGATGGAACGTAGATTCACTGGTAAATCAAGAGCTTTGCCTTCTGGCGGGACTCCCTGACAAATCCCAGATGATACAACTGTTATATTCTTACATGTATTAAACTTGTGGATGTGAATTATATGTCACATTATATGACAAGAGCCACCACTACGTCGTAAATGTGGAACATTTCAAATCACTCTCTATGGGTTATACCTCTCTATGAAAATGAATTCTGTTTTTCTGTGTAGATGCTTTGTCTTGCTGTTGCTTTAATTGAATGCATTTAATGAGGTAAAACACAGATTTTATAAATAAAAAAGATCAGCTGTTAAATCACAGAGGAAGCCCAATCATTGTTAGGACTAAACTGGATTGATTTCAAGTCTCCATATTCAGAGTGCTCGACAGCAGCAGCTCTTGTATTTAAATGAGGTAAACCTGCTGTTCTGGACATTTTCCAGCCCAAATGCTGCAAAATGGTCTGATTAGAAGAACTGAATAATTCCTCAGTTTAGAGACAATCAAGACCAATTCTACTCCTGATTCTTGAACAGAGTTAACATTGACATGGTTAACAACTACAGCCATAATCTGAAAATAGAATAAAACGTCCAATGCTTAAGAAACTGTTAAATACATGGATGGTTCCATTTAAACTGAGTTCTTATGAATGCATGAAGCTACTCTGGTGGGAAATCAGCATAGTGCTCCTGCTCCTCATCACTTCATGTCATTTATGAATAGATGTCCATTCTACGCCATCAGTTAAAGACGTCTTTTTAAGTCATTTATTATA
Organism: Siphamia tubifer; assembly: GCA_020466265.1. Classification (NCBI taxonomy): domain Eukaryota; kingdom Metazoa; phylum Chordata; class Actinopteri; order Kurtiformes; family Apogonidae; genus Siphamia; species Siphamia tubifer. Next base: position 35,657,770 of record CM035785.1, read on the forward strand.
GATATTGTGTCTATGATAAAGTACCATGCGATACTAGATTCTTTTGTATATAGTACACCATCATACATATTTTTATACATTTCTATTTACATACTCAGCATTGTAACTGTGTTTGACTGCAAATAAATTAGTTGACATGTCATTTTAGCCTAAAGTCTCACCTTTCCAAAGATACACTATAACATGTGAATATTGAACACGATTTCACACTGGGGAGTGGCGAGGTAGGAGGTGAAGTGAAGACTGCCCCGTACGTCACAGTAGCTCATTTTCATACAAAAATAATGTGTGTGTGTGTGTGTGTATGGATTGGAAATGTACACTATACATTCACTAATAAATTAGGAAAAAAGTCCTTTAACCTGTAGTGTAAACTAGGACATTAACTAAAATGTCGACAAGTCAACACGTCGACTTTCGTAGCACAAATCGACTTAAATTTGGAGGAGTCGCATGTTATTCTATCTCTCCCTGCCTCACTCTCTCTCACTTGCTCGTGCGCTCGTAAACACAGACCAGACGTAAACAAGACACCTGCAGGTAAGACAGTTGTGGTGGGCTAACAAAACAATAGTGACACACACACATCACATATGTGGAAATACTTCACTTTAGATGAAAAAAAAAAACGGCATCTGAAGAGGTATCGGCTAATGTGAATGATACCAGCAGCATTAGCTAGCTAACCAGTGATAAGCAGTGCTGACAACCTGCATTAAGACAACACACTCTTTTTTCCTTCAAACACATGATATGGACAGTGTTGTGTTCCTCTTGTTGGCCTTAAAATTATTACACATAATATAAAAAGTGAGGACGTGTGACAGACGTGTGGACAGTCCAGTTTTAGAGTCGTGGGTCCAGACCAAATGCAGACATATGTTCACCTACTGATCAGTTACGTTTAACAGAAAACTCTTTGCTAACGTTAGCCTTTGTTTTGTTATGTCTGACAATGCGATGACGTCATCATGACCCAGTCGACGCAACTTGACTCTTGAAAAAAACTGAAGTCGTTATTGCCCTAGTGTAAACTACTACTATTTCCAATGAAGTTGCACTAATGTGGGTTTTTTTTGTAATTTTAGTACTTGCTGCTGCTTAACTCTGTGTATCAATAAACTTTGTCAAGGTCAGTTTAGGAGGTAAAATGTCAGGGTATCCTTGGGTGCTGAGAAAACACAGATTTAAATAGCTGAAATGAACATTATGATTCTTAAATTGTAACTGATGTAGCTGACACACAATAGCTAATTGTCATTTATCCCACTTATCCTCCTTTATGTGCATTTTCTTCTTCATGGCAAATAAACTGTCATCCTATTTTAAATCAGTTACAAGAGCAGGAATGCTCAGCCTGGTCCTTGAGAGCCACTATCCTGCATGTTTTAGATGCATTTCCCTTCCAACACACCTGATTTAAATGATAAGCCTCTCTGCAGAAGCCTGATAATGACCATCAGGTGTGTTGGAAGAGGGATACATCTAAAACATGCAGGATAGTAGCTCTGGAGGACCAGGATTGAGCACCCCTGTACTAGAGGTTCTGCATAATTTGTTTGGAATTCGTCATTGATCTGATATTTTCTTGCCAACCATTAGTTTAGCCATTGTGGGTAATTGGTACAAAATCTAGGACTTTGGAATAGAGACACGAGGCAGTAAAATGGCTGTGATTGGGGTCATGACCTCTGCATCCATACAATGCAAAAATCTAAATCATACCACGTGTATTTTTCTCATTTCTAATCAAAATATCTCATCACACTTAAAATAAGATATAATAAGTGAGATATATTATTTTTTGACAATAGACCTAGAAAACATTATTTCAAGGAATTGTATCAAGATAATTTTCAATTGTTCCATTGTCAGATTTTTTTATTTAATTTTTTTTGCTTGAGTTAAGGAAAAAAATTAAATATATATATATATATATATATATATATATATATATATATATATATATATATATATATATATATATATATATATATATATATATATAATATCTTGGATTAAGCAAAAAAAAGAAAAAACCCTGCTATTGAAGTGGAAATTATCTTGGTAAGATTAACTGAAATAAAATTTTCAAGATCTACTGTACAAAAATAAGTACTTGTATCTGACTGAAAATGTTGTCTTTAGCTGATTATGTCTTATTTTAAGGGTGATACGATCGTTTGATAAGTGAGAAAAATACACTTTGTAAACTTTTTGCAGTGTATGCATGTTTCTTCTGTACATAAACTTGTGTAGAGGGAATAAAGAAAAAGTACAGCATTCTGTTTATTCCGAGAAAGCACTGTAGATCAGTTGACAATTGGTATAAGTTAGTTGTTTGACATTAATCCTAACTTATGAGTGTCTCCATGTTTATTATGGGCACTACTGTTTTTTCAAGCCAGCCTTAAAACTGTAAATCTTTTTCTTTTTTTTTGTGAAACTGCTTTAAAATGACTTTAAAAATGAAATGCAGCCAATATGTTTAGAATTAATTTAATTTTTATTACATAAATGCAGTTGTTGGAGATTGGAGTCATTTATTACTGACTGCTTATTTCATTTTATACACCCAACATGCATCTTCATTTGTTTAACAAATAATACATTTGGACACTAGAGGGCAGCATTTTCAGTGGGTGTGGACACTCAGGTCTACCTGTCACAGGTAAAGAGAAGAGAATGGGTCTGAAACTCTGGTCCTTAGGAGCCACTATCCTGCATGTTTTAGACTTATCCCTCTTCCAACACACCATATTCAAATTATCAGTCTATCATCAAGCTCTGCAGAAGACTGATAATGATGGTCAGGTGTGTTCAAAGGGAAATATCTAAAACATGCAGTATAGTGGACCTGTGGACCAGAGTGACAGACCCCTGGAGAATAGGATTGACCTGTGGATGAACATCATCCAATTGATCCATGTACGTCATAGTGTCAAATTCCAGTCCTACATATTTTAGATATTTCCCTCTTCCACATGATTCAGTTTAACCCTTTAACTCCTGAAACTTTAGCAGTTGTACGGTAAAAGGAATTGAAATAAACAACAAAATTAACAAAAATGACCAAAGTCATCAATAAAATGAACAAAATTGAATAAACTGATAAAATAATTAGCAACATGAAGAAAGTAAGATGGAGCCATATTAAATTGAAAATAAAATAAAAAGCAAAATGTAGAAAACAATGAACAAAATTAGCAAAAACTAATTTACAAAATTATATGGGAAAATTAGCAAAACATTCTATTTAAAAATGGAGAAGTAGTGTCGCAGCAGCTTTAATTTTTAATGTTTCTAAAAGAACAAAATTCAGTAAAAATACTGGAAAGGAGAAGGGTTGAATTTTTCTGAATATTGACACTGATGCCTTCTGAATGGATGGGTTAGTGTTAATAATCAGCTCATCATAATCATCTCTGTAGAAGATAGTGGAATGATGCAATGGTTTCCATGGTGATAGAAGAGGGAAACTTCTAAAACATCCAGGACACTGGCCCTCTAGGACCACAGTTTGACACCCCTGATGTACATGATGTTATGTCAGAGTTCTCAAACATATGGCCCGGGGGCCAAATGTCAAGAAGTGTTTTGAATCTGACCCAAATGCAGACTCAAACAGACTCTATTATGAGCTCAGACAGGAGGAAATACCAGAAAACAAAATAACAGCAAGGCTTTTACAAAACTCATTCCATTGTCCAAAAAATCCACTGGAGCTAAGACCCAGTTGGTCTATGTGTCTGGAAGCTAGGGTTCCCATTCAGGTACGGTAAAGGGGCAAAGTGACAGAGAGGGTAAGTAAGAACTGAGCTTAAATAGAGTGAAGTGATGAGGACAGGTGTGTAAGAACCCAGGTGAAAAGAATGAGGTGAAAGGTGACAGAGTGCACGGATATGACAGCAATGGTTTCAATGAAGAGCATAATAACCTTTTAAATAACTCTATATTATCTTGTCGGGGTTTTTTTTACCAATAAATTAATTAAATTTTTGCCATTGTTTTGCTTCAAAGAATAATATTAAATTAAAACCATCAATATTTAATTCAAATTAATTAAAATAAAACTGTCACTTTTTAGTATGTGTTAAAAAAAGTCCATGTCTGGCAGTGATGCAAAAAGATAAAAGACGAGAAAAAGAACCTGTCCTCATCAGCCTGAGGCATCACTGAAAACACATCCATACCAACTCATTTATATCCTGAAATGAATCAATGTGAGTTCACACTGGATTGCAGGTGTCAGTTGTGTAGATTCTGCTGCTGCTGCTTTTTTATTTCTCATCTTCTCGACAATGTTTGTGGTTTTGGCAGAAAAACAAGCAGATGGTTTGTGCAACTCAAAGTGTCTGTTCCACTGTAAAATGTTACTTCTTTGTCTTTTTCCATTTTTATTCCTGCCCTACCTCCATGGATGCAGAGACCCACCCCCAAACACAAAAACACACACACACTGAGGCGGGCTGACACTCTGAATATGTGAGGCATGAGAAATGCAAAGTAGGCAAAATATTCGCCTCTGGTCCTCTTCATCCTCTTCATCTTCACTCCATTCCTCAGCAACAGCTGAGGCCTGGAACACATGCCTGTGCAGCTGCAAAAATGTTATTTTTATATTTTAACTGACTTTAAGCATAATTTGCCTCTGTGCAAAATAAATCAAATGTAAAAAAACAACAAAAACCTAACAACAACAAAAAAAAACTCTATGAAGAAATGTTTTTAATGTTTGAAGTCAAATGAGGTGAGTAGGAATCAATGCATTTGGTTCAAGACAGGGTTGTTGTTTTTTTTTTTTTTTTTTTTTTTTACAAATTTCTCATCTCATCATCTGAACCCACTTTATCCTCACTTGGGTCGCGGGGGTCACTGGGGGCCTAATCCAGCTATAATGGGTGCTGGATTAAGCAAAAAAAAACAACAACTAACGTGTCTGCTAAATTAATCAAAATGTAATATGCAGCATCTACCATAAATAATTACGTTTTGTGATTGGACATAAGTGATTGAGTAATGCAATTGTAGCATAATGTGCAATATCCTGGGACTGCCTAATCCAGTAATGTTGACAGAACTTAATAAAATACAATGACAAATTGCGTGTACAACAGAACAGAGGGTGGCAGTAGTGTGCGGACGCAGGAAATGCATCTATGAGCCTCGAGTTCATCTCAGGGCTGAACGTATATAAACAATCGCTCTCACATTCACACATATGGGCAATTTAGGTTAACCAATTAACCTATCAGTGCATGTGTTTGGATGGTGGGAGGAAACTGGAGAAAACCCACGCAGACACAAGGAGAACATGCAAACTCCACAGAGAAAGGTCTGGTGTGGGAATTGAACCAAGGTCCTTCTTACCGTGAGGCACGAGGTCTAACCACTGCACCACTGTGCCACCCCAACTTTTTACCAACTTATTTTATTTTAATATTTTCAGTCACAACCTTTAGGATGTAAAATTTACCTTAAAGTCAACATTATCTGCTTTGTAAAATACTTCTCAGTGCATCTTAGTATCCAACTTTCCAGGAGACGAACTGAAAGTCATGCATTTCTCAGCAAAAAGCTCGAAGTTCGACAGGACTTCAAAGGTTTTTGTCCAGCAAGATTTCTACCAATTTCTTAACAATGGAGAATTACATCCTGGCATTGGCTCTAACCAAATGTGAAGCATGGAAGGTGCACACCTCAGCATCTCGTGAACAGCTCAATGAAAAATGTGCCGGGTTTCGTACAGAGTGAACTCACTGGGGAAAATGTAGAAGAAAAGTAATCAATTATCACACCTCCTACCACATTCCCATTGCAGTAGCCACTTGATTATTTAAGGGAATTAACTATCGATCAGCTAAGTGAGTCAGCGGGACGGCCACTGGTCAGCACAGAGGGTTAGGCTGTCCCCGACCCCCACCTTGCTGTTGAAACAAAGGGAGACCTTCCTCTATACCTAGACAGACAGACAGACAGACAGACAGACAGACAGACAGACAGACAGACAGACAGACAGACAGACAGACAGACAGACAGACAGACAGACAGATAGATAGATAGATAGATAGATAGATAGATAGATAGATAGATAGATAGATAGAAATCATTTAATTACTTTCAAGAGTGCAATTTACCTGATCCAAAATTAGGACTGCAAAGCTGCATGTGGTGTGTTGGAACACTGTCATCAGTGTTTTGCCTGTTAATTGCAGACAACCACTTGTTTTTGTCTGTGTTGTTTCATTTGGGATACGATATAAGGCTATTCCATTAGCAGGATCATGTTGTTTCTTGCCGTTTCTGGAGGAGACTAATGTTACTGGAGGTTTAGTAGTTAGCATTAGCACTGTCAAAATGGAGGCGCTCTATAATGTGATGACAAGTGGGAATCCCCTATAATAGGGCTATTGTCTGAAACTGAGGAATTTAAGTGCCATAGCACAAGTGTCCACTCACATTTTTATTTGTGTTCCAGGACCTCTGTCCAACTCATCGTTGATGTGCTGTCATATGTACTTTGCCTTCTGGTACCTTACTCCTACTGTGAATACTACCACTACTCTTAGTACTATTAGTACTATTACTTACAATGTTTTAACAGGACTGACACAGACTGCGGGAAGGGCTTTAACAGGCTGTGACAGGTCTACACAAAGTCTGTGGTGACGTGAGTCCATAATCACTGATGCACAGATTCCACATATGAAGTGAACAGCAGATATTTCTGAAGTTTTTTTACATTGCAGTGAAATGTGAATAGATTTCAACATGATCCAGAATCCAGGATCTCTTCTTGACCACCACCAAAATTGTATAATTTTTTCCTTGTGACACACAAAACATCCTGAAAATGTTATCAAAATCCATCCATAAGTTTTTGAATAATGTTGCTGACAAACAGACAGACAAACAAACTCCAGTAAAAACATAACGTCCTTGGTGAACCTCTCTTCATTCAAAGGGGGGAGCTCTGCCTTGGCAGGAGTTTGCGCTCTCAGAGTGCTTTTCTAGTTATAATATGTGATGTACAAATGTAAAATACCCAAGGCTAAAACATGCACAGTGGGAAAAAGGTGTAGGGCATATTATTATTATTATAACAATTTTACTTAATTTTAACACTGAGGTGATCATACCTTTTCAGTGTTTCATGTAGGTCATCTAATCTTGTGGAGAATGACATGGAAATGTTCCCTCTGAAAATCAAGACAACTGAAGAGAAGATATTAGACATTATTAAGAGAATTATTTTTGATCACAACAACACAACATCCCGTCATCTGGTATGGAAGTGGAGCATGAAAGGTAGGTTATGTTAATGTGGATATTTGCACAAACAAATAAAATATTCTTCCTATAAACCTTTATCACAGTTACACTTATTCTTTTTGTGCCAGTGAGCTGTGCTGTGGAGCCTTTAAATATATCTAGTTTCTGCTAATTATGAGGATAATATAGCATCATCTGTTAAAACAGAGGCTCACATCTCTGTTTATCCCTTGGAGATCCCAAACCTTGCATCTAAGAAAAGCTGAAACACAAACACACCTAAAAAGTAAAGTTGTTCCAATATTAACATCAGTTATGTTTTTTTTTTTAAATTTTATTTTCATCTCTTTGTCCCACTTTTGTTTGATTAATATCACTTACACCTCCCTGTAGTCCTATCTGTCCCAGTATATACCCTAAATCTGACAGTCCAGTAAATGTGCTATTATGAGTTTATCTGATAAGCAAAGCCAACATCCTCAAATAAATCACTACACCGGTGTACTTCAGTGATCCCGACAAGGGTTAGCTTCAGATTGTCAAACAAAATATTCTGATTATTTTATTGTCAACCACTTCAGTCACAAAACTACATCAGTAGATATTTTTGTTACATGGTGGATGTTTGAAAATGGCAGTTGGTAGAGTGGGTTGTCCAATGACCAAAAGGTTGGCGGTTTGCATCTGACCTCTGGCTGTCCACATGTTAAAGTGTCCTTGTCCTTCTGGTCATTTGGGTCTAACTAGGGCACAATCACATAGTGTTGCCTTCCTAACACTTCTGGCCAGGCGGCTGATCCTGATCAAATGGAAAGACTGTAGACCACCAACAGTAACCCATTGGATTAAGGACGTTCTCTATTTCCTCAGGTTGGAAAAATTAAGATACTCTCTGAAGTGTACAACAGAAAATATGTACATCAAGACTTGGGGACCTTTTCTGCACTATATAAAGACACACATTACACTCACTGTGGATTGAGGTAGAGCATACAATTTGTCATTAACATATTGTGTTGTGGCCTTGCTGTGTGTGTGTTTTTTTTTCTATGTATTTATTTATTTTTTGTTTGTTTTGGGTGTTTGTTGGTCTGCTTCTTGTCGTTGTTATTATTGTATGTCTTGCAAAATAAATAAATAAATAAATAATAATTTTTAAAAAAAAGTGTCCTTGGGTGAGACACTGAACCCTAAGTTGCCCCCAGTAGGGTCAGGCAACATCTGTGTATCGGCAGCAGCTGTCTACTGGTGTATGTGTGTGTGAATGTGAGGAATTGTAAACCAACTGGTGTATAAAATGTGCTATATAAGTACAGTCCATTTACCATTTAGGTCTTTATGGGTTAAAACATTAATATTACTTTTAAATTCAATTTATAGTGTATAATATCAATACTTTAATTGTTCATTGTGCTGTCTGTGCTCCATTGTTGACATATGCAATGCAGGTGAGCCATTAATTACGTAACAGTTTCTATTCTTTAAATGTTGCTGGGGTCACACTTTCTGCACATGACAGTTCAGCTGAAAATATGACACGTCTGCAGTGACTGAAAGCAGACAATAACACAACAAGGGTTGAAATAGATGGATTATAATGTATTAAACTTAGTGGGACAATAAATATTTTAATGTTGAACAGAATTCCCCAAAGCACTGTATGTTCTGTATAATACCTGCTGCCTGAATGCATGCTTTCCTTTCAGTAAATCAAGACATTTCCACCACAAGCTATTTTTAAAATTCATGGGAATGCAGGAAATGATGTGAAACCCAATGAAACCTAAAATCGTGTGTGTGTGTGTGTGTGTGTGATGAAATGACTAGTTTAAAATCTGTTCTTACCTTTTCCATGGTGGAAAAATACCCTGCAGCTGTTGTCCAATCCTGGTCTCAGTTGCAGTACTGGTCAGGATTTGGAGCTCTGGTGAGGGTCTGCAGTATTAGTAAGGACATGTACAGGTCAGAGCTTTGCAGGGCTCTGGAGTACTGGGAGTAGTCAGATGTGTTTGCAAAGACATTTGTGAATGCCTGAAGACAAAATGTTAAAAGAAAGTGGGTTTTACAAGGTGTGGAAGAGGTTAATGAGGTTGTGCCCCCAACAACACAGAAGATTACTGGTAAGAATTAAATATATAAAAGAAGCCAGAGGAAAATAAATGTAGAAATGAACTCTTACCTAATTGAACTTATTCTGGTAATTTTGTGTGTTTGACATATGGCAATATGACCGATTGTGTCATGTTTCCCCCTGTGTCTGGAAGCACAATAGAGCAATGGACTTGTGGGTAACAAACGTCACAGAAGACCAGTAGATAAAGAATTTCCAAGTACCCAAGAACACTTACCAATATTTCTGCCATCATCTTGGACCAGAGTTGAAGAAAACAACACAAACTATGTTTTTTGTGTTCCTTTGTCCAAGAGAATCGCTATAGCTCTGTGGACACTGACTGGACTGGTGACCAATTTGGAGTACACAAGCATCTGTTATTTGTTTAGAGTTGACATTACAATGGTTTGCCACCATGTGCATAATGTTTGTTTTGTGGTTGAGAGTTCCTTTGACTAACATTATACAACTGCACAGCAATGATAAATTAAAGGACATGGCAACATCTTTTGAGAGAAGATAGGGTTGCCACAGTGTGTGGATGCTATAGATCAGGCATGGGTCAACCATTCCCGAAGGGCTGGTGTGGTCAGGTTTTTCTTCCAACCAAGCAGCAGCACACCGGGCTTCATTCAATTAATCAACTGATCTCAGTCTTCAGAGAGTTCATTGGTCAAACTGAACTTTTCATAGGTTGGAACAAAGACCTGCAGCCACACCAGCCCTTTGTGGAATAGTTTAGACATGCCTGCTATAGTTGGATCCCACATCCCTATTCTACACCCAGAGGAATATCATACCAAAAACTTGGATCACAAAGGGTAGCACTCCATCATTCTGCAGGCTGTGGTGGATGTAAAGGGAATATTTTGGAATGTGTTTGTTGGAACTGCACAAAGCCTACATGATGCCAGGGTGCACGACTTGTCTGGATTGTGGGATTTTGGGGACAGAGCTTTGTGGCAGCCTCTTGAAACAAAGACAATTTTTGGACATGAGATAGGATATTACCTTCTCTGTGACATAGCCTATCCCTTAAAAAGCTGCCTCCTCAGACCTGTCATGGACAACAGCAGGCTACATCCCAGAAATCGATGTGTAGTAACCAGAAGAGAAAAGAAAGAATACCCATTATAATGTCTGTAGATATCTATTTAACACAATAACAGAATAAGCAAATGCAACTTGCAGGGTGCAAAGTGAAGTTTGAAACAAGATGACAAGTAAACATCATGAAGTTTGTAAGTTTGTAACAATCAAAAGTGAATCTTACCTATTTTGGTGCTGATGATCTAGTTTCAAATTGCGGACAATGATTAGGCATATGTGTAAAAATGAAACTTTTTCAAGATCATACACATAAAAGTATGTAGACCACGTTTAAGCTAGTGTAGTGTGTTTATACAATAATTAGCATTACTTAATTATCAGGCTGACTGATCAATTGACTGACTCTATAATGCAATACCAAATTATTAGTAACATTATCTACTAGTTATTTTGACAGGTTTGTTTGATTAAGAATGAGTGCATTTAATGAGATATTCACGCATCACTTGGTTTGTTAATGTAAATTCTTAACTACAGCTACGGCGGAGTTGACAGTGAGCAATAGAAGGATATTAGAAGACCAGAACTGTTTTTAGTATCACCCATAAGTATGTTCCATGTCGTTCTGTGAAGTGTTTTTCCTGGGAGCCTATGGGACCGAGTCCCCTGTGGATCCAGCCTCAGTTAACCCATTTTAGGGGCTGGATACCCTGTTTGGCTCCATTTGTTAGACAATGCCACGTAATCTCTAACCACTAAGGTAGTTATTTGGGAGAGTAAAATAAACAAAATTATATATATATATATATATATACACATACATATATATATATACACACATATATATATATATATATATATATATATATATATATATATATATATATATATATATACACATACATATATATATATATATACATATATATATATATATACATATATATATACATATACATATATATATATATACATATATATATATACATATACATATATATATATATACATATATATATATACATATACATATATATATATATACATATATATATACATATACATATATATATATATATATATATATATATATATACATATATATATATATATATATATATATATATATATATATATATATATATATATATATATATATATACACACACACACACACACAATGGTATCTCAACTTAAGAAAGACCAAGCTAACGAATAATCCAAATTAAGCAAAACAAACCTTTACATAAAGTTTTTTGTCTCTCAACAAGACAAAAGAAAATTTATGAAATGAAATGAAACCGAAACTGTAAATACAGTACTCTACATAATGTACACACACACATATATATATATATATATATATATATATATATATATATATATATATATATATATATATATATATATATATATGTACTGCACATAGCATCCCGTTGGTTATGAGGGATCTACCCTTGATGCTTTTGGTGACCCTTTGACCCTCGTTCATCACAGAGTTCTAACAGACTAAAGGACAGAGTTACTGTTGTTTGGTGAGTTTTTACCAGTGTGTTCAATGAAATTTCATGAGAGTATGTATTCATTATTCATCATGAGCCCAAAGAAAATGATTCTGGTGCGAATGAAAAGAAAAAGCGGGTCGTGTTATCAATAGAACTGAAACAGGAGATGATTAAAAAAAAGGAGGAGGCAGCTATAATTCCATCAGCACCAATAAAATACATGCTGGACACATTTTATCAACTTTCCAAATTCATGGAAAAAAAAAAAAACAACCTGAAAACGAGTCGGGCTATTGCCCACTTTGACGACGCATGCCTTGCATATTTTAGGAAGATTATGAAAAGTGGTCAAATGCAATCGTCTTTGGATCAATATTTCACCAAACATTCATCAACAAACATTGTTGAAGGTGAAAGTGACAAATGGAAATGATTTACATGTCTGGTTCATTGTAATGGTTTAATGTTTAATGTTCAGTCAGTGAAGACACATTTCCCCACTGAGACCAATAAATTAAATCTAAAATCAGCATTTTCTTTAACTTTTAACACATATTTCATACAAAATGTGTATACCTTTATCATTTTTAAAAGGTTTAGGGGGTAGTATTTGTGGTCTTGGAACGAATCAGGGCTTTTACATGTAAAATGCGACTATTTACGAAAAATTCACAGTAGGAAACCACTTATGTAACAAATTAATTTCGTAAGTTGAGGTAACTCAGGCCGCAATAAATATATTATGTTAGTTAATATGTTGAGAAAATATTTCTGTCCTGCTTCACCATTCAAAAGTCATCAATGCGCAGCATCTAAACCAGTGGTCGACAACGTGTAACACCCAAAGAAATAGAAAACACTGGGAGCTGCTCATCATCTTTAAAAATCTTAATGTGTCCCAAACTTTACTTTTATTGTTTGTATGTTTTCTCCCAACTTGATTTTCTCTCTTGCTTCCTCCATACTGTAGGATAGTGACCATGTTGTATGTCACCTTCACGAAAATTCAGTTAATAAAGCGTATTTACCAGGTTACTGTTTATCTCAAACGACAAATGACCCGACCGACCGCAACCAGAATATCATAAAAATTATTATTCAATGATCTGCAACCGCCAGTGACCACAGGCACCTGCTCACTTTGGGGGGTCAGCCCACGCATCACTTATATATATCTGTCCCCATGACGCTTATTTTATAAAATATCTCTACATACACAAGAAAAAAAAACCTTGTTGTTTGTCGCAGACATGAACACACATTGTGCCTCAGGTCAAACTTGGCATTGCACCGGTAGATGGTGAAACAATGCCAACTTAAGAAAATGTGTCATTGAACATTTAACCATTTGCTTAACTCTGGTCCAAACATACCATGTGTGTATGTGCATGACAGGCCAAAATAGAGATTAATATCAGTGTTTCCTGGGCCTGGATTCATATGTTAAACCCTGTTTGACTTTTCTTCTTGGTGTTTTCCCACCTTTTGGAAACCAACAATTATTTATTACAGCTTTAGCTATGTTTATTACTCATGAAATGTGCTTTACTGACAATCCCTGAAATTGTCAGAGCAGAAATGTCTGTGACAGGCAGCAGCCAGCCACCATTTATCACCTGAATACTGAAAGCTTGTCTTCTGTCAGACAGACCTGCACAGGCGTCGCTCTGGGTTGATTACCATGCAGCTACTGCAGCAGCTGCTGATGCCATGAGATGAGCGGGATGGCTTTTGGCCTAATATCTTCTCGCTGAAGGCATTTCATGTTAGTTAATTAGTGCTTCATAGCTATATTCTGATATTGCCCTTCTGTATTCTCACCAGAAAGCTCAACTTTCAAGGATAAAATGAAGAAGGGAAATAACTCTAACTCGGGGTTTTACTCACTGCGTGGTGATGTGCTGTTAAAATAATTCTCTTTGTAAGAGGCTGTCTGCATGAGTGGAAATAAATAAACACTTATACTGCAGTGCTTTTGTGGCTTAAGCTGCCACACATTTAACTCTGGGCGTTAAGTAGACTGCTCTATTGATAATTGATGTCCTGCATTATTAGGCCTTTTCAGTGTCATTAAGAGATTCTCAGTGTGGCTGGTGTGAGGCTCATGCTCTCGTGGTGAACATCACATCAGGGCTGAGGCCAGGAGCTGATTAAAATCTGCCACAGCCCAGTGCACAGAAGGCCTGCAATGCAGAGGATAATACTCCTTTCCTACTTTTTCTTACTGTCATCAAACCAATCGCACTTGGTTTCCTACTCTTTCTTCTGAATGTATTCATGTCTCTGTAACAAAAAAAGTGGGAAAGAAATGTCTTTGAAGGACTTCAAAGTGGTAACTGAAGAGGCTGAATCTATTTCTGTGAGAAGTGCGTGTAAGACAGGTAGGTATATCTACACATGCAGGCAAACACCACAGCATTCTCTCTTTAGACAGGATGTGATTACATGCTACATTACAATGCAAGTCATTACTGCTTATGGCAAATTAATTACATGCCTCTCAGCTTAACTAAATTAAAACCTGGTTGCCTGTGATACTCAACTGGAAGACTGATGAAGGCTATATTTGATCATTCACTGGGTAGAAAAGTGGAAGAAAAGCTTAAGGACACATTTGCTTCACTGGAGTTTGTTAAAAACTAAATTATCACCTTTTGCATTTCATTATAAAATGTTAATCAGCTGTGATATTTAAAGGCTGTCCCTTCTCCAAGATAAACTACAAACTGAATGTTTTCCACCAAAGATACCTCATAAAAATACTGAAGCTCAGCTGTAGAGATGGTGTGACAAAAGGAGTATGACTACTGTAAGAACAAGAGATGCCAGGAAATAGACACTAAAAGCAAAAGATTTACCAGGAACATTCTGTGTCGACCTGTCATCTGACCAAGGCCAAAGAAGAGCTGGAGCAGCACATTTATAGAAGATTTGGGATGAGGAAACATGCACAGTGCAAACACCTGGACATAGACAGAACTGAAAATAAGAGCTGGAGACAGAACAGAACAAACAGACATATACCAAAGAGCAGATGGACATAAAGAAATAAAGAAAATGTTCCTAAACCAGGCTTAGGTGTACACTAAAAGGTAGGGTAGTAGATCTTGGAAAACAGTTACTTCAAGCTGTATATTGAAAGTATACACACCCATGCCTCTTCGTCAGCCCACCCCTCAAAACCACGCCTTCAAAAATACATCAATGCTCATGCTGTCTGGAGCGATCACTGAGGTTCACGATCATTCACCAGAACTCAACGTCAATTATCATCCTAAATAACAAAACAATAATCAACATTTATCAGTTTGTGTCACATGAAGCTTAGCTAACAAAAGGTTTAGAAGCATGAAATAAACACCATGGGAAAACTAATGGATAAGGACAATAGTTTATAGTGTTACAGCAGCACTTTACATACAGTGTTGGTAACTTAGCAAAACCTGATGGAACATTATGTTTGGTCAATATCTGACATTTTCTCACTGATGGAGTGAATATGATATCCGTGAGTGTCACAACCTGTCTCAGTCACCTTTCCCCCGGATCCTTACCTCTCCTTACACCCAGATCCACTCCAGTCACACCTGGCCTGCACCGTGCAGCTGCAAGTTGTTGTTGATCTGCATCTATTTAAGCAGTGAAGCTTGCAGTTGCTGGTTCGGGCCCATTCAGTTTGTCACCTCCATAACGTGGATACTCTGCCATTTCCCTTGTCTCCATAACCTGGATAATGGTCTCTGTGCACAGCGTCATGGCCGAACATTCGATCTGACAGGAAGTCGGCAACTTCATTTCCGGCGTGATTTGTTGTCATCGGTTGTCAAGCAATAACATGAGTGAGCGGGATAACAAGAAATCTAATTTTAAGAATTCCTTTAAATGTATGGAAACAGCAAGTGGTTCAAATGACCACTGCTGTGTGCCACGGTGTTCAGCATCGAGTCGCTACAACAGTGAACTCAGTTTTCACAGATTTCCGAGGAACTCAAACATTCGGGCGCAGTGGCTCCATAAAATCAGACGCACAGGATTTGCCATTACGCAGCACACAAAAGTATGTAGCCGTCATTTCAAGGATCATCAAATCCTAAAAACAGAGAAAAACAGGCGGATTTTAGTGGCAGGCTCTGTCCCATCATTGTTTGAGTGGAATAACTAGATGTAACAGAAACGGTCAAGCTAACTTATCCCTAGCTTCACCATACACTTAAACTGTGGGGTTTCTCCGACTTCTTCATCGACCTGTGGCACAGTGCCCTGATGATAAGCTCACCTGTACCCTGATCTTTGCTAGAGACTGAAGATCAGAATTAATTACGTTATTTTTATTACAACAGAGAAAAGACAAAAACATAAACAAACATCAGCTAACATGCTAATATAGTAAACAGCACCTATCGCTAGCATAGCTAACTTACCTTGATAATTGTGTATATAAGAGGAAATGTAGAGTTTGAAACCCTTGTTTCTCTTGGATGTCGGAGCAGTTGAACATGCATCAACAATACGGTGGATGTCGTTTACTGTGAGACGTGGAAGGTCCTGCAGACATCTAGTAAAAATAGGTGCAGCCATTTCTTTAGTGAAGACGACAGACATTAACACCGAAACGGAAACTGAAGTGCCGACTTCCTGTTAGAATCGAACATTGCCTAGGAGCTTGTGCACGTAGCCCATTCATTACCACCATGGCTGATCATTCCCAAGGTTTAGTTTTCTGTTTCTGTCTGTCTATTTTATGTTTTGCTTCTGTTTTTATTAAATCTGTTCTCCCTTCAGCACCTGGCATTTGAGTCCTTCCCATTCACCTCACCCCATTCATGACAATAAGTGATTAGTATGTCCAAATATTTTATAATCATAATGTTATCTTACCTATCCAGTAGAAACATGGTCATCTTAGCATCAGTTTTGAGCCTCTTTTCCTTTTTCAGTTGACGCCAGTGCTGGAAATTTCCACCCTTGCCCTGTTCCATTCTTCGCTCAGCTTCCTCATGGCCGTAGCTTTTTCAGCTTTTAGTTTTGCTGCCGGTTGTGGTCTTTTCAACCATAGCTGTTTTTGTGAATGTGGAGAATGGGGAGGGAGGGGTGGGGGGTTAGGCTGATATCTGATGATGGACATATCAGCAAATCAATCATTGCAAAGATGATCAATACAATGATTGGATGGAATTTTCCTCTGGTTCCACCATCTAGACTGACTAAAACAATTCAGGGTTTTTTTTTGCAAACATTCTATTTCAGTGTGATACGGGATTGTGAAGTAATATGGTACAAAATGTTCCAAAAAAAGACCTTCCACCCCGCCTTTAACCTCCTCAGACCTGAACTCTTGCATGGCATGCATTTTTTATTTCTCTTGGCTATTTGGGGTGCTTGGGACCTGGTGAGTTTAAAGATAAAGAATTACAGTATCGGGAGTGTCAATCTGAAATCAGAAATATCAGTGCAAGTCTTTAGATGGTGGGAGGAAACTGGCCAGCTTCTTCTGCTTTTAGTGTCTATTTCCCACAAAACTCACACAGACACAGGGAGAACATGCAATCTCCACACAGAAAGGTGTGGTGTGGGATTTGAACCGGGGTCCTTCCGTAAGACATGAGTGCTAACCACTGCACCACTGTACCGCCCAATAAAAGTCACAATTTACCATTTTTAATAATGGCTTTCATTTGAAAAACCCTATACACACACACACACATATACATATACATATATATATATATATATATATAAGCTGTAATATAGCTAGTATTACGCTCTAACATCATGTGGTGGCAGTATAATGTCCTCATAAGTGGACACCAGGCCCCTTGTAGAACAAAATGTGGTATTGTGGTCTAACAACACAAAATGTGAAGCCCACATATGTGGACACCAGGTCCTAGGAGGTTAAGGCGAATAGCTATTTTCTTTTCAAATATGCACACATGTTTTACTAAGCACTTCTGGAGGGCAATTAAATTTGAACAGTAAAAGGAAGGGGTAACATTTTTATATATGTTTATGCTTTTACTGCTTATATTTTTGACGATTTGTTTGATTGCATGTTTCAAGCCTTATGCTCTGAGAGATCTCTGAATAATTTACAAGTGCAAATGACAAATTAAATTGTCTGTCAAGAAAGCAATCTTTATTTTGTCAAACACATAAACATGCACCACACACCAAAATGTGTCTTCTGCCTTTAACCTATCACCACATCATGGATCACACATACACAGTGCATGTTAGGAGCAGTGGGCTCACCATGTCAGGCCCCCCGGGGTAAAAAAAAAAAGGGGGGGGTGGGTTAAAGCTTTTCTCATGGGCACATTAGCCATCCACCAGTTCAGGGAATCAAAGCCAACTCTCAAGCCATCTAAGCCACAGCTCATGAATCAAGCAGAGATCAGTGTATTTGCCAGTAGCAGGAAAAAAAGACTTCATTGGAAATGGGCTGCAAGAGCTCAGCAAAGGTACATAAAAGACAGTAAACAAGAAAAAAAATACAAGTAAAAATTACATACAAACTTAAAAACAGAGCATAGTTATTAAAAAGATAGGTGAAGTGTCCAAAAATAAAATAAAATAAAAGGAGGTAAAAATGTTTGTCTGTCTGTTTGTTAGTTTGTTTATAAGTCAGAAAGTTATGGATGGATTTTGATTAAACTTTCAGAGATGATTGATAATGTGTCAAGGAAGAAACTATAACTAAAACTATAAATTTTGAGCTACAAAGGTCAAAGTCAACAGCTAAAACACGTAAGTGGTGATATCTCAGAATCCAGGCCAGATGTTTACATTCACTTTGTCTTACCATTGGACATCGGATGATATAACACTGATGGGCTCGATGATGTCACGTTTTGATGTCATATAACATCAAGCAAATGGTATATTTGCTTAATGTATGACCTTTACGTTAAAGCAAGGTTATTGACATATTTTGTTAAATCCAACAATATATTGTGCTTCATATTTAACATGAGATCTAACATGTGAAATATGGTCATTGTACCACATTGAATAACGTCAGACTGATGTCATATGTGGTCGAGTATTGAAATGGCCATATCTCAAAAATGGGACCGAGGATTTCTTTTAATGTTTTTAAACCCCCCACCCCAATGACCGATAAAATACATCGTTAGCGGACACGAAACTCTCTCTCTCTCTCTCTCTACAATGGGTTCAGGCTCCTTTCAGTTATCATATAACTAATCTAATCATGTTTCAAGTTGTGTTTATTACTTAAAATGAGTCTTTTTTTTAAACAAAAATCTGTTTGTTAAATGATGCTTTAGTCACTAATGTTTTCTATAACGTGGTGTCACAGTCTGCTTCCTCACCTTTCCACACCTCGTCAGCCACAATCAGGTCCACCTGTGCCTAATCAGCTGGCCAGTCTATCAGCAGTCCTGCTCTACTCACTCATTGCAGATTGTCTTCTCAATATAGATGACTTTCCAACATTCTGTTCTTAATCGATTCCTGATTTTGACCTTGCCTCATCCCTTGTAAACTGAACAGTCTTCTGTTTAATTACAAGGGCTGCCTTAACTTTCAGTCACAAAGATTCTTATGAATGATGGGCTCATGCAAATCTCCCAGTTTGTACAAGTTCTTGAGTTCATATACATTTGTAGAGGGAGAAGTAGTTTCTTACAGTACAGCTGCCGTTCAATTTTGTGTCATACAAACACCATACAGTTGTGATTTTTTTTTTGTTATTATTTTGTGGAAGCTTGCTATATCATAGCATGACTGTTGCCATTTGTTATCACGATACCACCCTTCCACAAAGGTGGAGCATATTCTAAAATCCTTGCATGTGATTAGATGAAGAATCTGTCCATCATCTTGACTGACACGCCGCTTCAGGCACTCACACTGAACTCAAACTGTGACTCAGGGCGACAGCAGGAAGAAGAGTCATACTGCAGCAGACCATAAAAACAAACAGTATGTAACAGTATGGCTGCACCTAAACGCACCGCTGCGTTGTCTTTAACTGACCATTGTCTGATGTGCAGGGAAAATATAAGGATAAAAGGCAACATCTGCAATAGCCAGTGGATATTCCATGAACTTCCCTATGAAAAACAGGTAGACCAGCGGCTTGCAGAACTTGGTCTTTATGTGTCTGGTGAAAAATCCTCTGGCATATGTCTGACACCAGAGTACTGTGGACATTATAAGGGAATGGCTAAAAGCAGACAATGGAGACATCAGCTGTGGCACAGACACACTCACACAGATAGACAAAACGCTGCCCAATCATAGGAAGTCCCACACAGTGACACTGATTGGATACTTCGTTTTTCAGAAAGCCTGAACTACACGATGCTCAGATGGTTGCGTGAGCCTTGTGTGTATTTTGCCAAAATGCAGCCAGATGATGTGAGTCAGATTAGCTATATCAGACCTCCAGTCACTTCATTAATTATTTTGGTATAAGGTGGCTGTATGGCACCCCTATGTGTACTATCAAGTTAATGGCATAGAAAGATCTTACACTGTTTGAGAACATTTAGATTCGTACATAAACAGTGGCCATGTACTAAAAGTCCACTGCGATCATCACATTCAAGATGGCAGTAATGCTACATGACCTGTACTTTTAGTAATTAGGAGCCATAATAATACATTAAATGAAAAACTTTAAAGTAGATGGTAGAATAACAAAAAGATCCACAAAAATAGAAGGAAGTAAACGTTAAAATTACAAACCCATCACCGAGTGCATAACTCTGTCCATCACCCTGATCCTCATCATTCACATGATCTCTTTCCAGATTTTGTGTTGTTCTTTCCTGTTTATGAAACACTTTCCCTTCAGCACCGTCCGTATGAGTCCAGTCATTCACTCCATCTTTAAATTTTTTACTTAATCCCCTCGAAGAACAGCACATGTGCTGCACTAATGAAACGCTACTGTGCATTGGAACACCTTACATCCACCTTAAGAAAGCTATGCAACTCACTATATCCATTCATATGAATGCCATAAGGCACTCCTAATAATGTAATGCAGAAGTCTTTAACCCTGGTTCTCAGAGTCCACTGTCCTGCATGTTTAAGATGTCACCCTACTCCAACACACCTGATTCACAGCAGTGGGTCGTTATCAGGCTTCAGCAGAGCTTGATAACAAGCTGATCATTTGAATCAGGTGTGTTGGAACTGGGTTGCATCTAAAACATGCAGGACAGTGGGCCCTGAAGACCAGGGTTGAAGACTTCTGATGTAATGTGATCTGCTTTTGGCTACTGTAGGAGCATGGGATTCTGGAAACGCCTCCTGATCCATGAGCATCGTACGTTGTTCTTAGGTTGTTTCTAAGGCATGTGTTAGTTCCCTGGGAAATCTTACACAAGATCATACACCTGGCTGTTAACTTAGGAACAGTCTATAAACTCTTCATTCTTATAAAGTCTGATTCGAGAAACGGCCCTCACATCATTCTCACGGTGATGTAATGTCATTTTTGTATGAGGCATTAGCCAGTCCTGTATGTTGTCTGCCTGTGACAGCATGACATCTGCCAGCCCTGAATTCCATGAGCTCTGCTTTCCCTTGTTAGAGTCTAAGTTAAAGTCCAAGTCAGAGTCCAAACCAGAGTCCGGTTCCAGTTTGTATTAAAGCCAGGGTTTCCTCAAACCATGTCCCTTCCGAGATGTGGCTTCTTCCGGCTTCCATGTAAAGACCGTTCTGTGGGGTCCTTAATCCAACCGGCTTTTCTGGCCTTGAGGAAATGGTCTTACTGGTCACATCAGAGACCCAGCCTCCAATCTGGCTCATGTACCTCCCAAACTGGGCTCTCCCTCAACTCCATTTGCTTCCACTTAAGTCCTAATAAAGACCATTTTTCTGTTGGATTTGTGTTACAGAACCAGTTACACATCATGCCACTGTAAAATGTGTCAATATATGTATAAAATGAAGTATGTACAGAAATTAGTTTAAACCAATATTTATGCATGGCAATATCTTAATGAGTGTTTCTTTAAAATACACAAACCGTTCATCCATATCCTCCCTCAACGCCTCTAAACTATCTAAGGCAGGTGTATTTATATAATACATTTCATCCACAGACTCTGCAGAGTGCTTTGCTTACATAAAAGATCTCCTGCTACAGATAAAAACAAAGTGATCAAACAATAAAACATAAAAAATATATCAGGAAGAGAAGGTACATTAAAGAAAGACAATATAATAGAGAGATATCTAAATGTTTTGGGGATGCGGTACATGAAAATTACAGCTCATGTATAATGTTACACATTATCAACATGTGTAATCTTTAACATGGATTAAGATTTACACATTCAGTGTAATAAGAATAAGAAGAAGTGCGTAAGAGTTAATAAGTACATGAGAAGAGAATTGTTTTCACTTAGGATTTGAAAATACCTACATTTGGGGTAAATATAAACTCTACGAATTGTTCCAGTTTTTGAGGCATAGCTTCTAACTGCTGCTTTTTCATGTTTAGTGAACTAAGAGAGATATATATACCCACCCAGATCACCACAAACATCAAAGCATTGCCACATCTCCCCATTACCAACCTACCCTAAAAATGTCATCAAAGTCTGTCCATAAATTTTTGAGTCATCTTGTACACCAACCAGACTGTCATGACCTCTGCTCCAGTGACCTTTCCCCCAGTGCTCATCCACACTCACCTGGTCCCGCACTGCGCAGCTGCAAGCCGTTCCTCATCTGTGGCTATAAAAGCAGTAAGGCTTGCAGTTGCCAGCGCGGGACCATTCAGTAATGTCACCTCCATAACCTGGACAGTTTGACCATCTCCTCAGTCACCATAACCCGGACATTCATCATCACTATGGACTCTAGCCGTTTGTTCCCAGGTTTTGGTTTAGTTTTGTCTCTGTCTTGTCTTTATGTTTCTTAGTTTTGTTATTAAATTATTTTTCCCTTCAGTACTGTGCATTGGAGTCCTCCTTCACCTCACCGTGATCCTGACAGAATGGTCCCGCCAACCATCAGGAGTCCGCCAGTGCTGAAGGGACCCGTTCTAAAGTCTAAAGTCTGTCCAGTCTTGCGTTCTGTCCCTGTCTGTGTCTCTAACCAGCGTTCTGTCAGGATCGGGGTGAGGTGAAGGAGGACCCCAATGCACAGTACTGAAGGGAAAAATAATTTAATTACAAAACTAAGAAACACAGACAAGACGGATACAAAACCAAACCAAAACCTGCGAACAAACGGCTAGAGTCCATGGTGATGATGAATGTCCGGGTTATGGTGACTGAGGAGATGGGCGAACTGTCCGGGTTATGGAGGTGACACTACTGAATGGTCCCGCACTGGCAACTGCAAGCCTTACTGCTTTTATAGCCACAGATGAGGAACGGCTTGCAGCTGCGCAGTGCGGGACCAGGTGAGTGTGGAGAGCACTGGGGGAAAGGTCACTGGAGCAGAGGTCATGACACAAACTACCAACTGACAATGTGAGATCTGAAACAACCAGACAAAGACAAAAGAGGAAAAGAGCAGTTAAATAGAGAGAGTTAATGAGGGACAAAGAAGAAATGGAATGGAAGAAAGAGGGCAAAGGTGAAAGAGGGACCTTGACACATGGAGAGAATATGCAAACTCCACACAGAAAGGTCTGGTGTTGGAATCTAACCAGGGTCCTTCTTGCTACGAGGTACGATTGCAAACCAGTGTATCACCCAGCCACTGTCATTAGTCAAAATATATGTATTGTACTGTATGAATGAGTTTTATAGAAGATGACAGTGTTTCTATATTGACTATGGAGTCTCTAAAAATCCAAAGGGGTCATATTTGATAACCATGAAAAAAATTACAACCTGTATTTTCCTGCAGTTATTCACATGAGGTGAGAAGTTATTGAACTTTTTTGATCATTAATCCTTTTTTCCCCTAGTCACTGTTTAGGTCTTCTAGGGTTAATTGAAGAATATTTTGGCTCATCCGGCTATTTAATCAGTACGATCTGCAAGCATTGGTCTTCAGTTAATGTAATTTATACCCTTACATTCTAATGCCTTTATATGAGCTATAAAATGGAGCTGCTGTGTGAACAAGTTGACTGAGCTTGCTGCCAAACATAACTCAGAGGTGTCTGACGTTCAGGTGACACTAAAGACAAACATCTAGTATGTACCTACACATGACTTTCATACAGAGGTCAATACATCAGCTGCATGTATTAACAGAACAAATCACCAACATCAGCAAGAAGGAGCACATTCCACATTTACTGCACTTAGTACAGTAAGAACATCAGAGGGACTGTTTCACACACTTACGAATACTCATGAAATATTTGTGGTGTTCCCTCAGGACACAGTGCAAGCTTGAGGAAAGTTATTCCAAATAAGTTCAAGATGAGGCCCTGCTAATTGGCTTTTTAACTTTAAAAATATGTCTTAATACAGAATTCATAAAGCACAGAGAAGTGAAAGCTGTCACGCTATTTTTGTTACCTTTCCATTCATGTGCTTGGAGCTGAATTCACTTTTTTGACAGTTTTAAAAGGTGGAACAGGCTGTAAACGAAGCAGTGACATGACATTTTCTCACCCAATGAGGGTTTTAGTGTATATTTATAGTGGTTTAACTGTATTTGGAGCCATGTTTGAACTGTCTCACCTGTTTTTTTTTGCTTTCAAAATTACGTTATAATGTAGTTCTTTAACATAATTCTTACCTCTTCCATATGGGTTCTATTTGGCACTGGCCTTTGACTGGAACTCATCCTCTTGGTCTTTGTTTGTTCCTGAGAAACAGATGACAGCATCTCCTGTGCAAATGTTTCATGCCAAAGCAGCAGATACACTGTCTTTCCATTCTAAATCTGTATCCAGCTCTTTGTGTTCTGTACGAACCCACCGTTGCTGTCAAGACAGAGCTGGTGTCTGCTAGATTGTACATGCTCTTCCAAATTTGGTTAACTCAGATCAACCTGAAAACAATACAACAATAAAACGTGTTTACTTCATGTCAACCGGGTGAACAGCGAGACAAGATTTAAGATTAATTGGACTTCCCTTTAAGCTGATATTTCATTTTCGGTAACTCTGTGTTCGGTAACTCAATATTGAGTTTTTTATGGCGAGCACATAAAAAAAGACAACAGACCTGTCTAGAAACTTGACATATTATTGTAACTTTAGCATTTCTCCCCCTCTAGCTAGAGGGAGAAAGATGCATGATGTTGCATTTTTGACAAGAGATCATTTTATAATTGTGGGAGGATAGATCGAGGCCATGTCAGTGCCAGCAAACATGGTCTGTTAACATTAATTTCAATTGATCTGTGTGAAATTACTGTTACATAGAAGTCCAGAAGGGACATGAGGTCAAGTTTTTTAGAAAAAGAAAAAAAAATCCAGTTGACAAGTCAGTGAAAACATTTGTGGCATTTGCAAGCCTCAGGTGGCGATATAAAGTACATTCCTTCAGTTTTTTTATTTCTATGCTAGAGCCACACACTCAGTCAGAACAAGTCATTTTAAATTTCCTGTGAGACCATACTGTGTGTGGATATGAAAATTATACACTATATTTGTCGACAGTAAATTGCATTATTTGACAGCATAAATTGGATGTGCATTCATCTGTTCACCAGGTGAAAAAGGTTTGATAGCAGACAGATTTAGCATCAGACTGAGGTGGAAGGTTTCTCTGTGAGAAAAATATCCAACTGATTTTTTTCCCCCATCAACTTTATAATCATTTCAGTTGACTGGTGAAATATTTGTCCTGAAGACCTCCAAGTCTGAACAAACATAGGGTTTGTTTTCTAGCTCTTCATTTCAGACTCAAAGTTACAATCAACCTTTTCTGTCTTCACAACTCCTCACTTTTACTACATAGTCTGATCACAAAAGGTTCCTGCTGGGATTTTAGTCGGTCAATAGTTCAGTCTATTGGATAATTACTGCAGTGATGGATATGTTTGTGTTCTTTAACCCTTTAACTGATGCAGTAGATTCTCATTTCTCAAACATCCATCTGTTTGACAATAGCATAAACATCGGGGGTGTTTTTAATGGACAAAAGTTCAATGAGTCCAGATTGACCCTGTTCCAGAGGTGGTTGAAGTGATTAGTGTCTGTAATACAAGCCCCGGGATGTAATCATCTGGGGTTGGTTTAGTTTGTCAGGTGTAATGTGTCACTGATCCAATATTTAGATCAGATACTGACCCTGATATCAACAGTTTATTTGTAAGATGGTCCTTCTCCTTTAAATGTTTTCAACACAACATGTCAAACCTAATTCTACATGTTACTAGCTCTGTAGATAAAACTTTAAGGAAGAGAAAGTGAGCTACATTTCACCTCATCATGGGCAATCTGCTGCCCCCTGAAAAGAAATTAGGCTGAGGGATTTATGTACCCACACACCCCAACCCTGCTCATGAACCTCTGTGTGTGTGTGTGTGTGTGTGTGTGTGTGTGTGTGTGTCTGATGTTACATGAACTTATCAGAATAAAGTCAAGGTGAATTTTTGCTGTGATTAAAGGTAGAGGAGATTCAACAAAAAGAGGTGAAAGAGGAATATATATATATATATATATATATATATATATATATATATATATATTCCTTATTACATACTGGACATTGGTATGTCTTTTTTCTGTCTTCCTCTCTCTCTCTCTCTCTCTCTCTCTCTCTCTCTCTCCAGCTTCAGTTCTGGCTGATCATGTGATCCATGTTAGGTTGAGTGATTTCCACCCAATCATGTTCCAAAACCCGCCCACTTCAGGAAAAAAAAACACTGAACAACTTTTTTTCACACAAAAAAACATTTAATAATTGAATAAAGGTGCATTTACACTCGACTATTACAGCCCAAATGGAAAATTGTATTTCATCACAGACAGTGTCAAAGGACCTGTCGTCACACTGACGACAGGTCCACTCTTTCTCAGGTTTGAGTGTTGAAACCACTGTCTCACAACAATCAAAATAGGGGAAAAGAAACCTAGCCATCACATGTAACGTAGCCTAATAGTACACAAATTTTAAAATTAAGAGGTTGTAACAGTCCATCAGTTTTCTTTACACATAAACAGGCTACATAGTCTATATCAGGGGTGTCAAACTGTGGTCCTCGAGGGCTGGTGTCCTACATGTTTTAGATGTTTCCTTCTTCCATTACACCTGGAGGCAATTGCATCATTTTCAGTCTTTTTTTAATTTTATTTAAACACTTTTTAAAGGCAAAATTAAAATTGGTGGGACCAAATTTCAATTGTCGTTTTCTTCTTTAGTAATTTATTTTTCAAAATGTTCCACAATATTTGTAATTTTCTAAATATTTATTAGTTTTTGTTGCTCATTTTGTTTATTTTTCTACAGTTTTGTTTTGTTTTTTATTGTAGTATTTTTCTACAACATGCAGGACACCGGCCCTTGAGGACTGGAGTTTGACACCTGTGATCTATATTCAGAACAAAAAACAGTGCATTACCATCAGCTGTTACTCCTACATCACAGAATTAAACCTCTCTAACAGCTACTGGGGACGCCTGAATGTAGGGGACGTCCATCCATTCCTGGCCAGGCTGGTGCACAGCTCCATGGGACTGGACAGTAGAGGGAGTCCTATAATATTTCTGCTATTGTCTTTCAGAGTGAAACTTAAGAAAACGTTCTCTCGACATACGCATTGAATCCGGACAAAGACAGTAGTCGGATGGCACATACCTTGCATCAGCGCACTACACTAGTTTGTTGATGTGATGTCACATTGTTATAGCAATTGAATAACTCACTTGCAATGAAATATTTTTTAAGTTGAATGACCATAATATGAGTGAGTGAAGTATACTGAATTTTGTATTTGTACTGAACATAACAGTTTGTTGTGCTGTTTTCACAACATTAAAAAAACACCAGATGTTTGCAAAAGCATTTTTATATACCCGTCCAATGCATTTTCCCCACTAGATGTAATCAAAAGTAGCCAAATTGAGTGGAAAACCGCCCAATCTGGCAACACCGCCACTGCCCATGACGTCCAAAGCTTCATTTGACACATGCATCACGACTCGTGTGAACGCTGATTCATAGATATAGCAGTTCATGTAATGCATCAAAATGTTTATAAATGCTAAATGGACTGCATTTATATAGAGCTTTTCTACCTTCATGGTGCTCAAAGTGCTTTACATTAGCCTCACATTCCCCCATTCACACACACACTCATACGCCAGTAGGGTTTTAAGGTTCTGCCAGACCTACTGGGAGACTAAGTCAGGGTTCAGTGTCTTGACCAAAGACACTCCGCCCTGCTGTTGTGCCCCTACTGCTCAGACCTGGCAACCCCATCCATCCCACGCAGACGTCAGTGTTCTGTGACTGCATCGTGCTGTACTTTACCTCCGTTAGCTTTAGCCCTGTTAGCTTTTGTTCGACAGACCTTGTGTGACCTAGGTTTTAAAATGAAAAATTCCAAATTGCTATATCTATTTCAGCAAACACACATGTCTCATTATCCCCATGTGAACAGACATTGTTGCCACTTTGTGATATTTTAATTTTTTTGTTCGCCCATTCCTCAGCCTGTTTTATGGTTGAGACTGATAGAGGTTTCGGTGGTGTTTTTTTTTTTTTTTTTTTTTTTTTTTTTAGGTTTCTAGAGGTTCACATGAAATACTTGAAGCTTTAATTAGGACTTTTTAAAAACACAAGTTCTATGCAATACTGCTTTTGTTTTATAGTTTCAAAGATTTAAACAAGAAAGTAACCAGAAGTGAAGGCAAATATTTCCTGAAATACACTGTTACTGTAATATGGTAAGGATTTAGGAAGATTCTGTCTACTAAAGGATGTGTCCTGGTTTGCCCTGAGAATATAAACAAATATTTATGCCACTTCTTCAACCCGTGTCAGTAATAAAAGTAAGTTAGTCTTATATTGCTACATCTATGGCTTCAGCTATTTATTAAAACTTTATTTTAGATTTTAAAGACCAGACAGTTGTTATCCCGATCACGTCCGTCCAGGTTTAAAAACTAATTTTGTACAACAGTACTTTACACTTTCAAGCGGCTCACTGGTGCTTATGTGTTGTTGTATTTTGCCTTTTATTGTTATGGTGTATTAATAATTGATCTATTTTAAAGTACTCCAGCTGCACCGTTAACACTGCATCAAAATGAATCACTATTTTCATCATCACAGGGCAGGGATGAGTGTTACCGTTTTTATTCTTCCATAATGGAAATAGTATGTTACCAAACAGGCTTAGCATTAACGTATATGACATATTAATGGTTAAAAGCACCTTTTCCATTTTTCCAACACTCTAGCACATTGTGTGTGTTTGTTTCTGTAAAGTCAAAGTTTACTGAATGAACACAGTATTGTTTTGTAATTTTTATGCAATTAACCATAAGTCAGATATCATTTACATTTATGCTGAGCCCTAATTCCAAAAAATCCATGGTTTATAGATTGGCGTTATTCCATCAAGCTTCAAGGGAGCCATGGTTTTGCACTGCATTTACATTAAGGTAAGGTATAAAAATCACTTTATATAGCCTTTAAACTACCATAGAACATCCACTGCAGAGGAAGTGGTGTCTGCTTTTGTATTATTATTGTTTGAAGTGTTAATGTGGATCAGATATTCTCTTTTTTTTCCTATATTTTCTCTAAAGAGAATAAATTCCTTGCTATGATCATACGAGCCTCCGATTGGTTGATTGTAAAATGAAAGGATGCTGATGAGGTTTTGGAATTGGGGGTTGAAGTGGGCTGAAATCGGGCTTTCTACTCTATCATCCAATGTTCATCTGGGGCTAAGCATATGGCAGCACCTTATCAACACTGTGCACCCCCCCCCTCTGGTGCCATTGCAGGTTATAGAGGAGGTGTCAGATTGGCTGCTATTTATATACTCCGTACATCTTCTAATCAACAGGGTGGCACTGAAGTCACCCACTGTCACCATTAACATGTGTCTTTGCTTCATGCACTGCCTTTGTGTCTCTTTATGCAGCACTGTTCATTTGCACCATCTAAAATGGTTTTAATCTACCTATATTCAACACTTACCCAGTGTCTTTTATGTACTGTATATATACGTATAGGTGTGGAAAAATACTGATAAACATTAAACTCCTATCACCTCTGAGTGATGTCAAATGATGATGATTCAGAGGTGTTTAAAATCTTCATTTAATGTTCACTAGAGACTAAACTATTAATTGACAACTAAAACGGAGGAGTTAAAGTGTGAATGGAGATGTACTTCAGCTAATTAAAAATGTAAAATATTTCAGCTGTTTTTTAATGCTTTTCCATTTCTGTGTGTGCCTCACATGAACTGAAGAATAAAGAGTGGACCGTAATTAAAGTAAGAAAAAACAAGTATTCAGAGAAGGCCTAATCTCACCCCTATTTTGTGCCAATCGCAAGTTTCTAGGCAACCTCTTCTTCAGTTAGAGCCGACAATGTGATTTTGATCTTTCTGCTAAATTTAACCTTGACCTTTGACCTTTTGCAATTTTGATAAAATTGCACAAACAGTGTTATAGAGGTTAATGTTATGACATGTCACGTTTGACCTACAGAGATCTCAAAAACTATTGGTCGTAGGTGATAACACCAATTATGAGAATTGTATAACTCTTCATTTCACATCATTTGGTACAAATCTGAAAGTTCTGTGACCCTCTGTTCTTGAGTTACAACTGATAATGTGATTTTGACCTTTTAGTTAATTGTGAGCTTGACCTTTGACCTTTACTCAAATGGATCATTGCATCTGATGCGTATGGATATGCCCATATAATTTCATGGTGATATCTCAAGTATTCATTGAGTTATAGCATGATATGTCTCTGAGGACATATGTTGTAACAGATATTTCTATTGAATTGGTCTACTAGTTTTTGTTGTCATGACCTGGCTCTAAGGTCACGACAAGAATGGAGAGAGAGGAGGGAGCGTATAATAAAAAGGGGTTTATTCACATGAGCATACGTCGAAAATGTGTTCAACAATAGGACCAGTTAACAAAAAAGAGCAAGACAGGATGGAGCCAAGCCAAGACTGAACCCAGACCAGATCAGACAAGGATGAGACCAGACCAGGCTAGGACGAGGCGAGATCAGACTAGACCAGGATGAGACGAGATCAGAACAGGCCAAGATGAGACGAGATCAGACCAGGCCAAGACGAGACGAGATCAGACCAGACCAGACCAGAACGAGACCAAGATGAGACAAAATAAGACGAGATCAGACGAGACCAAGACACACAAGGAACCCAAGCCACGGAGTCCAGCGAGCCCCCCGGATTACTGCCGGATGCCACTTAAATAGGGTGTGCACTCCCGCCACAGGTGTCCCTTGTTGGCTCACCATCTGGAACAGAGCAGAGGGAGAGAACCAAGCATCCGAAGGCCCGCCTCCCCTTCCTCATTTATACCATGAGGTCACCCTCCCTCCACTTAGCCTCCCCACCAGCCAATCCAGCCACTCAGCAAACTCTAGTACCTGAGAAAGAAAATTAAGAGGGCTGGAGAGATTGGGAGGAAGCAAGTCAAGAACAGATGACAGACATCAGACAGCAAAACAAGAACCAGCGCACATCACAACCCCCCCCCCTTACTCTTTTTTACTTATTTATACTATGTACTCCCCATCCTTCAGCTCAGCCTCTCCACCAGCCAATCGAACCAAACCGCAATCTACAGTATCTGAAAAAGCTATTTAAGAGGGCTGGAGAGGTTGGGAGGAAGCCAGTCAAGAAAGAATGAGAGACATCAGGCTCAAGATGGCAAGAACAGAAACTAGTGCATTAGTCTGCGAGTCAGCCATCTCAAAGAGTTCAGAAACGTAATGGAGTTATGATAAGTATAAGTCAGTGGGACACTACCATCCACACAATGCTGAAGTTCCCACACCAAGGCCAAAGCTTCTTTTCCATGACAGAATAACTCAGCTGGTCCGCATTAACTTCTTTGAAAAGAAATACAAGATGTTCAGTACCATCACTTCCTGTTTGAAGCAGCACAGCTCGCATTCTTGTCACGACCCGGCTCTAAGGTCGCGACAAGAACGGAGAGAGCGGAGGCAGAGTATAATAAAAAGGGGGTTTATTTACACCAGCATCTGTCAGAAATGTGTTCAATAATAGGACCAGTCGACCAAAAAGAGCAAGACAGGATGGAGCCAAGCCAAGACAGGACCCAGACCAGAATGAGATAAGATCAGACCAGACCAGTTCAGGACGAGACCAAAACGAGATCAGTCCAGACTAGGACTCACATGGGATTCAAGCCGCAGAGTCCAGTGAGCCCTCTGGATTACTTAGGTTGGGTATCCACTCCCGCCACAAGTGTCCCTCGTTGGCTCGTTCACCTGGAACAGAGCAGAAGGAGAGAACCAAGCATCTGGAGGGGTCGGGCCGTCACATTGTTATGTATTACTATTCAGAAGGTTTTATCTGTACAGTATTTGTTATACTGTGATCTTCAATTCAATGTGTTTGCACAGCTATAAAGGTAGCTGTAGTGTTGTACAGTATTTTTTTTATGTGTTGCTATTTCTAATAAATCCAAGAAGCACTGAAGATTTATTCATTCAAGTCTCTAGACATGTAATCAATATACATAACTCATCTGGAATTAATACACATGAATATTTCTGAAAAAAAAAATATAAAAAGACTGACATATTTGGACTAAGACTGGACTAAAATATCTTGTGTTAACGTCTGACTAAAAGTAGACTAAAATCTTGAAGCTTTTAGTCGACAAAAATATGACTAACAAAAATTATTTGTGAAAAACTAAGACTAAGAATGAACTTTGACAAAAGACTAAGACTAAAATGAAAAATGGGTTAACAATGATTCTGTAAATGCTCGAAATAAACAAATAAATGATGAAATTACAATATACCATTTAATGGGAAAAACAACTCACAATGTGTCCTTTAATCAGTTATAAAACAGTCCAACAAAATATTTTGTGTTTGACTTTTCAGGAAGTTTGTCACAAAATGTGTTGATAGGAACTCTTAGTTTTCTATTCATTTAAACACATCATCTGTTTTTTGTTTTGTTTAGTTTTTTTAAAGCAAACACTATGTAAGTCCAGAAGTGTGTTGCTAAATTATTACACATGTTTGCTATCTAACATATTGCAAGTATATCATGTGTAAAAATGTGTCAAACTATGAAAATTTTTACCAGATTAATCACAGGGTTGGTGTGGATCATCCTGGAAGATTTGGTTTTCCTCCATCTGCACATTTCAGTTTATACATTTTTAAAATCACCTGTTTAACATTGCCTTAACCTCCTAAGACCCAAACTCTTCCATGGCATGCATTTTTCATTTCTCTTGGCTATTTGGGGTGCTTGGGACCTGGTCATTTTAAAAACAAAAAAAATTATCAGGAGTGTCGATCTGAACGCATGATGACAAAAGAATAGAACACTATATATATATATATATATATATATATATATATATATATATATACACTAGCTTTAATAAATATAATATAGCTAGTATTCTACAGTCATGTTACAGTGTAATGTCCTCATAAGTCAGTGCTTCTAAAATCCGGTCCTCGTGGCCCAGTGTCCTGCATGTTTTACACATCTCCCTCTTCTTTTTTTTTTTTTTTTTTTAATATAAACTAATTAGGATTTTTTTTTTCTTACTAAAAACATTTAAATGAAAACAAAAAAATAAAAAAAATTTAAATGTTTAAAAAAAAAATCTAATAAAAAAGGGCAAAAATGTATTTAAAAAATCTTGAAAAAAAATGTAAAAAAGAAATTAAGACATTTAAATTAACAAATATATATAAATGTATATAAAAATAAAACATTAAAAATTTCAAAAATTAAAGAATGTAAAGAATACATTTAATTAAAAAAATAAAATGAATGAAAAACAATAAATGAAAAAAGAAAAAAAAGAAAATCTCCCTCTTCCGTCACACCTGGAAGCCATTACATCATAATCAGGATTCTGAAGAGCTGATCAATAATTGAACTAGGTGTGATAAATAAATAGGTAAATAACTAAAATATGCAGGACACTGGGCCACGAGGACCGGATTTGACAAGCACTGTCATCAGTGGACACCAGGCCCTTATAGAACAAAATGTGGTATTGTGGTCTAACAACAAAAAATGTGAAATCCACATATGTAGACACCAGGTCGTAGGAGATTATGGTTTGTTTTATGGATAATGGATATTAATTATGCAACTCAGCATCCCAATTCAGTCTGCCTTGAAACTCCCACACAGACCTGAACACAATTTTGAGGTGAAAAGAAAATACAATGTTCGCGGCTTTTGAAGGACATTAGAGAAGTTTTAGAATATGAAACACTATAGAGAAAGTTCAAAAAGTTATTATCAGCCCAGCAGGGTAACAATCACACTGCCAACATGTCCATCTGAGAACACAAGCAGAAAGACAACTTTCATAACTGCAAATGCTAATGCTGAGGCCTCATCTGGTGACTCTGACAACCAGAGCTGTGCACTTTCTTTTTTGAAGGTAAAATTATGCTGTTGGCTGGAAGTGGCTGTTTACATCACACAAAGCTGCACATAATGTCGGCCTGTGGGCTCATCTCTTTGGTGGTTGAGCTTTTTTTTTAACACTCCAGGGCCGCAAGTTTGGACTGACGGAGAGAAAAACCAACATTGAAAGCAGATGCAAAAAATTCTGATAAGAGCAACATAGGTAAGAAAGATGATTTACTGCAAGCCTATAAGAAAAAAAAAACAATTTTTATCCACACCACAGGGTCAAAGGACTGATACTAACATGTGACTTCATCCTGGAAACTACAAACACACAGTATACTTGCTATGAAATACAATATGTTGTATGTGAAGAATTATTTCTGACTAAAGATGCTGTGTTGTATCCTTGGAGTCTCTTTGGTCTGAATGAAGTTCTAGTATTTACTTTTGGTAGTTTTTATGTTGTTGTACTACATTTAATCAGAAGTTGTTGCCAAAACATTTTGGTCATAGCAATATGATTATAAGGCTATTATATTACAAATTGACTAATATCTACCACAGTGTTGGTCATATCAACGTGCTGGTTTCTTACTTGAACCTTAATACATCAGTATGCCAAACTGTAGCCCCCAGGTCTGTCCAGATGTTGTGTGAATCGCTCACACAAACCCACACCTACACGCACATGGCTTTCATAATAATAATAATAATAACCCGTTCTTGAATCAGAGCCAATAATGTGATTTTGACCTTTCTGCTAAATGTGACCTTGACCTTTTGCAATATTGATAATGTTGTTATATGTATATATGCATCAGAGTGTGTAATATTATGATAATATATCCAGTATTGATTAAGTTATAGTGTGATATGTCTATGCTTGACACACACACAAACAGTGTTACACAAGTTAATTTTGGAACATGTCACCTTTGACCTCTAGAGATCTCAAAAACTATTAGTTTGTTTTGATGGTCTGGTGCAGTATGGCTCTTCTTCCTGCTGTCAGTCTGAGTCATGTCTTGAGTTCAACGTGAGTGGCTGAAGTGGCGTGTCAGTCAAGATGATGGACAGATTCTTCATTTAATCGCATGCAAAGATATTAGATAAGGCCCCTCCTTTGAAAAGGGATTGGTTGTGGAAGGGTCCCAGATGAACTGCTGGCCGTACATATGTTGCTTCGTACTGTAAGGTAAACAGAAAAAGGCAGAAGGAGCAGCTCAAGACATCACAAATGATTGGTCACATTTTACGTTGATTAGTTAAAATTGCAACACCACGCTGAATTCATGAGGATTGGCTGAATTTGCATTGAAGTTGCAAATCGTAACATCGCAAAATCTTGGAGGGTCTGTACAACACAGTCCTGATTTCAAATTCAAAAGCAGAAAGGATTATCTTCCCAATAGCACATGAAGCAGCAGCATGAGTAAACAGTTTTAGATGTCACATTATTTTTTAACACAATACTCTACATGGTGTGTCTATCTGACAGACAATGTGGAGAAGTGACGATGAAAAAGTCACTTTCATTTTTATTCTTGTCCTTTTTTTAGGTTTTATTATGCCATGCTACCTGCTCCCTGCAGGAAAAAAAACAAAAACAAAGTGCATTATCGCTGACCGTGCCTATTGTGGCTTGAAGCGACCACCTTTATTTATTTTCCATTTAGCTGCAAAAAATGTGTCTTCAGCAGCAACTCGTGCGTTTTAGCAATTTGCCACTTGCTAAAACATATTTCATTCATTACTCTCTGTGTGGGAAAATGCAACTCCGGAGAGGTTATTTTAGTAGGAGAAAGTTTTCTTTCTTGTTATTCTTAGTCATGTATAGTTCAATATTCCAATCATTACACATTATGCCTCTCTGCTGTGCCGAGCCAGGACTGCACACAAAGCAGGAAGCCCCTAAACCTGCTGTGGGATTAAAAGCAAGCTTTGCATAGCTAAACAGTGAGATCCCTTGAAGCTGCCAGTCTTTTTCAGCGTGCCAACCTCATAAATCAATACTGACATCAAATGTGACAACTATAGATTTAACAAGTTCGCTGGGATCTCCAAGAAGAAAGTTGACTTCAGTGTAGTTACCTTACTTTCCTCTTTAACGCCTGGGCCCAGTAAGGAGCTCTATTGACTGTGTTGACTCACTGTGAACTCCAATAACTATTCTTTCCCTAATCTTCGATCTCGGCTGCTTTTTTTGAAATCATCAGCACTTCTGGCGTCTGCAGCTCAATCTCTAAGGCTACAGAGGCTCTTAGTTAATATTATAAACACGTTATCTATTGGAAATCCCTTTCACACGGTCTTTCTCCCACTCCCCCTTTTTTCCAAAACTTGAATCATCCTGTAATAAATATGGTGTGAGGGAACAAAGTCCGGCGGGAGAAGAGTGGGAAGAGATTACCACAGCTTCTTGTAGAATTTTAAAGATCCATTATCTCAACCTGGCCTGATTTAATAAGCACTAGGGGACACTGGAGTATTAAATCTATCTGTGCTTTAATGAAAAATTCACTTAAATTATGTCGTTTTCAACAGAAAGTTTTCCTCCACTGGATGTAACCTGAATAATTTCAACTAAATCAGGCTATAGGAGGCACTGAGACATGAGAAATTTTCACATCTGAGGGAAATGACAGGTTTTCTTTGCTGATTCAGCCGACTTGACACTGAGATAATTTTATAGGGATGTGGTTTTTTTTTTTTTTTTTTTTTTTTTTTTTTTTCCTCCAAGCGTCTGTGTCAGCAAAGGTGGAAACTATAAAATAATTGCTTCAATCTTTTATGGTCTCCTGTAAGGAAAGTTCAATTTTTGTGCATCATTGACAAATTGTGTGTCTTGTCGCCTGTGAAACGTTTAAATCATACACGAGTCAAACAACTGTTTCCTCACTGTCACTTCCCCCTCCTGCCTGTTCTACCCTGGCCTTCAAATGCACAATATTGCAAATGAGTGGGCCTGTACACCCACACTTCTTCATCCAAATGAAATAGTCCCATCTCTGAGCCCCGTCGTTGACAGGCCTTCAGTGTGTGAATTTACATCAGCAGTCTCTGCCCAAATAAAAAGAGGCTGCTATTTCAGAAACTGCAAAATAAAGTCTTCATTTAAGGGTGAAATAAAACACAGTTTATAATGAGACAGGTTTAACACAAGGAGTCCACTGTTCCCCATGAGAACAAAACAACAAAACTCTCACTATTAATATTAACAATTATGTGGAAATCTAGGACTACCTATAAAAACATATGCATTTATTAAATACCATTTTGAGTTTGTGACTTAATCCAAGATTGTTTTACTGTATTTCTTTCAGTTCTTTGTCAGTTAATACAGATACAAGCATAAACAGTAATGACATGAACGATTAAGAGCTGAAATACAAATTGGTGAAATATAATATGAAT
Source organism: Siphamia tubifer (assembly GCA_020466265.1). Lineage (NCBI taxonomy): Eukaryota > Metazoa > Chordata > Actinopteri > Kurtiformes > Apogonidae > Siphamia > Siphamia tubifer. The sequence continues at coordinate 35,695,629 of CM035785.1, forward strand.
AACCTTCTGCCGTCTCACGTCATGTACTGACAGCTGCACAGCGTTCACTTCCAGAAGCTTCATTTAATACATTCAACAATGAAATGAATTAACCATTCAACACGTTGTTCGTGATCACTCATGTCTTCTTCAAATAAAGGTCTGGTACTTTCTACAGCAATGAAAAACAACAGCCTGAGCCACTATTTCAGAAAATACAGGATTTATTCATTTCCCTTTAAATTGATTCTGTAAAGTGGAAAATTGCGGTAGTTTGACCTCAAGTACACCAGTGTACTGATGCATATTTATATCACCTAGAAGCAACTAAACTTATCCTATGTATTTTCATTTTTAAATGTTTCAGTTTATGGAATAGAATAGAATAGAATAGAATAGACTAGAATAGAATAGAATAGATTAGAATAGAACAGAATACAATTACTTCATTGGTCCCACAATTGGGAAATGTCATTCTTGTGACAATAGTTATTTGGACTATGATTAATATGAAACAAAATATTAGCGAGTATTAATTTTTTATATCATCACCGTTATCCATCAACTTTATTTTGTGTACAAAACACTTAAGTGCATCAGATACACTCTGTCGATAATCCTCCACCTCCTTCACAGTGCCAAAATAAGATGTAATTTCCTGTTTATTATTGACCAAACAGATAGGCTCTGAGTCTCTTTCCTCTGCCAGTAAAGTAAGTCTACTCTTAAGATTTGAACAACGTGTGTTTCAGCCTGTAATGCATCAACACATACTTCCAACATCAAATCAAAACCATCCTGTTTCCTACAACCCTGAGACCTTTTTCAATAAAGTGAGATAGCTCAGTCTCTTCAGAATTACATACTGTACTTCACTCACATACAAACACACAAAGAAGGAGAAAAACATCATAGGCTCTGCAATCCTCAGAGGCTTTAGTCCAGCAAGGAGGCAACATTTTCCTGCAGCATGTCTGTCGGACATTTATGCATCTTAACCAACCCCAAGTCATTCAGAGCGTGTTTCTCTGTATCAGTCGAATACTGATGCTTCATCTGCTCAATAAGTTCTGAATGAAGCAGAAGTGACACTTTATCCTCTAGAACATGTTTTTCATCAGTCCCATCGTCTACTTCTCTGAATTTGGTAATATAAGACAATAGAGCTCAGCTTTCTTCAATCTCCTCATTTTTCCTGTGTGATTATGCAAGATTAATATTTGATGAGGTACTGGGTCCATTATACCTCCAGAAAAAAAGCAGATAATTTATTTCTCCTATAATAAGATCATATAAGGTTTTAGTACCAGTTCTGTGTTTGTGTGAAATTTCATTTGAATTATAATATCTCCTTTTGATTAACATGATGTCCTGAAATGCCCTGAAATCATCAACACACACAGATAAGTCAAAGTGAGTAATGAGTTTATGACTCAGAGATGCAATGATTCATAGGTGAGTAAAATTACATTTATGATTTTTCTAAAAACAACTGACTCTACCCCTAAATGTCAAATGATAACATGCGCTTAGGAGTTTTTTTAGTTTTTTCTTTTACGTAGAAAGCGACAAGAGCAGGAAAATACAATTTTTTTAGAATTCAATTAATCCAAAGAAAACAACAAACACCACAGTTTGAATGTTAACTGGTGATGGAATATGTGTTTATTACCTCCACCAAGGAGGTATTAAATTCGAGCCTGTTTGTCTGTTTGTTTGTCTGTCAGCAGGATAACGCAAAAAGTTATGAACAGATTTTGATTAAACTTTCAGGAATGATAGATAATGGGTCAAGGAAGAACCCATTAGATTTTCACCAAGGAAGCTCAAAGGTCAAGGTCACACTAAAGGTCAACAGATATAACACATCAGTGGTAATATCTCAGGATTCAGCCAAGATAGAATCTGGCGGATTTTTTTTGCATTCACATCGTCTCACCTTCAGACATCAGAAGGGTCAACACCTATGGTTTGATCACATCATGTGTGAATGAAAAATCAAGCCTTGGCGGAGGTCTGCTGTCTCTGAGATGCATGTAACGTTAGAAAGTTTTCAACAGTGTATTCAAAGGTATTATATAATATATAATTTTTTGTTTGTTATTTTAACACATAAAATATTGTTCTGAAGTCTCTAATGCTGTGTTCCCACTGGTACTTGCTTGAGTCAACTCGGTGTACCTGGAGCCCATCATACTGTATATAAAGTGATACGTTTGTTTGTTTTTTTTCATTATTGGTGTATTACTTGCAGGTAGTTTACTTTCTGTTGCTGAATCTGGATTGCAAATGATGGAGAGTTTCCCTGCATTTAAATGTAACTCAACCGATTTACTCATGTATTCCACTGACTTTTAAAATTTTCAGTTTTAATATTTTGAGATTAAATTTACTGTTATTCTGGCTGTGCAATTGTGACTGTAATGGTTCTTGTTCTAAACCTTTACAGAACAAACTGTACACATCATAGAATCTTATTAGAGAACAGCCAACCTCATAAATACAGTTTTCTAGAATCTAAGAGCATTTGATTTTGTTAATCATGTTTGACTTAGCATATATGGCTTGTACAGAGCCAAATAAAAAGAAAATAATTTGTGAGAACACCCTTTGATTCTTTGTTAAGACCATTCAACAGTTACACTAGGATTAATGTTATGTGGTGTTTTAAAATTGTGTATAATTTCTGTATAAAAGCAAATGCATATAGCATTATGTAGAATATGGTCCAGTGTATAGCCGGTCAGCTGGGATGGGACTCCTCCAGTCTGCTGTAAGTTATTGTTGTAGCTGTCTTATCTGTAGTTGCAGCCATATTAGCTGTGTCTTTAGCATATTAACTGTGTGGTAGCTATGTTAGTTGTACTTGTAGCCATGTTAGCTGTGGTCGTAGCCATATTAGCTGTGGTTATAGGCCTGTTAATTGTGTTTGTAGCCATGTTAGCTGTGGTGATAACTTTCTTAGTTGTGCTTGTAGCCACATTTGTTGTAGTGGTAGCTATATTAGTCATGGTTGTAGCTATAACTGTGGTGATAGCCATGTTAGCTTTGGTTGTAACCATATTAGATGTAGTTGTAGCCATGTCAGCTGTGGTCATATCTATGTTAGCCATGGTGGTAGCCAGTTCAGATCAAATTGGATTAAAACTTGAGCCCCAGGATTTGCTTCAATATCACCAGCCAGTGACACTACGGTTCAAAACCTCGAATAATAGTTTATTTGTATCAGATTGTGCATATTTACTTGGAGGTCGCTAAGCACAGCCATAATCCTGTAGATTTGTGACCAGCAGATGTTGACTTCTCTTCACTGGGTAGTAGATGGTAAAGGGAGCAGAGAAAATCATGGGTAAAGACCCAGCTGAATGTAAAGCTACGGGGGAAGAATCAGTTTGTGCATGAAATGTACACAGATGTGAAAGCCTTCTAAATCCAAACTGATTTTATTCTCCGGGCAAATTTTAAATAAGTTCCTTAACTCATTTCCCCACAGTGGCCACACTGAAAGAGGCTGGCGCAAAAGTGAAGAAATGCAATGAGTTACTGGATGTGCTGCACAGAGAATTCTGCCATTGCTTCCAGAGGAGCTGCAGTTGGAACTAATCAAGCTTCAATCTGATCTTAAAAGAGAAGTTCAACTTTCTTAAAATTAATAACTTTTATGCTTCACTTAATGAAGCAGCGTTTCCAAACCTCTGGAGGACAGCACAGAAGATGCTGGCGTTGTTGGGCTCGATCTACATATGTTAACAGATGTTCAGTGTCATAAACATCAACAAAACCCACCACAGATCCAAGTTAACAGACCAACTCCTCAGATACATCCTCAGAATTGCCACAACAAAAATAACTCCATACTTAAAAAGGGAGACCAACAACAATGTTCCCACTGACATTACAAGTAAGTTTCTTTGTTCTGTTATGTAAAGAAATGCATTTTAGAACAAGTATTCAGAGAATGCATAATCTCGCCCCTATATTGTGCCAATCTTTGCAGGTGTGCACATACGTTCACACCTGCGCACCAGATGGAATATAACATGCTCCACATACTAGTACACTTGCAGTGGTTGAGTTTTGGCACTGGGGACACACATTAAACAGAAGGAGCAGGACAAGTAGATCTGCATGTCCTACTATTCTTGAAGTAAAGAAAGTTTGGATGATAGTTTTGATAATATACTGAAGGATAACAGACCTTTTCAGTGTTTCCCAACTAAAAAAGCTGTATTTTATTAATTTAGTTTGTTGTTAAGTTTCAAAATTAAAACACATGTTTTCTACATACCCCATGTTATTTTTTTTTTCCTCTCATGAGGTGGATTACCAAAACACTTCATCCATCTGCTTATGGTCCAGCCCTTCTGTCCAATTTTACAACCCTTTGTGGCCCACAAGTCAAAATGTTTGCCCATCCATGGACTATAATATGGAAAAACTGTAATCACCCACTATTAAACCAACAGCCACTTTCAACTATTGTGTCCTATATTACAAAATGTTGGTGGAAGCTACACCACCAAGCTCATGTTCACCTTCTGGAGTCTTCAAAGTATCTTTATGTCACTACAGGTGACTCAAATCGATTATGATTGAATTTACAACATAAAAATTGGACCTGAGGGTGAATCTTAAATCCAATGAAAGCATAGTCTTATGTCGCCTGATTGGTCTTTGAAGCCACGTCCACAGACTTGTTTGGTTAACAGCTAGTGTGGCATAATTGTAAAACTACTTAATATTAAAACTGGAATTTATTATGTGTTGAAAGTGACCTTCCAACTCATCTCGTTGCCATCATTCAATTGTAGGTGTCATAGAAAGTCAGTTTTCTGCATGTTTTGTGTAATTCAACCTGCTATTTCCTGAAATTGCCTGACTCCCATGCTTTCAGTGGTTGAAGGGAATGGAAGGAAGCGAATGTAAATTGCATGTGGACAGGGAGAATACACCATTCTCTGACATTGCTTCTTTTTCAGAGTTGCAATTTTCATTGAAACAACCAGACACCCACACATGCCATACCCTATACCTTCACAACAAGAAAAACAAAAGGAATGATTGTATTTAAATGAGTCATTCCATGTTTATTTCATTAATATTACTGTGTTCTCCATTGTTATTGAATACATTGTGTGTAGGTTCTATTTAAAAAAAATGTCTGGATTGCTTTGTTTCCAGCTGTTTTTTCACGGTAGAAAAAAGACTTGAGGTCGAACAACAGAGTTTACTGCTACTTCCTCATACATGTCCATGACGCGGTGATGAGGAGTCTCTGATTGGCTCAGAATGTTTGAAGGAACACTCCCTCCTCCCGTCTGGCTCTGTGTGTGTTTACCATACCAGAGTAGCATCCAGCTAGGTTTTGTACCATTGCTTGAGAACGTGCCGGGAAAAAAAACAGGGCTTTATTTCCACAGAGAGCACATGAACCAGTTTGATCCGCCATTTTTTTTCAAGTTTGTGCAACAGCTACTGTGGCACCATCTTCTCTTGTAGATGCTAATGCTACTTCAAATTCGCTCCAATGGGGGACGGGCTTAACCTCAAGTGGGTGACAATAAAGTCCATTTGACGTCACATGGACTGGCTTTTTCTGGGTCCCTTGTTCCTGTCGTTGTTTTCTATGAATGCAGTATGCAGCCAGTGGAGGTGACGAACCACTTTCAAAGGCAGCATGTGTTGGTAACTCAGGGTGACCCATTCGATTCCAAAAGGAGCGTGTATAAGTGGTTTTCAGTGGAATGACACCTTTAAGAAGAAGTGAGGACCACAGAGGAGGAATATCCCCTCCACCAATCACTCCTGAGCCAAACTATATACACTACTCCCAAATAAATGCTAACCCATGACCACCACTCTCTCGTCTGTTACTGGAAGTCGCTCTGTTGATAGAAACTGCCATGCTCATCACAGTCAGCCCCTGCAGCCACACACTGGACCTAACTACAACTTGGTAGAGATGAAACAATACCTCCCAGCAGGCATGACCAGAAACCTGACCAGTGATTATACAACAAACAGAAATAAGCTGGTGGAAGCAGTTGTCACAGACAGACTGCAAAGAATCCATCTACCTAGTGTGACCCTTTACCCCCATTGCAGATCCCTGGTGGAAGGCTGCATGCACTGGGCATGTGCACCCATTATCATAATGCACACAGTATTGGCTCCCTACTGCCTGATAGCACTTAGGAAACACAGTAAAGTGGAAAGGAAAAATCCTGCCACAAACACATCTAAATGCTACAAAAAAAACCCCAACAGATCAGTTCAGTCATAAACATGAAAACTTAATGACACATGCTGATGCACTACATATATGTTTGATGTTTGTTATATGTGTAGCAATGAAGGCACATTTATTTTAAAACTATTATCTATTATAGACCATTTTGACTTTCATATCATGGAGAGGCTAAGTCACGCCCTTCTACTTCTGGTCCATGGGTGTTTAGCTCGCAAAAATATTTAATGGGAGTGAATGGAGCGAGTCAAGCTAAATTCTGATTCTGTTTGACAAGTGCTCTGAAATTCACATATGATAGCGGTTAATAAGAAATATTTGATGTGGCATAGGCAGACCACCTGTTTTTGATGGGAAGCAAATGTGACGTTAGCTTTTATGTGGGCTTAGTAAAAGACTACAATGTGTTGCGTATGTGACGTCACACCCCACTCAGCTGTGGTGTGGAGTCTGTGGTGACGTCAAATGAATCAACCGTTGGATAACAGAAGCAGTTGAAACACACATCAATAATTATCATTTATTATGAGGTACAACATGTGTGTGATTCCAGTATTTAATACCGGATTCCACTATTCTAGTATTGAATCATTGAATCATTATTTAATTTTGTGTGTGTGTGTATATGTGTGTTTATATTCCTATATTTATTGGGGACATTGATATATTTACACAGTCACACCATGTGGACCTCTGACACTATGGTGACTAAAAGTCAGGTCCCCCATAAGGGTTTACTATAAAGTAATTTTAAAGTACAGTGTGATGGTTTAGTGTATGTACCTGAGGTTTGAAAATCTATGTTTGAAAATCTTTAATTTTGAAATTGTGGGATTCTGGAATGGAGACCCCATTACTGTATGTATTATTGTATTGCTGTGATGTTGTTTCTTCTCCATCTTGTTTGCTTTGTCTCCTCTGTCAATACTAGTATCTGTTTATTTGTATTTAATTATTTTAATGTATTTTATTTTATTACTATTTTACTGTAAGGACTTTTAAATGTGCTATACAAATTACTTACTTACTGACTAATTTGGCAAATAATTCTACTGAATACAGAGTCAGTCTGTGTCACTGTGAATACTTTTGACCAGGATTTTATTTATTACATTTCAATGCCAAAATACAATGCATCTGAAACCACGTCTACAGAGGGAAGTTCCAAAGAATGAACTATTAGATGGATCAAGGTTTTTATGTTTGTTATATTAGGAATGAAAAAGTCTACTCTGAAACATCAAGGTGCCTTTTTCTTAAACAAAATCACTACTCTTAGCAACTGTCTGTGCCACTTCCAAATGCATAGTGTTACTATTGCTTACTATTTGTAAGAATTATATTGAGACAGGTCCCTGATTAGCGAATTGTTCATAGGTAGAAGTGTATTTTGTCGTGTTAAATTGCTGATCTTACAATGGGCTTTATCTAATGAAAACACTTTACCAGCCTTGAACTTAACACCTCACATGTAAAGCTGTTAAAGTTGGAATTATCCATCAGCTGCTCCTGTATGAGCATTATGATCAGATGTCCCGCTGTATGACAAAAGCCAAAGACAATGGGACTTGTAACCTAGCAACACCTGACTGCAAAAATACACATGTGCTCTGTGTATATTGTCAGAGATATCAAACACTTGTAACCTAGCAACATGTCAAACTCTGGCCTCCACAATGTGAATGTTAAATAGAAAAGGAAGGAAACAAAAAGAAACATCTCTGATATTTTCCATCAAGTGACCTTCACAGAGAAATCATGGTATGGAAATATGTGAAGTAATCGCCCTCATCTTAACAGTGATGTGCAGGTTGATGTATAAACGACCTGCAAACGACCGCTTCTTTAACTAACCCACACGCAACTTGGACCGCAAGCAATATATTTGAAAAGGATGGACCCAATCCGCTCCTCGACCCACATTTTTAAAAAGTAGTCAACGGTCTTTATTAACATCACATGACCTTACTCACATACCTGCATTTATTTCTGTGTTAAAATTCGATGTCATTGCTTGTAAGTTAATATCTTGAGAATATATTTTTGTCCTGCTTCATCATTCAAAAGTTAACTAAACCAGGTGTCAACAACCTGTAACACCCAAAGAGACATTTGAACCCAGTTTCCAAAGAAAAGAGAACACTGGGTGCTGCTCATCATGTTTAAAAATCTCAGCGAATGTGTCCCAAACCTTACTTTTTTTTGTTTGTATGTTTCCAGGGCTTCCTCTCTCTCAACTTGACTTCCTCTCTTGCTCCCTCCATACCATAGGATACTTCTGACATCTGTATCTCACCTTCATAGAAGTACAATTAACAAAGCGTATTTACCAGGTTATTTTAATGTTTATCTCAAACAACCCAAACGACCGCAACCCAAATATCATTAAAATCTTTCTCAATGACCAGCGACTGCAGGTGACCGTGGGCACCTGCTCACTTCGGGTCATCACTGCAGCTTAATATATCACAAAACAGTCTTATGACTTTGTTAGATTAACTGATAGATGAGGGAGAATTGTACAACAGCTGGTGGTGGTTTGTTGTCAAACATGTTTGCTCATTAGGTTTTATAGTATATGATTTCACAAATTGATCAAAAGAGAGGAGACATGACAAGAGTAACTCCACTCAGCAAAGTCACCAGACGACGTGTGCAGACTCACCATCGCTCAGTCTTTGCTCTTGTATGAGATGAATCCACAAGTGCCGCCTTCACATTTCCTGCTGTGCATTCTTCAAAGATGTTTTCTTCTTCTCTGGCAAGGTTATTAATAACCATGGGATAATTTCCAGCAGAGTAAGGGCCACTGGTTCTGCGAAGTTCAGAAAAGTATGTCCCTGTCAACCAAAACTGGCTGTTGTTTGTCATGTTGTCACTGAATTGCTCTTTCTATCATCACATGTACTTCCAAGAAAAAAACAATGTGACATTAAATATTACATGCCTGTCCAGAGTTGAATAGAATTTTGGCCAAGATGGAGAGCCAGACAACTGCATCATTCTAAGGGCCATTTTATAGTCAGTGCAAGGTCACACTGATGTGAACACATTGCACCACATTGGCCACCATGATGCTTATGTTTCAAAATGTGTGTATAATACATGTGTAACACCATGCATCACTGGTAAGGAGTTTGTCTTGTTATCTGAACCCGCTTTATCCTCACTAGGGTCATAATCCAGCCACAATGGGCGAAGGCGGGGTACACCCTGTATGAGTCTCCAGTTCATCTCAGGGCTAAACATATATATATATATATATATACAAACAATCACTCTCACATTCACACCTATGGGCAATTTAGATTTGGATGGTGGGAGGAAACCGGAGTACCTGGAGAAAACCCACGCAGACACAGGGAGAACATGTAAACTCCACACAGAAAGGTCTGGTGCTGGAATCGAACCAGGGTCCTTCTTGCTGTGAGGCACGAATGCTATCCATGCATCAGAAAGTGAGACACTCAAGCCAGCAGGTGGGAGACATATCAGAAATACCTATTCCATTTTAGAAAATCACATAGGCTGAAACAAAAACATTGGAATGCCCCATCCTGATTCCATTTCTGGTGCATTTCAGAAGCCAGACACAGCACAGTCTGGTATTTTCTTTTGTTTTGCCATTAGTTCCAAATCGACATTGCTATGTATTTCAACCTGTTCTGTATTCCATGCGTGTACTTAAACTGAGGGTCAAACAGCATATTCACCAATAAAAAGTGACACAGACTCAATGGGTTCTGGTCTTATGTTAAAAGAGAAGTTCAATTTTATGATTTGGACCTCATTTCAGGGGTAAAACTATGTAATTTAGTCACCTGTTTAATCCTAAGATACTGCATTTGCCAATATCCACATAATGGGACTGGTCGGGGCACCTCCGCTTTACTCTGCATCCTTCTTTCCAATACCTTCTCATCCGTATACACAGGCTGAAAATTATAGAGACATTGTAATCAAAGTCATCTTCAAACTCCAAATGTTCTGCCAGAACATTTGCAAGCAGAAACAAGTGGAATAAATGAATGCAAGTGGTGCTAAGTGATGATGTTAACAATTCAAGAATCCAGGTATGGGTCAATTTTATTAATATAAGGATCCCATATGGTTATAACAGTACTTCTGTCTGAAATGGAAATAGCACAACCATATCACTACAGACATCTGAGAAACAAACACATTTATTGGCTGCATATAAGTGCTGCAACCACTCCTGTTATATGGATATCACCAAATTATACCAAACTGAACTGGGTGAGTAAATGACATTGTTTTATCACTGAGTAAGATCCAAATCGCAATACATAATTCATATGATGGCTGTGCATGTGATTATTCTCCCGTGAATTGGACGACAACATGGTGGTGTAGTGGATAGCACTTGTGCCTCACAGCAAGAATGTCCTGAGTTTGATTCCAACACCATTTGGTGGGACCTTTCTGTGTGAGGTTTGCATGTGTGGGTTCTCTATGAGTACTCCGGCTTCCTCCCACTATCCAGACATGCACTGATACAATCAGTTAATTCTAAAATTGTTCTCTAAAAGTGATTGCCTCTATGTTAAACCCTGTGATGAATTGGCACCATCACTAGTAAAGTAAGTAACATGCATGTATGATGATTAATAGTATCAGTAGTGTTAGGGATTTTCCATCATTTCAATTTATAGTAGTCAATTGCAGAAATTTAGATTTTATAAAATCAAAAGGTTTCCTGCTCACCGTATTTGTTAGGGTGGCCTTAGAATTCTCTGGAGTGGATCTGTGCTGATCATCCTGTGACCCACCAAGGACCAATCAACCAATCATGTCTATCACTATACAGGAATGTAATGGAGCCCAAATGCAGACTCACAGACCCAGGATAAGGTTTTAGAGAATTTATTGACAACAGTATTAATCATGAATTCACTCGCTCTCTCCAGGACCTGGGGTTAATGGCACTGAGTGAAACAGCCACTGGGACGAGAAGCAGGGTCAGACAGGCATGGATCAGAACCGGTTAATCAGAGCAGTTGGAGTCACAATGCAAAACACAGTTACCATATGCCAGAAACAGGTTAGACCAAAGAGCTGAGAGAGCATCATTTCCATGGGGGGCAAGGCAGTGAATCTATGCCAAAAGCACAAAGACAACCATCCTCCAGGAGGTGAGATATTGTTTCCTAGGATGACAAGGGATTCAATTACATATACCACGCCCCAAACTAATTTCATTGGTCGCCCAACTCTGTAGACTCGCTGACTCGCTAGCTGGTTATAGTTGACACTTGAATAAAATTGTGATGGCTTGAACAGTTTGTTGTCCAGAACCTTTGACTGCCTCTCTGTGTTTTTATGTAGGCTACGCTGTTGTGGAGTTTACTCTTTCTGTACTAAAGCACTCTGTGTCTGCTTCTCGAGATGAGCACGATATTAATAAAGTTTGCTTTAAACTTCATTCATTTTGACTGACTTCCAAAAGTGAACATTTTCTTGTCCCTGCTTCTATTCTTCCTTTCCTGGCTGCTGGCAGTGTTGGTACGAAAGCATGATTAATAATATTATTGATAAATGAAATGGCTAAATCCTGTGTACTAGCTAATCTGGTGTTAGGTGATCCAGTCAGTGATGCTGCGCAAGTCTATTGAGTTGGACGACCAATGAAATTAGTTTGGGGGTGTGGTATTTAAAAAGAAATCTGTCGGCATCCTAGAAAAAAAAATATTGCCTCCAGGAGTCGGGGTCTGCTCCAGGTTCCTACCCGTTAAAAAAAAAAAAAAAAAGATTTCACTGTCACTAGTCATGCATTTGCACCTGGAGGATTCTGCTGAATTTCTCTAAAGTGGCTAGAGAGTGTGGTTTTGACCAGCTCACATCATGAGATAACCTCTGTTATGGTTTGGTGCTATTGATTGATTGCCTGATCTAGGGAAAACCTTCAGTATATCAACCCATTTTTAATTAATTTTTGTAGTCAGTGTGAGTGTCTGTCCGTCTATCTGTGTGTCTGTCCATTCTCATTCACAACGCACTCAGACACACTGATCAAACATCGGTATCTGACGCACAAGGTGTCCCTCAGCATCTAATTGATACACACTGGGTTTCTAACCCATCCGCTAAAATATGTGTTGCTCAGAGCTGTAACCCCTAACCCTAACTCTAACCCTAAACCGGAGGAAAAAAGTGTTTTAAACCTGAGTGTCTCATATTGCCGCAGATGGCTTAGAAACTCACTGTGTCTTAATTAGATGCTCAGGAACACCTCATGCGTGAGATATCAATGTTTGGTCAGCACGTTGGGGTGTGTCAGATTTTGACACATTGGGAGTGAGACAGTGTTGGTCTGTGTGTGTGTGTCCACAGAGACATATCATGCTATAACTCAATGAACACTTGTGATAACACCACGACATTACAAGGGCATATACATATAGCTAATGCGCACCAGATGCAATGATCCATTTGAGGAAAAGTCAAAAAAGGAAAAGGTCAAAATCACATTATTGGTTATAACTCAAGGGCCACAGAACTTTCAGATAGGGACCAAATGATGCATGAATGAAGATTTCTGCAATTCTCATAATTGGTGTTATCACCTACGACTAATAGTTTTTGAGATTTCTGGAGGTCAATGGCGATATCTTGCAAAATTAACTTGCAAGTTAGAAACTCTGTGTGTGTGTGTCAAATATAGACATATCACGCTATAACTTAATCAATACTGGGTATATTAACATAATGTTACATTTATGCATATACACATATAGCAAAATTATCCTTATCACCAAAGGTCAAGGTCATATCTAGCAGAAAGATCAAAATCACATTATTCAAGAACAGGTTGTCATACAAACATGAGATTGGCCAAAATAGGGGCAAGATTAGACATTCTATGAATACTTTTTATTCATTTATTTTTTTTATCATGTCTTCAACATGTTTTTAGAATGTGTTTTTCTTTGTGTAATCAGTGATATCTACCATTAAGTATCATTGCTATCACGTCTGAGTGTGGACCAGAGTCAAATACAACAATGACTTTAAGACCGTTTTACATTTTTAGCAGACAGTTCCATTTTGCATATTAACCCCTTCAATATAGATACCGCTCAATGTTAATAATAGAGCCATTAATCGTAAAGATTTTACTGTCGTCCATTTATTTTATAGATCTTATAAACAAATTTGACCCAGAACCATCTAGAGAGAGGATTAAATAATAAAGAAATAATTTCAAATAAAAAAATATGCACATTTATATGGTCCTTAAACGTGTAGCATTCAAGTCATTTGCTATTATTGAGAATTACAACAGCAGTAAATTGGTTCTTGGTTGGTTTATATCAGTTGAATGCTAACTGTATTTTTCCTCATAATTAGTACAAAAATTATCTTTACTGCAAAATATTGCTCCATGTTGCTGCTGACAGCAATACTCCAGTGTCAGCACCTCGCAACTCCCCACCTTTCCCACCCCGAACACACTCACACACACACATACCTCCACACAGAGAGAGAGAGAGAGAGAGAGATAATTAGTTTGGAGGTTAATTGGGTGTATCTACCAGAGATTCTGCTGTTACATACAGGCCCGCTTTGTGGGAGTAATGCACCATAATTTTAATGCACTTGAAAAAATGCTTTGATGGACATTTTCTGTTTTCAGTATTGCAGAAGGGCATAAAAGGACATCTACTGAAATAAGACTATAATATTAATATTTCTTTCTTTTCAGAAGCTGCCTAACATTTGTCATTTTGAAACCTAATTAGAAGGAGCTACTAGGTAGCCAGGAGACGCCGACTCCAGAATGTCTTTGAGAAGTTTGCTAGGGGAGATGTCTGGAGGATTGAAGTTGGCTTCATATGTAAAACAGGACCCTCTGGGGAAATTTAGGGTAAAATCCAGTTACAAAGGGCCAGACGAAGGCCTCGACCACCATCATCAATACTCAGGACTGAGTTGCAACATTAGGAGTGAAAAGATGAGACTATTAAAGGTTGAGTTTTTATCAAAGTCAAAGACAATCAATACATAGTTGAGATTAATTTCCATTTTGGATATGGAAATGTTGCTGAGCCTTAACAAAACATGCACATAATAAACCAGTATAGAATAGAATAGAAGTACTTTATTAATCCCACATTTGAGAAATTATCTTTGTAATTGATTCAGAGATCATTTATTTGATTGTATTAGGTGAATAAAAAGGTTAAAATATGAAAAAAAACATCTTTGAAAATGACAAGAAAAACCCTGTCCTTTATTCCAGAACCTGAAGAAAGAATTAAATATTTAATCAAGTGTTGCAGTGTGAGTAATAGTCAAATGTAAAGAACTGCATTTTACAGAAAAATGGAAAATTCATCAAAACATTCCAAGTACAGATACATGTACAAGTAGGTTTACTGAATAGTATTAAATGGTGTGTTATTACTGGTAGTTGGAGTGGTTTAAATTCCTTGACATTATTGGCTGAGTTACTCCGTGCTTTTGAGTGAAGGGTGAATTGATAAAGATGAGTGTAACCTAACTTTGGATGCACCTAAGACAAGGAAATACCATCAAAGACACTTTAAAATAGGTCTTGTGTCCTTGGCTGCAGACTGTTCTTACTGGGTGAAGGCTTGAAGATTTCGTAAAAACCTGATACAATACAAACAACATCCTGCACTGTTCTATTTCCTGTCACTTTTTGACTTTCTCCCTTTATTTCAATGCAGAATGACCCAAAAGCCACTTCTGTGCATTAAAGTTGAGCTAATTTCAAACCCTGGAGTAGGTACCCAGAAAAAAAAACACATTGGCGTGTTATTGTCTTGTCTAAATTTGTACATTTTTCATGACAAAGATCAGAACTATTCCAGAACAGTACACTGAGTTCCATCTACAATTTCCAGACAAATGAATGTCTCACCAGTTTGACCTTTACCGATGAAGTGGAGACATTTCACAGACTGATCACTTTGTCCTAACACACTTCAAATACTTCCTAAGGTGTAGTTTAACACGCTAGAGAGTGTGACATAATTAAATGTCTCACTGACACTAAAGTGACATCTGGACTGAAACAACCTGACACTAATATTCACTGAGGCAGAAACAGTTTCTGCTTTTCATATAAAACACATTAACAGACTTTAGGGAATTCTGTGATTGCCAGTAAAATAATCAACCACCTCTGGTTATGAAATACTTTGAAGTCCAAATAAGAGGAAGATGAAACATGTGGGTAGAAAATTGGAAAAACATCCTCTTTAGTTCAAAATAAAAAAATAAATACAATCATATTCCATCCACCATGTCTTAAAGTATGCTGTAATTTATTTGCAATTTCTTACTTAAAATATGAGCACGACATGCGAGGAAGCTTCTATCTATGATAAAAGTAACTTTACAGAGGAATGGCACTTATCACTGTTACGACATTAATGATGCATGAGCAACATTGAATTGCAGTTTGGGGTCTCCTCATATCCATGTTTAAATGTCAAAATGATGGAACAATTGTAGTTTATGAATGAATAATGTCTTAAAAAGTGATATTTTGCTCTGAACATGAGCACACGTCAATGTTGTGAGCACTAAGTGCTGCCACTAAAATGTCAAACTACACTGAAGAAAAATAGAAATCCAACACTTTCGTTTTTGCTCCTATTTGTCATGAACTGAATTCAAAGGTTTAAAACTTTTTCTGTGTTAAGACAAGGTTTATTTCTCTCAAATATTGTTACTCAAGGAATTGACAAGAGTTATGTTTTTGCCTGCGGTTATGTGTTTGTTTGTGGGTTTGTTTGATATTTAGCAACATTACTCAAAAACGAATGGATGGATTTGGCTCAAAAATTCAGGCAATGCTTAAAAGTCAATTCAAATATGTATGATACAGCTTTTATCTTGTAGAACCTGCAAAATTAATGTTTCTTTTTCCCACGTGGTACGTTTCAGCGCATTAAAAAAGAAAGATTGATTAAACCTTTAAACTTCCAAGAGTCCACATATAGGCCAGAAGTAGTCGCTCAAAAATGTTACGGAAAACCACCCAAACCTGTCCTACATGTCACATGACCTAGTTTGACAACGGAGATTCTTGTACACTTTTCGCTAAAATATCCACAGCAGGTACAATCACTCATTTGTTCAAAATACAAATGTCAAACAGCAGATCTGAACCTTTATATGCCTCATAATTACCCACAGAGGAACCATAATCCAACAAACACAGTTATAGTCCAACAAAACACACACAAAAATTGTCCATATGTAGTCCAAAACACATCCATAACTATGCACAAATGTTTATTGCATCATTTAACAGGACCTGCCTCCAATATCCCACTTTTCATCTTAATATTTTCATTAATGATATAAGCAAACACCAACTGCATGTTATCAAAATGGTTCAAGATCAACATTCAATTCACTTTATTAAGACATTTTGGTGAAATTGAGTTGAAGGATTAAGAATGCAGACATTTTCACAAGAAAGGGACTTCTAAATATGTTTTCACTGAAGTCAAAAAAGGAACTGAGATATGCAAAGAAAGCTGCATATCTGTTTATTACTTACATGGAGCTGCTTTTGCCCATTTTCAAAAATGTTTTTTTTAAATATTCATGAAATAGTTGTATTCTGTGCTCCACATTTCATTTTAGAATTAATAATAATACATAATAATGTTTAATTTGCTGTTTTATAGAAATGTTAAATATTAAGCAGAGATGCAGGTGAATTTAATAACTGTCAAACTTTCTTATGTGGCCCCATAGGAAAATAATTTGCCCAACATCTTTAGTGAAAAATGTAGAATAATTCTGAGGAGGCAAAAAAAAATGAATTCATATGACATGTTGAATTCAGAATATGGTCATAATCAATACTAATAAAAATAGAACACAACAGAATAATAGTGTAATATTTGTGTGAGTGTAACTATTTGCTTAACCCTCTGTAGGTCAGCTCAACCGTTTGGTAGAGGTAACTTTGAACCCTGATATCTAATCTAAATGTAAGTCATTTGACACTAAATTTCTTGAGCAGTCAATGATACATTCAGGGTCATGTTAGTATATATACCACCGATGAAGAAGATCATAAATGTGCTACAATCTTTTCTTTTTGACACAAAATTGCAGGCAAGTTAAATTTTTTTTTCATTAACTTTTAGTGACTCTATTTTACATAAATAAATACATAATCTTTTGAAAACATGCTCAACCAAACGGTAGAAATGATAGTAAAGGGTCATGGCTCAGCATTAGCATGGCTAATGCTAATCACTAATGACTAGAGACACATAGAGTTAATACATCTAATTTGAACCAAGTCACAAATTATGTTGGTAAGATTGGTGAAGGAGTAGTGTTTGATTTTTAATACTTTAGTTAAATTAAGGGTCAGTAAAAAAAAAAAATAAAAAAAATCTATATTTTATGTTATCATAGTCCCTGTGAGGTGGAAAAAGCAAAAAAAAAAAATGTTATTGTGATTTTTGTAGTGTGACCAACAAAGGGTTAATAGAGTTGAAAACAGCACAGTTGAATTGAATTTCTTATCACCTTCATATTTCTGTGCAGCCTTTGTAAAGAGACTTGGCTTTATTTGTTCATACTGACCTTGTGCTGCATCAGAGACTCAGTCCACCATTTACTGCCTGTTTTTATTTGAGAAAATATAGAGCATTAAACAGATAAAAGAGATCCTGAGCTGAGGAGGGTGGCAGGAGTTTGTCCTCCATTCTGCCCTGTTCGTAGGTTTCCCTGAGGAAATATTCATTTCAATAGACATATTTTTCTTTTAAAGAGGAGGAGGAAAAAAATAGCTGAAAAAAGAAAAAAAAAAAGATATATAAGCAATGGTTTATTTCAATGAATTGAAATGTTTTTCTCATTCAGGGACACATCTCCCATCACATTTCTCCACTCATTTGTCTCCTGTTTCTAAGTTCAATGACTGTCAGTGGTAATTTTTGTTGGCACTAATTGAAAGAAAATTGGCTCAAAGAAGTGTTGAAAACTAAAAGAAAAAAAAAACACATACAAAGAAAAAAGGAGTTCATTAGAATTGTGTTATAAATTAATCCAGCATGTGGAAAAATGAATGAAAAGACACATGGTTTGATGTGGTTAACTAATGGAAAAAAGCAAAGTTAGTTTAGGGGGAAAAAAAACCCAAGGCTCTTACAGAAGTAAAACTTGTTAATCTGTATTGTATGCTTTGTTCATAAATGTTATAGCCTCAGAAACATCAATCCCTCCCTGACAGTGCACCCCAAGGAACTGTTAATAATTGACACATGAAGCATTACATTTTTCAACATTCCTCTATTTCGAGGCCAAAACACTAATTTTTATCAATTTAAAATAAGATGTTACTTGATAACCATTATTATTATTATTACTAATAACTAACTAATTGATTGATTGACTAATCAATTCACTATTTTTGTTTGTTTTGTAATCTATTTCTGTTTTTCTTTTTATATATCTGTATGTATATATATATATATATATATATATATATATATATATATATATATATATGTGTGTGTGTGTGTGTGTGTGTGTGTGTATGTGCATATTTATGCGTATGTATAAGTGAGAATGGAAGAAAAAGAAATGGAAAGGGAAGCGAGAGTGAAATAGAAAAGGAAAGGAGAAAATAGGGAAGGTGAAAGAAAAGATGATTCAATGTTGTGTTCTATTTGAACAGTTGTTCTTGGGTTTGACTTTTGCATTATGGGTTTTTTTGTTGTTGTTTTGTTAGTTGTTTCTTGTTTAACATATAACGGTGACATATTGGTAGTGGTGGGGTAAATAAGCTTTGGCTTCAGTCCTAAACCTTTTCAGTCAAGCAGTGTATTTATCATGTGTGAAAATGTGTCTTTCCAGCCTTGTGCTTGGGCCTTGTTTTGTATTTTGACCAAAATAAAATAATTAATACCAAAATATTGTGTAGCATGAATCAGTAATTCATTGATTTTGTTTGTGAGTTGGCCTGAGAGAGACTCTTCCATATATATATGTGTTTGTATGTGTATATGTATATGTATATGAATATATATGTTATATATATGTCACGAGACTAGATGAGACATGAGATTGGGTTGACAAGATTGATACGAGATTTTAAGAAAACTAAATTACAAATTATATGAATAGACAACAGGCTTTTATTTAACTGAGTTGCACATGGGTTGTATAACTCTGTAAGTGTTAGCTTTTAATGAACTTTTTCCTTTTAATAAACTTCTTAATGAACTTCTTTCTCTACAAAATGGAAACTAAACTAAAATATTCTAAAAGTTAAAATAAAATTCTACATTTCTCCTTGCAAACAATATGTGCAAAACAAAAAGTATATATACACACACACACACACACACACACACACACACACACACACACACACACACACACACACACACACACACACACACACACACACAATAATGAGTTTTGGCCCATGCAAACACAATCAAATCCTCTAATATCCAATGTAGAGTCCTTGACTCGTTCTTCCTTTTGACCATGACTGCACAACCATGTGTGACTGAATCATATTTCTAAACAGTTATTCCATTAAAGTGGCAAATATTGGCAATCAGACGACAAAGAGCTATTAAAATGTAGAAATCCATTTGCATTTTTAATATGGATATTTAAATGGGTTTGGCTCAGCTCTGTGAACTCTATCTACTTCTGAGATTATAGATCTGTAAAACAAGTTGTGGCCTCTGCTCAAACAATGAAATTCTCTGATTTTCAATGAAATCCAGTGCACGTCTTACCCTGTGACCTGGACCATACAACCACATCTAAAAGGAACTCCATTCAAAACTCTATGCCATTGAAAAAGCAAATATTAGTAATCAGACTGTAGACCGTCAAATAGTCTAAAAGTTTCATATGGACACTGAGATGAGTATGTTGAACTCTGTGACCTCTATCAACCCTGAAAATTAGCTGCAATAATACTTTTGACCTGACAAATGAAGACTGTATTTTTTTTTTATCCTTGTGACATTATCACTGTTCAGAAAAGTCATGCATAAGAAAGACAGACAGGGAGAAAAATGTAGGATGAAAAAATTATACTGTTTAAGATTGAGATTTTAACACTCAGAGATGGCAGACTCCACTAAGGCAGATCAGTCGCACCCCTTTCACTTCTGTGAGCAGCAGTCTGTCCTGGCCAAAAGAATGAAGCACACATGTACCAACCCCCCCACACACATACAGTACCTCCACTGATCACCACCAAAATTTAATCCTATGTTTCTTGTGCCAGTATCAGCATTTAGTGAAACATTTCAGTTAAATTCAAATATATATATATATATATATATATATATATATATATATATACATATATATATATATATATATGTACACACACATGACAACAACAGTATGAGGCATAACAAACAAAGACATTATAAGAGTTGGTCAACCTGTCAGCGGGGCCAGGAGTTTAGGGCGGCTATGGCTGCAGGGACTAGGCTTTTTTCCGAGACGAGCCCTCCTGTCTCAAAAAGCCCGCCTCCAAAAATACTTTTTGACATCCAAAATGAAATAAAAAGAAAATTAATTTATTAAAAAGAAAGGAAAAAAATATTGAATACAACAACTTCCCTTTCATACTGGGGGGTTCAGCTCAGTCATATTTACTAGTGCTTTGACCCTTTTGAAGAAGGGCTGTCTGATCTAAAATGAAGAAAACACTGTATTGGTTTTTCATACTTTTTACACTGGTCCAGACCTGGTTAACCTTTGACCTGTGGGACTTTGTCATATATGTTTGTTTTTTTTTTCCTTTTTCCACACTCTGAGGCTGTCCCTTGTGCATTCAGGTCCAGGTTTGCTAACAGTTCCCCATGCATTTGGGTTCCCGACTCCTTTACCTGTTCCACTGGTAAAAAATATTTGCATGTCCCTCCTCTCCAGTTTTAATGTGGACAGTTGATGCTGCTCTTGGTTTAAAGAAGAGGTTTGATGCCAGACCTCTGTTGCAGTGACCCAGGTTAAAAAAAAAAAGTGGTTAGCACACACTAACAGGGTCTTCTATGGGAGTGTAGTTGGTATGTTTTTGTCAAAAATGAATTCAATCCACTTCTGTATTTCATATTCTGAAGCTGGACGCCCATGTAGTGATGTGTGTCCTCCTGTGCAACCACCAACAGAGCAGGAAACATATTTATCTTTTGCCAACATACTCCTGTGTCTCTTCACTACCGATAGAGTATAATGGCAGATCTCTGAGTCCAAGCAGAGTTTGCTGTGACTATTAGATGAGACTACATGAGCTGGTGGGGTGGGGTATTCAAATTAATCTATGCATGTGACGTACTATGCATAGAAAATCCAAAATGGAGCGTTTTCCTTTCTCTCCAATAACAAATGGATCAAGAGAAAAGGAGAGTGGATTTTTTTTCCCCCTAATTTAAGGGTTTTCTCACACAAGCCTAATGTGTTGTAAAGACACTACAAGGTGCATTTTGCATGAAATGTTCCCTTTAAAAGCAACATTTCAGCAATCAGTTCTCAGTGTGTGTTGTACTTGTACTTTTAGATTAATTTACAAACTGACAGAAGAACGAACCTGAAGCTTATAATTGTTTTGTTCATCATGTCGTCTTGGTTTGTCTGACCATTGAATTGCAATCTGGAAAACAGGCTCAAGTCAGCTAATTATTTTCATGATCCAAAATAATCATCAAAGCAGAACACACAAATGCTCAGGAACATCTTGGGTAAGTACAGCCTATTTATTATGGTAGTGAACAGAAGCAATCAATAAATTCATGTTTCCCTTCCATACATTTTAGTCTCCAATCAATTAAGGGGTGATGTATCTACGGAGGTATTTTTAGCTTTTGTTTTAAGCCTCAGGGGTTGTTGTTGTTGTTGTTAAGTACGAGTGATGACGTTTTTATGAAGTGATTCAACTGTGTGACTCCACTGTGCTGTCTATTATAATTAACAACACATTGCTATGAAGAACTCAGCATCAGATGGCGTATGGTTACTGAACATACCTAATTATTTTTGTCTTGTCTCATTATGTAGTCAGTCGTGTAATAAAATACCTATAATAAGCAAATGTGAAATTTCAAGTCAAAAGTCTAACAATAGTAAGATTTTCAGTTTAATCATGAAGTTGTGATGAAAAGATGCGGATCCTTTAAATTGGCTGCAACAAAATAATGATGAATGTATAAAATGGATGGAAAGAAACCGAAATATTAGACACTTAGAAAAAAATACCACTGAAGAAGTCAAGTGCCCTTTCATAGCCAATGCAAGGGCATGCAGGTGCAAACACATCAAGGCACTTTGGCCGCTAGGTTGTTGTTTGATGTTTTGATACACAATGCAGCAATATGTGTAGTACCTTATGTCTCCAGCAGGGGCAATATACAAACAACGCCGTTTAATTTAACACACTACTGAGCTCTGGCAGCTGACGTCATAGGACAAAGAAAAAAGTGGACGTATCCATCTTGGCAGTTATGGTGTTGGTAGATTGTCAGGTTCCAGTAGCAGAGACATGGCAAAAATACAAACTTGCAACTAAGTTCAGGAATATTTAGTTACAGCGCAAATAATTGTGGGAGTCAGAGACACAGCTGACAAACGGATCACCTGATCACTGATTCCTGGTTAAAATGGTTTGTGGGTGTTGTGTTGTTGTTGACATAGTCTCACCACTGACATGGGAAGCTTCAACAAATCAGTGTGAGTTTTTTTTCTTTTCCTACATGGAAACAAACTCCAGGAGCCCTTGTATCTGAGGTTACAAGGTGGTGTTGCCTGCACTGCTGTCAGATGTAGCTAGCACGGCTAATAAATAAACATGTTAATGAGATACTTCCTATTAAACTGGGATGATTTAACACCAGTGACGATGCTGCAGTTTTTAGGTTTCATATTCCACAACTGAATATTTGAAATGAAACCAGACTGAGTCCATTTGTAAACCTCCAGGCTCGTGTAGGCTCTCAGACAGTTCCCTGAGTAAACTGACGGGAAGCTAATGAGCTAGCTGTAGGTGTTAGCATACCGCAAATCAGGGATGTGTTCTTTAGCTGAGGGGGAGATACTTTTGAAAAGCATCCAAGAGATGATGATGCATTGTTCTTCTAAAAAAAACTCATGTGAGCTGTTCTTTTCAATATGGTACTACCACTGAACTAGGAATTCAGACATTATAGCACAGTACATATGTAATGCAAGCACATACATGACATATATACATGCACTATATCATAAACACACAACACATGGTGGGACTTTTTTAATGAGCTGTAGGGGGGCAGGAGAGAAGAAAAGCTTTTGAGGCAAAATAAGATTGATGGGGGGAGGGTATGTGTGGGTATGTGTACATGTATATTTCCAGAAGATTGTGGTGGTGATTCATTGGAGTCTGCGGCATAAAGTGAGCCACTTGGTCCAGCAGGTTAGATACAGACATTGGTATATATCAGGAATACCTGTCCGTGTCCTGACCATATTTGCCTTTTTTTTCTACCACTGATTCAATATGAACTGTATTCTTTTTGCTCTTAAACCAAAGTGTCAACCAGGATATTCACTTATAAGAAATGACACAGACTCAGTGAGTACCAGTACAATATTACTGATGGTTGCGTATGATAATCACATACGCATAATCACATTTGCTGATAATTGGTCAAGTTGCCATAGTATTCTTACGCTTCAAATATCTGGTGCTGCAAACCTCAGAATACACTATTAGTCCATGAATCAAATTACTGATCGCAATCAAAAGGGTGGGCAAATTGTTACTGGTATTTTTTTTATTGCTATATATGTCCAGATTATGAATTGATATGATAACATTTGCAGTACAGTAGCTTTATCATATTGATCATACCTTTCTGATTTGAAACATATACTTGCCATATGCCAATAGTGCCCATTCTTAGATGTTAGACATATAGCAATTTGGGTGTTTCTACTGATGATTAATATCTCTGTTACAGTTTTGAAAAAGATTCTATATAGTAGGCTATATAATTTGTTTGGGCTAATTCCTCTTGGTGCATGAGTGAGCAAGCAGGGAAGTCGAATTTAACATTATAGTTGACAAAGCTTTTTGTGAATCATACAGGCCACAGGCATTGACTTTGTATATTTGATTTAGCTAATTACAAAAGAGCTCTGGGTTTTCAACCTGAGAAATGTGAAGAAAATAACATTCAAATTGTTTTTCATTGAACTATGCCATAGGTCATTACCATAAGGAAAAGTGACTTTTCACTTCTGATAGCTTCGGAAATTCGCTGTGGTCCTCTAGTTTGCATTACTCCGAGATCATTTCAATTTGTTGCTGACTGAAATAATAATAATAATAATAATAATAATAATAATAATAATAATAATAATAATAATAATAATAATAATAATAATACATTTCACATACTTTTTCTTCATTCTGGTGACCCAGTTGTTTGTCTCTACAAAGTTTCTGTGGCACCCAAGTTAGCTTAGCCCCATGGGAATTGCTAACTTATTATTATTATTATTATTATTATTATTATTAGTAGTAGTAGTAGTAGTAGTAGTAATTAATTATTAGGACTATCTGTTATTATTTCAAATCAGCTCAGGGGGAAAACATAAAGATAACATAACATAACAATAAAGATAACATATTGAAAACTATAACCTAGTAATCTGCAATTTTCCCATAATTCAAATTCATTCTGTTGAGCCAGTTTACCAATGTATGAGAAGTGGCTTGAAAAGCACAACCCTCGATTACACCTGTACTCATACTCGTCGTCTTCCGCTTTATCCAGGTTGCAGAGTCAGCAGTCTCAGCAAAGCAGCCCAGACATGTTTTGTTTTACTTTCTTTTGCAGTATTAGTTGAAAGTTTTTTTTTTTCTTTTTTTTAGTGCCTGGGAATGTCTGCAAACCTCAGCCTCAACATTTTCACTCAATTCAGTTATCATCTCATTGTTTTGTGTCACTGACACAGTCTGTACAAAAACATCCTAAACACAGTGGATGGTACCAGATATATTTTATGTGTGTTATATTTCTTGACTCAAACAAAGGAGGCAATTGTATAAACATATTTAGTATTTGGCATTATTTCCTCCTGTGGGTTTACTGTATCATACTGTATTTATTTTTTTGGATTGCTGTTGCTATAAAATCTTACAATGGTTGACAGAAAATATAAGATGGAAAGACATATTTTTCTGAAACCTTTGTGTTTTTAAGGTAATAGAAAGTGGAGTGGATGCACTACACTGCTAAAGTGCTAAAGTGGTTTGGGAGACAAATGCTGCAATAAATGTCTGTGCAATCACCAAAGACTTTTTTTAACTCATCAGTAAATCTAATCCTTTCAGTCTGTCACCTACAGATAGATTCCAAACCACATATCCATTTTGCTCATTTAGTTGGCTAATTTCTCTTTTGATTATCTTATAGAATGTAATATGCTGTATTTTTATATACATATCCGTGTGTGTGTGTGCATGTGTGAAAGATATCCAACCTGGTTTCTGATCCCATTTTCAGTAAACCTGTGATTTCATGCCTTATACAGGCTTGGACAGTTAAAGATAAAGCCTCCACATACCCACATACCAATGTATTGAAATATAGTCTTTTTTGTCACTGTGAGAAATGT
This sequence comes from Siphamia tubifer, assembly GCA_020466265.1. Classification (NCBI taxonomy): domain Eukaryota; kingdom Metazoa; phylum Chordata; class Actinopteri; order Kurtiformes; family Apogonidae; genus Siphamia; species Siphamia tubifer. The sequence goes on from CM035785.1 coordinate 35,721,511, forward strand.
GGGTGTATTTGGGCTTCAGTTTTATACATATAGTATTTTACTGTATATTCTTCAGGTGTACATACAAAGAGGTGTGTGTGTGTGTGTGTGTCTGTGTGTGTGTGTCTGTATGTGTGCGCGCACCACCACAGTGGATTTGTCCAGTTACTTTTAAGCCTGTGAAAATGGAGGGATTACATTTAACATGCTCGTAATTCACAAAGTCCTAATTCCCTTGAATTAAACCTCACTCTCTAAACTCTTTGTCTTATTTCTGATCCACTGTGGTGGTGTGCAGACACCACATTGGCGTGCACACTCACACAATGCAGAGGCAAAAGTACATTTGCATCTCTGTTCAAAACTGTTCAAGATTCAAAGTACTTATAGTTATCACGTGTACAGTAAGTGACAGGTTTTTCTGTACAATGGAAATCTTATGTCACCCAGGTATTACTGAGGTTTGTTCTTTTTCTTTTCTTTTCTTCTCACTCTTTTTAAATGACTTATTTTTGCACGGCCTATATGGTCTTATGGAGTCCCTAATGTCTGTACAATACAATTAATGTATTTTTCAAGTGCTAAACATTTGTATAGTGATTTGTTTACATGTATTTGATATAAAAGAAAATTGAAAAAGTAACATTAAGTGTGTTGTACCGGACTGTGTATGTATAAATTTAAATTTGCATGCATAAAAAGGGGGGATTTCATTGGTTGGGAGATGAGAAAAAAATCTAGGTGATGCACCACTATAGCGAGAAGAGCTCCGCGTGGTTGTGTTTTTTCTCTTCTTTTCGGGCTAGTCTGAGCCGCAGTAAGGGGAGAGTGAGAATATGTAGCAGGAGGAGACTGTTTCTGTTTATGTAAACCATACGCGAGTACGGAGTCAAAGAGGGTATTTACCACGGCGACAGTTTTAGGGGACGTGTTTCCACCGAGTGTAATCATTTGGGGTCACTATTTGCGGGGTGAGAGACTATAACCCCGGCCACGCGCACAGCGAGCTAAACTTGTTAGCACCCTGCTGGAGTTAGCTGCTCAGTTAGCACCCTGGCTACCGAGCAGCAGGTGGTTCCACTGAGTTGGCCGGCGTTGGAGCCCCACGGACTGGATAGCGCACTGGTGACCGGGGAAGCCAGTGGTTCCTCCAGCAACGAGAGAGCGGAGTTGTCAACTGTCTTTCCGGCCATCTCTCTTTCGGAAGAAAGAAACTACGGTACCGTGAGTAAAGGATATTTTTGGAAAGGAAAAAAAAACATTTAAGAGGCTTGCAACAATTTATTTTTAGGGTTTTATTTTATGAATCCTGGCTATTATGTTTGAAACCTGCATAGGTATTTTCAATTACGCGCAATTACGGACATTCCAAATTTAAGGAATTGGGTTTGTGGTAACAGCCATTTTTGTTGTTTATGTTTATGGTACAATAACCCCTTTGAGGACATATTTCATGTTCCATACTAAACCTTCCATTTATTTATAGGGGATATAACTTTCTGTGTGTTTGTGCAGCATTAAACGTTTAAAATATATACCCATCTGAAGTCTGGCCACTCACTCAATAGTTCAGATCATAGAGAATAGTTACAGAGTGAACCCCACCATATTTAAGTGATCATTGGACATGATTTGGGCTACACTTACTTTCCTGGTCACTCTGAATGCCAAGAGAATTTAACTAGGACATCCTGCAAAAAGTGGTATTTAAGAATGGAATTCAAAAGAAAATGAGCATAGTAATATACATAAAAAAAATATATAAGATCTATAATTAACAAATCTCTGCCTGTAGTGGTTCCTCTTTGTCTACACATATCACCTGCACAACTTTTCCAAATGATCTGAAATTTGGAGGGTGATGCTCCAGTACTATGGCAGATTGCAGTGTAAGTTTCACGCCATTACGACGTTCATCAACTAATATGTTAAACTAATTTAATTTTTCTTTCTAACTTTGCTGCTCTGAGCATTGCCAAGTCCTGCCACCTGATTTGGCTAAAGCGGCACCAGGCTTTTTATTTATTTATTTTTTAAAATAAAGACATTTACATGCAAAGGTTGGAATACAATTGATTTAATGAAGCACTTGGTAACACACAGTGTTTACTAAAGCCTCTGTGAAGAGCTAAGTAGCCTAGCGCTGTGCTAACAGCACAGTTGGAAATAAGCGATACATGTTCAGACTGTCTACTGTGCAGATACTGGACCATGACCATGTAAATGAATTTATCAACTGGTTACATGAGATGTGCTGCTAGCTTAATAATAATAATGATGATGATGATCTGTGTCCAATTTGGCGGGGGTGGGGTTCAACCCCCCTCTGGTTTTGGACATCACCATTATTATCTGTTAGGGTCCACTGATTTTGCTGCCCGCGTGCACCCGGGTGCATGATTCCACCTTGTCTGGCGCACACCTGCCATCACTTTCATTGCACCGTGGGGTTTCTGGGAGACCCTGTGAATCACGTGTGCATTAGACTCATGTGTTTAAAGGTAGGTCAGGTGGATTGTTGATATTGCAACTGACCCTGGCACCTGTTGTACGTGGGCCAGTCCCCACCCTAGCGACACGTAAGTGGTGTGTGTGTGTGTGGGTGTGTGTGGGTGTGTGTGGGTGTGTGTGGGTGTGTGTGGGGTGGGGTGGGGGGGGCTAATGCACACATTTATAGTCTTTTATTTTTACTCCTTTCAACTCATTTCACCCACTTCCACAACACAATAGTACCTCTGAGCTGACGGGAGAGGAGCCACCAGTCTGTGTTGGGGGTGGGTCAGGCCCTTGATGATGGAGGCAGTACTCCTATGGGCTCTATATGGACCTGACTACATTTTAAGGATATGATGCATTTGTGCACCCACCTCCACTTCCAGGCTCAAACACAGAAAGTGCATCCACCTTTGAAATGTTCTTTCTTTTAGAAACACAAAGAGTGATTGGTGCATCCTCTTTGTAGATGTCTGATGCTTTGTTATTGAGATGAGGCATCTACATGAAGCTCAGGTGGTATTAAAACTTTTGCAATATACATATAAAAAGAGAAGCTGGTATGTGACCACTGGGTTTTGCATTTCACCAATAAAAAAGGTGCAGATGGTGAAACACAGCTGATAGTTAGACCTCAGTCATATTATAGGCCATAAAGCACAAAATGAAAAACTAATTAGACTTCGTATTCTTAAACAGAGCATGTGTTTAATGAACATTGTGTTTCCTGTTTGCTGTGAGAGAAAGACTAACCATTCATCAAAATGCAGTGTCTATAGCCACTAATTACAAAAGGGGATGGTAAAGGAAACCCTTAATGTATTATCACAAGCAGAACAAATAATAGCAAAGTGAACAAATATGATGATGATAGTGATGCAGCAGCTGATAGTTCCTTCATGAATATATATATATATATATATATATATATATATATATATATATATATATATAATGTGAGAGAGACACACAGATGTTTATTCTCTGAGTCATTAGAATGTGGAAACAATGCTACTAGAAGATACAGCCTTGGGAATGACTGTTATAATGCAAATAAAAAGTCAACATTGAAATGAAAATGAGGCAAAAACCCACATGACATATTTGATTTACTGAATTCAGTTCAAATTAATTACAACAACAAAAAAAACCCTATTTTCTTATGAATATGTAATGTGTGTATATATATATATATATATATATATATATATATATATATATATATATATATTTAATGTAATAAAACCCTGTTAACCCAACTAAGCACACTTCTTTTCAATGAAGCAAAAAATAGTGATTAATTTGGAAGACTGGATCATAACAGACATTGAAGTTTCAGTATACACACTACTCTTTAGCTCTTCAGCTAATATTAGTGGCTTCAGTGCCAGTGGCAGATGATCCCTCAAACTGCCCATCACTGCGTACACCAACTCATCCATTTGGGTGGCCAGGGGGGACATACAGACAGAAATATGAAGCTCTGTCTGTAACTGCAAGCACCATGTTACTAATGTTAGTTATTTCATGAACAAAGGTTGGTCCTCCGGTGTGTTCTATTGAACATTTTTGGAATGTTTTTGTTCCTGCTTTTTTACAATGACAACTTTATTATCCTACCTTAAAGGGGAGGTGGGGGTATTGTTTTTTGTTGTTGTTGGTTTTGTCTGTTTATGGCTTTGATTTTCAGCAGCTTTACACAAAAGCTATGACGGCCTCCAAACATTTCCTATAGCCATCAGTAGGCCTCTTGCATTTGTCAGGTGGTATTTTCTCCTGCTCTTCCTTTGCTATAAGTTCCAGCTCATCGACTTTTGTAGAATTCATTCTCCCAATGGCAGATTTCAACTCAACCCAAAGATTCTCAATTGGATTGAGATAAAGACTCATTGCTGACCATTTTAAAACAATCCATTTCATCTTATCTAACTATTCATGTGTGTTTTTGGATGTGTGTTTGGGGTCTCCTAAACACCATACCATTTGGGGTCTCCATACCCATGTCACAGGTATTATGAAATCTGAAGACTATCAGAAGATTTTAGAGCAAAATGTCCTGCCCAGTGTCAGAAAGCTCAGTTTGAGGCCACAATCTTGTACTCCAGCAAGACAGAGACCCCAAACACACATTCAAAAGCACACAGGAATGGTTGGAAGAGATCAAATGGATTGTTTTAAAATGGTCAGCAATGAGTCCTGATCTAAATACAACTGAGAATCTCTGGGTTGAGTTGAAATCTGCCATTGGGAGAATGAATTCTACAACGGTCCAAGACCTGGAACTTATAGCAAAGGAGGAGTGGGAGAAAATTCCACCTGAGAAATGCACAAGATTGTGAATAAAATTAAGGGGTGCCAATACTGTAAAAGGCCTGCATCACTAGACCTAAGAGACTATGGGGGGAATTCTCTGGGGTGTGCAAGTTCAAAAATCACTTGGTGCGAATGGAGGAAAAGCGCGCAGCTAAGTAATTTTCTGAATTTACGCATCCCGGAGAATTTCCCTCCGTGTGAGTGTTGGAATACTCACAGGCTGAAGGTCAATGAAAGCCTTCATGGCGTCGCCTATCGTTGTACTCACAGTTTTTCTTCCCATCTTAAACACTGCAGGGGGCATCAGGCTGGGCAAAACACGGAGGGCAATGTAGTCCTTTGAGTCTGTGAAGAAAAATTAAAACTTGTTTGACATCAATATCACAGTGTCTCTGATAGCTCGAAAAGTGCACAAATTTAAAATATAAATTTAAGGATAATGCTGATTTTATAATTTCTACCTTGCGATAAAGATTCAGTTGGTACATTGAGCTTCCCCTCTCGACGTGCCACATCAAGTAGCTTTTCACTGATTCTTCTCCAGGACACAAACATTTTATTTGCAGCCTCTTCATATAAGATATTGAAGTCCTGTGTGATCTGAAGCGGAGATTTTGAATAATTAATTACATCATACACTGTATCATCAAAATAAAACTAATTCGATGAGATTGGGGGGGGGTGCAGACCACTGATTGATAGATGATGACAAAGAGACAGAAAGTGTGTGAGAGAAAGGTTAGGAAGAGAAGGAGGGAGAACAAACAAACAAACATAACCCATTTTCAGTACTCACAACGAACTCTCTGAATTTTTTTTTAAACTTGAGCCTCAAGCCGGCCCTTGGTACAAGGGATGCAATTGTTGCCTCATCTAAAAGTAGGAAACTCTCCTCATCGATAGCCTCATCTGCAAAGAAACAGAAAATAACATTTAATGTTTTAGTGAGGAGACAGTATGACGACAGGGTAGGGGTCTGAATGTTCATCTACCTTTAGGTGCCTGGGTCTACAGCTCATATAGTCTTTTTCTAATTTTCCATAACAAAACAAACACAGTCATAAGGGCTTTTTTTTCTTTCTCAATGCACTGCTATGTTTACATAGCCCAACATATTTACCTGCAAAAGTGTCTATCAGTTCCGGAAGTTGCCACTCTCTTAACTTTTCTTGATCAAAGGCATCCATATTCAACCGCTATAGGAGAGAAGAAAAATATATGTAAATATTCAATCATGTCTGTCAGCCTGTATTTACAGGTAGGTCTAAAAACATTGGAATGTTGTCAAAATGTCACTTAAAGACATAAAATCTAAACTTCATTACACATAGGTCTAAAGGTAAATATCTCAAGCTATTTGTGTTAATTTGGATAACTAGGCTAACTTGCAGCCAATGAAGACCCAAATTTGAATCTCGGATACAATCAATGCAATATAATCATGCAAAGGTAGACCTAACGAAGTAAGCCTTCATTCCAACTGGAATTATCACAGTTTCCCAACCCTCTGAAGATTTCCGACTGAACATGGTCACTCAGTTATGCCAAAAACAAACAGAGATGTTATGAAACTGTGCAGAATAGAGATTTGAAATTTCAGATACGACCCATTGTGCATAACCCACCATATAGCATTTTTCCCAGACCAATCATGAGGGGGTCAGGTGGAGGCCGTTTAATTAATGATTCCAGATGGAATGACCCTTAAGCGGATCTACAGTACATAAACACGTCATTTACTGAGATATGTGACTCACAGACATAGTGTACGTCTGCTGATTAATTTATGAACAAGTTCTGTTGTTTTTCTGGACCTGTAATCTGTCTACATTGAACAAAATGTGCATACGATTTTATTACTTCGTCTGATGTAACGTTAGAAGGCTATCAATATCATTGTGTTCACTTGTTCACAGTAATCAATGATTATTTCACAACAGTCCACTGTATAATTTAAGTTTAATAAACAAACTTGACAGTCAGCAATGTTATATGCATTTACAAGTGACTGACAGTAATTATGGGTGAAAAAGTTGTGCCCGGTGCTTCATGCACCAGCAATAGAACAGTAACAGTGTTTGGACAGTAGCAGGCTCGTGATAAAAGGAGCTGCTGCTCCCCAACATGAAGTATGGCACCAAAAGGACATTCACACAAATTAGTTCTTAAACCAAAATAATTTACTAAATCAACTAAAATGACTCATAAAACTTGCTATTAGTATTGCTAAACAATGTTATATTTCAGTTTACTGATAAACCTAGCCTGAAACACACCCTTTGACATTAGCAGTGCTACTTGAAATGAGCTAGCTGCTACACTCAGCTATCACTAGAAATCACTGTGGCTAAATGCTATTGGAGCTAAATAGGCCTACTCCTGGAATCATGGAATGCGGATGACGTGTGGATTTTATGATCATAGAGAAATTAAAATCAAGTATGACACCAGTACCCAAAACTTAAGACCGTTTGAACACAAGAAAATGCTAGCAGTTTGCTTAATTAGCATTAGCTCCGCTGTGTTAAACTTAAACTTCAATCAGGAAAATAATTACCTGAGAACAACTAACAGTTATTTTGTGTCAAAGACGAAGGTAGTGTTTTAAAAGAATTAAGAGATTTACAAACCTTAACATTTCCAAAACATCTCCAGCCCTCAGAAGAAAGGAAAAAAGACAATTAGAGGGAAAAGCAGTGCATAAATACGACCCAGTGATGTTGTGCAGTGAACCCATGTCCTGGGTCCGAGGAGGCAGATGACCCAGTACCTAGGTTCGAGAAGAAATGACGTTACATTCATTGAGTTTAGTTCTTCTGCCGTTTGCAAGTCCATAATCCGCTTCTGTAACGTTGTGAATTTGCCCACCTCCAGTCGTTAGAAGAACCACCACCAACGTGGGCTGTACTCAGAACCAACTAGCATGGATGTTAGATATCGGGGAAGTGAGTTTGGTTTAACCGTGTTCATGTCGGCGTACACGTACGATGCGATGCCGTGTTATCACAGTGTGCATTGCTGGTGGAGGAAGAGGGTGAGCAGTGCACAGATTGCAGCAAAATACCTCATTTATCTCCGAAACCAACGTTGCATGCTCAGTATAAATGATTACATGTCCATTTGTACACGCACGTTTTAACGTTACAGGCTTACGAATACAGAGTGACATTTATTCGTGTGTGTAGGAGTTGGCAACTCGGCTCAGTGTAGGCGTGTCCACTCGGCCACCTTTGGCGTCATTGGACATTAACCCTGTAACTCCTGAGACTTTAGCAGTTCCACGGTAAAATAAATAAATAAAATAAAGTAAAATAAGCAATAGTTTTAGATTGGGCTTTTTCTCTTTTATAAATCACTTGCTTTTTGACTCTGTTTATTTTCATAGATCAATTCCATGAGCAGAACTCAGTAAAAACACATATTTTAAAGAAATAGATTTTCTCTGAATATTTAAACTAAATAATTCATTCAGAATGCGTCAGCACTGACGCATCAGGGGTTAATTAGTCCAGCCCAACTCAGTGTAAATTTACTTCCAGTGGTGGTAGTTACAGCCAATAAGATTTTGAATCAGTGTGCTAGAATAAACAACACCTGTGCATATTCTGTGACTTTTTGGGGAAATGGCTGTGAAATAGGCCTATTTCACATGTCTCTGCTGCCTGTGCAGAGATGGCTAGTGCATGTGGTCGGAACAAAGTTAGTCATATTCATTTTATAATCAGGCCTACACTGCATCATGTAGGCAGACCAATGATTAGGGTACAGTAAAGTTGCCTAAAAAATAAAATAGTGTTTCTTCTGTCATTAACGTAAGTTGTTCACCATGGCTTAGCTCATCATGAAAACTCAGGCATAGGCTATAACCAAACCACTGGGTTGCAATAATCATTGTTTGGGTTATTCAAATTATGGAAGATTCCAAAACCATTAAACCAACAACTGGGTTACAGAGAATAACCCAATAAGGGTTGAATACACTCAATCCAGGGTTAAAAAGCCACAACCCAGTGATTGGGTTAATTAAATAACCCAGTATTTTTTAGAGTGCACTGTCAGCTTGAACTGTTGATTTTGTAATAATGATGATGAAACACTTCTACATTTATTTTTTGATTGTAATATGGCTAAACAATTTCTTACAGACCTTATTTTTTAGCTTTTTACACATAAGAGCCATTATTTTCACCCTTAAATATATTTTCTTTTAACATGAAAACCCTACTGATTTATCTTGTGAATTTTATTTAATTTTTATATTTTACAAGTTAAGTTCTTCATTCATAGGCAGCAATGGCAAAAAAATAATAAGCCCATCTTTAATGTTTTTATTTTAAAAATGACCTCTTTTCAACTTTGTACATAAGAACCACTAAACTTCTAAATATTCTTTGACTTATATTCCTCTTGTCCTATTCGTTTGTTGTTTTATTTTTTCCTTTGTTGTTGTTGATAAATGTGCTCTTATTAATTATTAACTTGTATCAGTCACCTGCTCTCATCTTTGCTAACTGTCACATGATCATGTAATTGAAAAACGAACCCAAAAATGCCAGCCGTAACCAGAAGTAATCAAACATACATTTGATTACTTCTACATTACACTACATTGTACATTGACAATACAACAGTTATCACAACTTAAAAACAATTACGGTGTTGTCACGTTCTTCTGGGATATGCAGATATTATGCCATGTTTACGTAAATAACGTTTTTTTTTTATGTGCATTTTATGGAGGAAAATGTCCATTGCACAACTTTATACAATACAACAGTTATCACAACTTAAAAACTGTTAATTACAGCAAAAATACTAAATTTGTGTACTTCTTTCGTAGAAGCTGCCATTTTTAAAAAAAATATTTGCATTGTATTATGGGAAATTTCTCATATCCGTCCGTTTGTAGACTGCCTCTGGAAAATATCAATTTGAAGGGGTTTAAAGCCCTTCCCCCTACCCCTCTGCCTTAATGTGAATTGAGACACCCGGACACGTCGATACACAAAACGGAGGATAAGGGAAGCTGAAATGAGATTCAGCCTTAATCTTTAAGCCATTTAACCATCAGAATTATTTTGTAGCTGTTTAAATAATGTCAAAAATATTGCCAAGTTCTGCTTTAAATGAGGATGTACTAATTTGGAGTCTTGTGCCACAAATGTTTATTTTCTATTCTCATTGTGGACATAACCTGAACTAAACTGGACAAATATGAATCTCAGATGCAGTGACGTATCAGATGCATCAGCTCAAAAATGTTTCAGAATATTTCAGGTTGTCTGTTGTTCCTGTGGTTCTGTTTCCAACTACAGAACCAACAGTAACCACCCCCATGTTTGCTTTGAAGCCTCTTAAGACCTGCTTTGCATTTTATATATTCTGTGTGAAGTCCTTCACTGTGCTCATCGCTCACATCAATCAAATTGAGTGGGGAAATATCAAGCTGTGAGTGGTAGAAATTAATTTTAGCAAAATTCTGCAGCCCATCTGTTCATATGATTTTATCATGTCCTCAACTTCTCATCATTTGTTTTTCAATTGAACAAAAAACATTCCACCGCTCCCAGAAATGAATCCCATGCTGTTAAATTTGTGTTTTGAAGGATCACCAATGCACTCTCCAAACTGGGCTCCATCGAAAAGTCCAGTTCTTTCCAGGTTTGCATCACTTTGTACTGCAACACATTTTCCTTCAGATATGGAAAAGAATTGGAAGTTCGATTTTTTTTTTTTTTTTTTTTTATCAGCTGTCACTCACAGCCAACAGTTTTCAGCTGCACTACAGCCACATATCACCAGCACATGCACCACTACGTTATCTATCAGAGCAAAATAAACTCAGAAAAAACAATATAGAATATGTGAAAAAAAAAATCGTAAATGAAATCATGTTTATTGATAATGTCATTATCCACCTTACAGACATAAAACAGGAAAAAATAATTATATGTTAACCCCCTAGCATTGATACGATATAACATTAACAACAGGCTTGAGTCTCTCATTCATTCAGCATTTGGAATTCATTGCATCATCATCACAGCTGAAGTGGAAGAGGCAGGACAGGTGCAAGATTAGTGCTGTCACAGATGTTGGGGAGGGCTCAAATTTGTGGCCAGGAATGGGGCCTGTGTGGAAGACTAATGCTACGGCCACACCAAACGCGAAATTTACGTGTGTACGTCTGTGACGAGCCGCGTAAACACCAGAGTCTGGACAATGGATAAACACAGAAAAGCAACTATCTGTCCCAGTTTAGTCTCTCCTCAACTATGGCTCAGATCACTCGTATTGCTGCTCTGTACCTGCTGTGGAGGTCCCGTACGTCTGAAGGCCAGATGCCGATGGTTTTGGGTTCACCCCATCCTGCAGAAGTACCTGCAGCACAGGGTATTCCATCACCTCCTCCAGGAACTCCGTCTGGATGAAGTCCGCTTTCAACGCTATTTCAGGCTCAGCTTTTCTTAATGTCACTTTCCAGGTCAGTCTGGGCGCCATACATAATTCTGTCACAACTTTGGCAGCATCTCAGCGCTGATTGACTTTCATAGCACAGTGTCACGCAAATTCGCATGAAAAGTTAAATATTTTCAACTCCAGCATTTGTGCGTATTTGCGGCAAGATATGCCACTCCAACGCCCAGACACTCCACAGGAACGTGTCCAATGCGCCGCCCGGGGTGAATCTGCGTCCAAACGCGTTTCTCCATTGACTTTGTATGTAATCTCGATGTGTGAATGTGAAAATTCGCATACAGTGTGGCCGTACCGTAAGGTTGAATCTCATTTCAGCCGTTACTCCTTCCCCTCCATATTGCGCAACAATCTGTAGGGGTAGGGAATCGGGATGTCTCAATTCACGTTAAAGCAGAGGGGTAGGGGGAAGGGGCAGACTCCAAACCAGAGGAGTACGAGAAATTTCCCAGAAAACAATGCAAATATTTATTTTTTTAAATGGTAGCATCTATGCAACAAGTACACTAATGTAATATTTTTGCCGTATTTAAGAGTTTGTGATAAGTGTTGTGTTCTATAGTTTGACATGTGTAATGGTCATTTTCTCCATAAAATGCCAATGAAAAAAAATCGCTGTTTTTTAATGTAAATGTGGAGTAATATCCGCATATCCCAGGAGAACGATTCAAGTCAATCTGCTCCTGTCACTGTTGCTGAATATGGACTCAGAACTCTAGTCAACTCTTGAGTTGTTAGACAGCCTTGGTGTAACCTTGTGTTTTATTTTGTTCCACTTCCCTGAGTTGCGCTCAAATGAGGAGCATAAAAATCATCACCCGTGAGTCTGTGTTTTTGTCCCTCACACCATAATTGTGACAAGTGTGTGTCTTCAATTAAATTCCTGAAGTGTAAACCACAAAATCAGACTAAGTCAATTTTGCTATTAATTTTCAGGTCCTCACTGATGTGGGAAATCTTTGTGTCAATGGTAGGGGCTTAACATGTAATTATTCTTTTACTTGTTTTGTGCATGCTGGTAAAAAAACTAATAGAAGCTGTCATCCACAGTGACATATCTCCTATTAACCCTTACACTTCCATGTGCAAAAGACTTTTGTTTTGCATAATTCAAATTAATATTGTTCACTGAAGCATGGAAACTGACCCAGGACACGGATGTCAAATCAAAGCAGAACGGCATGGTTAAAAAAGACACGTGACCAGTTTTTCAAAATGCCATTTTGGTTATGTATTTTGTTTTTTGTCCAAAAAGTCTCCTTTTTTTTGGATACACTTGGTATTTTAAAATATTAACCCTTTGATGCATACTGGTCACTGCAGTGCACTGTTCTTCTACAGATGTTCTCTTGCATATTCATAGGTTTAGTTGTTTTAGTTCCATATCATTCAGTTCATACCATTACTGTAACTTGGCTGTTCTTAATACCTGATCTTCACTAACATGTTCATGTGTAAATCAATTGCTTGTTGTTAATAGATTTTAATTAATAGTCTTCTTATACTGTATTACATTTTAAACATGTTTCTTTGGTTCAAAGCTTAAACACATTTTCCATAAAAAAATTATTTTTTCAAGCCTAAACAGAAATAAAAACATTTAGGAAAAAAACATTGACTAAGGTTCTCATAATTCATACATGAAAGGGTTCATTTAAATTAAGATAAAAAAAAAAATACAGTCAAATGTCTAGACCTCAAACATGCACGTTTTCCCCTAACACTCTTGTTTCAGTCTGGCATGTTCCTCATAATTGTCTTTGATAACATGGCTAGTGCATTTAGACCAGGGAAAAAAGTAGTACAGGTAGATGACATGGTTCTCATATTCTTCTTTTGTCATGAAAAACAATGTGATTTTTTTTTATCTTAACCTATATAATAGTGTTGTTGTCTGTTGTATAGTGTTGTCTTATTTCAGTTAGTGAAAATAAATTTCCCCATGGGGACCAATAAATTAAATCTAAAATCTTTAATTAGCCTGTTTTTCCTGGAATTACAAAGAAACCTGTATTTAAGAGTCATTGTATGAGAAAACCAGGCAGAGGTTGGAAGATGGGGGTCGGCCAAATCGGCTCATACTTTGTATGTATAATAGGTATGTGCAAATATGAATAGCCCTATGATTAAAACCATCTGGCTATTCTTCATTACGGAGTTATTTCGGATTTTAGTCCAAAAGCTGAAAAATCCCCATAAAGACCCCCCATTCACGACTCGCGTTATGTATAACCCAATTATACGACGGTTGTTTTTGAATAAGTAGATGTTGCTCTCTCCAGTAATTCTAATGCCATTCACCAAAGCCACTGCCCATAGGAGATAATGCCCCTTAAAAGTGACAAGAATTTAGAGGGATAAAAGTTCTGCCCACTTTTAATATTTAATCTTAAATTTTTGGTCTGTCACACTATGTAATCTATACTATATAGGAATATAAAATGTAAGTCCATAGAATTATCAGGGTAGCCATTGCAATTTTAGTAATTTTTAGATAGAAATTGTTTGATTTTTGAGGGTCTTAGAGGGGGGGTCCCAGAACTCCGTAATGAAAAATGGCCAGAGGGTTTTAATCATATGGCTGTTCATAGTTGCATATACCTATTATACATGCAAAGTATGAGCTGATTTGGCAGACCCACATCTTTCAACATCTGCCTGTCTTTGACTGGTTTTCTCAGGCAATGACTCTTAAAACCCCACATCAGAAAGTGAACAAAAAAAAAATCATTCAGGTAATCAGATTTTTTTCCTCACATTTAACAAACTCCAATACTATTAATTACTTTAGTTATTATTACATGGAGACAATATGCAAAAAAAAAAAACAAAACAAAAAACTATTTTGTCCAGCAAAGTTACATTAATGGTATGAATTGCAGTGTATTGGATGATGCATTAACCCACAAAACCCATGAATATACAAGAGAAGTGTTCAGTGAATGCCTAATCTCGCCCCTATTTTGTGCAAATCTCAAGTTTCTATGACAACCCGTTATGGAGTTGGGAGCCAATAATGTAATTTTTGACCTTTCTGCTAAATGCGACCTTGACCTTTACTCAAGTGGATCATTGCATCTGATGTGCATTAGTTAAATGTATATGCCTATGTAATTCCATGGTGATATCTCAAGTATTTATTGAGCTATAGCATGTCTCCATGGACACACACACACACACACACACACACACACACACACACATACATACACACACTGATTACAATAATCTCTCCCAAACAATGTTGAATGAGATTACCAATTTTGGAATAATTGTTCACTGGAGTGATGTGTATATGCATAAAAGAGATAGAGTGGAAGTGTTTCATGGTGTTCATGTCAGCACTTGTCAGTGGTGTTTCCCACTGAGCTTTCCACACCTCTGTTGTGTCACTTAGGGACCTATTTGCTCATTCCATTTGTGACGAAGATTTTCCTTTCAGGGTGTGATGTGTCGCCTGTGGGTGGGGCTCAGACATTGTAGCACCCTATAATGCAATAAATTCCTGAAATTGTAATAACACCTGTAAATGTAATAAAATGTGGCGTTGCATTATTGGTAAAAAAACGTTATTACAGTATCAATCAGGATAATTTATTACATTAGTGGTGAAATTAAATTTTTGGGTTTTATTACATTTTCAATCAAGTTAAGCGCAAATTTTATTACATTATCAAGTGATATCGCATTACATTCTAGGGTGCTACAGGCACACATTTTCACACCCTGAGATTTTCCTATCACTTCTATTGGAGAGGAGTCTGATTTATAATTTGAGTCTGTTTGGTATAAGGAAGAGCCTCGAGTGCAGATTTGTGTTCCCCAAACAGGAAATGCATCACTTGACTGCTCATTAAATTATAAAAACATTTTAAAACTGCACTTGAATACAGGTTACATACTGTATAAAACTATCTACTCTATAGATCATTGATTTAAATCTGAATGTTTTGAGTTAATGTGATTCCTATCATCATCTCCTTCGCATGAAGAACTGCCAGTGAATCTGATCACCGAGCACTAACAGAATTCAAACAGTCATGCTATTTGACTCTCATGTCTGTCTGTGCACTTACTTGTGCATAACTAAAATTAAGACATACTGGAGATTTTAATTGGAGAATCGTTGCGGATTATTTTAAACCACTAGATGCATTTCCATATACCCATGCTCATCTTGGTGTTACATTAGAAAACATAATAAACACCTTTGTGAAATAAATTTTGATGAGCATTTAAGTTGTATGACTGATCCATTGACTGCTCAGCTGTTTGAAGTATCCGCCCAGATTTTCCACTCTCGGATGAAAACAGATTCAACAGGCTGTGACGGTGAGACTAAATTATTCCTCTGTCTCATCCATGAATAATGATTCACAGCCATTTTAAAAGAAAAACAACAACACTCAATTCTCTTGTCCTTTATTTGCCAAATCCATGTGTGTCACAGTCTATAGCATATGTTGGTGACTTGGCAAAATCTGTTGGAATATTGTTTGGTCGCTAACGGGGTGAATATGATGCCCATAAGTGTTTAGTATGTCCAAATATATAATAACGGTATCGTCTTACCTATCCAGTAGAAACATGGTCACCTTAGCATCAGTGTTGAGCCTCTCTTCTTTTTTCAGTTGACGCCAGCGCTGGAAAGCCATAGGGATTACCACCCTTGTCCTTTTCCGTTCTTCGCTCAGCTTCCTCATGGCAGTAACTTTTTCCAACACAGTTTTTACTTTGGTTTTTCTGTCGGTTGTCAGCTTTTCTGCCATAGCTGTTTATGTGAACGTGCAGAAGGGGAAGGGATGGGTGGGGGTGGACTGGAATGATATTTGATGAACGTATCAGCAAATCAATCATTGTGAAGATGATCAGTACATCTTTACAACCCTCTAGACTGGAATAAAACATTTAGGTTTTTTTTTAAACAAACATTCTATTTCAGTGTGAGATGTGGGATCGTGAACAGGTTTTCAAGCACTATGGTAAAAAAAAAGTTCTAAAAAAAGATCTCCCACCCCACCTTTAACATTGTTAAAAAAAATAATAATAAAAAAGACTGCATCTTATATAGACCTGCATGGTGCCTGAAGCATTTTTACAAGGCCACTAGGCCTAAACTAGTAATAATTTAGAGTTCAGTGTCTTCAGAGTTTTGTAAGGACTCTTTGACAGGTGAGCAGCTCAAGCTTGTACTTAAACAGTCAACCCTTTGGTCTTTGGATGACCCACTCCAGTTCTGCTTACTTTTTTATTTTTGGAAAACAATAACGGTACATACTTTCTACACATCTTGTTTTGTGAACATACGCTTCCTATAAAAGCTACATTTAATTAACCCTAATCTTCTCAAATGAACATCTTTCCATTGTATTGTCACTTCCATTTTTTTATGTTGCAATTTTACATCTTTGCTGTTTATGATAATTAATGAACTGGATTGATATGATTGGACATATTGCTGAAAGTCTCCTATGTTTTTTTGGGTTGTTTCTGCAGTCTCTTACCATCACAGTGTACATTTCTTTAATGACATTGCAGCTGTCATCTCTAATAGTCTAGTCATGACTGTATTTTGAGGGTATTACAGTTTTATGAACACATCAACGCAGACAAACACTGTACAGCTGTATTCCAGCAGTGATGGAGGGAGAGAGAAGCTGCTGATCATTTATTCTGTTTCATTCTGTAGTTCATGTCTTTGCCTTTCCCTTTCTCTTTACTCCTCCATGACTGTCATCAAACATGCTGTTTCTCAGACATCTTTTATTCTCTATATTTACTGTCAAGCTGCTATGACACAGTCTAGTACAATGCACTTTAAATATGGATTACGCTGGCGTCAAATTGAGTTCAAAGTGTGTTTGTGGTTTGGAAGCTGCAGTTGTGTGGAGCGAGGAACTGACATTTTACCATGAACTGACCGATGACCTTGAGCTACATGCTTTGGAGAACAAGGGCACCAAGGTCATGCAGTACTACTAGTTGGTTTACTCAGATGAAGAATGGATTTGCTTTCTGAGACTTTGCTTTGTATTTTTTTTTTCTTTCTTTCTTCAATCAAAATGCAGGTTTTCATATAATCTGCAGCTCCTCATTGGATGGGAATATCAATGGAGCAGGTGTCAGGCATCTCTGACAGCAGGTTAACTCAACTCATCTCTAAAATCCATTCAGCCCCTTTGTGTTTGACATCTAATAAACCCTGACTTAAATTAAAAGCCCATTAATGCCACCTAATCGGGCTCTGCCGTGCACCATGCGCTAGGCCTCATCACGCCTCCACCAGGAGGAATTACACCAGCTGGAAGAGTATATCTTATATTGCACTCACTCCTCAGTTCCACAGTTCATTCCATTAAAAAAGTTTCAAGAGTAGATAGAAGAAAGATTAGAGTCACAGAGGGTAAAGGGTTCCTACTCTACTGCAGCACACTTACTGCTTATCTTATAATTAAGGATCGTTTCTGACATTATGACTCTATTAACAGGTATTAAAATTAAATCTATAGGTGGTCATCAGGAGAAAATATATGGAGCTCTGTGCTGTGTATAGCATGTGTAAAATAGATATAATTTACAGTTGCACTACCTTTACCACTTCGTTCTTCCTCCATCATATTTGGACTCTGAGGAGCATTTTTCTATGAGGTTCTCTTGGGCAAAGACAGCGATGACAAAGTGCCTCGGAACCTCTTGCTTTGAAACACATCAGAGAAAAATAATGCTTTGTGGCACATCTAATTCATCAATGCACTGCCCCCCACCCCCCGTTCTTCAAAGAAGATGCAGGGGTTTTTTTTCAGGCAACAATCCTCTGCAAGGATCAATCTATGCAGAAAAGCCGCAGTTCTCAATCTGTTCTGTACCACTGGTTAGTCGATTATCGCTCAGTTGAACTTATTAGCAGCATTTTTGCTTCAAATTAGTCACTGAGGATTTATCATTTCATAGTTGAGCGCTTTTCCCTCTTAATGTCACTGTACTCTTGAACCACATAACCACCCTTTCTACTGATTAATTCTAACTTTATTTGCTTTACCAGCTTTCTAAACTCATTTCATGAGGAAATTTGCATTAAATATATTGGTTTCTGAGATCCTGAACCTTCGTTTGCAGGGCTGTTCAGTTTAGCTAGTTGCTAGGAACCATAGCTCCCCAAATCTAAATGGTGTTTCTAATAATAGTTGAGCCATATTGTCATTTGGTGAAATATTACAGGAAGATGACCCTTACAGAATAGAACACCCGTTGAAAGAATTAGTGGTTTTTGTTACTGGAATGATTAAAGAGGACTAGAAGTTGAATTAAAATTTGATTCTAGTATTTTTAACACTGAAAATGAGTGGTTAAAAATTATGTTTTGAACTAAACAACATTTTTTACTGTGACAAATACATTGGACATAAGAGTTTCCATATGATAAAAAGCTTCAAATTAAATCCTGGCATCTTTGGCAGCACATTTTCTTACCCCATACAGACCCAGTGTGACCTATGTGGCACTTCCCAAATGGATTTTTCTGTAGGTACAACCTTTCTTAAATGAGTTACCACCATACATTAAACTTGTATCCTCTGTATTTAGTGTTTTTCCCAGTGTAAATTAGATATTTTCCAATAATTCATTCATTAAAGGTTCATAAAAGCTGAGAACATATTCAAAGGAGACAGAAAATCAGAGACAGAAAACTGAAGAAAAAATGACTTCTTCAGCAAAGACCTCAATAACTAAATGTAAAACAACTGTCTCCGTTCACGGCAATTGATCCAAACCCATTGGTTTTGCTGGGGAATGAATTAATTTATTGCAGAAGATGACAGTATTTCTATATTCACAACGGAGCCTCTGACTGTCCAAATTGATGACTGAAAATATTGCAAACTACATTTTACACCAGTTATGTACATGGATTATAGTAGCACGAGTGGATCAGCAGGTTTTAAACATTAGATGTTTTTGATCACTAGTGTCCGTTTGGGTTTTTATAGGTTAAACTCGGGTGATATACAATGTGAACTGGTATACCGGAATACTTGGTAAACACTGCACTTGAAATAAGTGACTGGAATTGTATTTAAAATGACGAGAGATGAGGGATGGCACTGCAGTGCTGTGGTTGACTTACAAGGTGTTCCAGAGTTCAATCATGGAGCTTTTCTATGTTGAATTTACATCGATTTGTGTGGATTGTCTCCAGGATGTGAAGGGTTATTTGTATGTGTCATCCTTGTGATGAATTAGCAACACTAGTTCAAGGTTCTGTTCCAGTGGTATGGTGGTCCAGAGATGGACCACTATACCACTATAAGGCTTGGATTCTCAAAGCCTTTACCTGTTGTTTTCCATCCTACCCGTTTCCTTCATCTACCCTCACCATTAAAAATATGTTTATAAGGTAATTCTTCTTTCTTATGCCCTTGGCCTTGGTGATGATGGAACTAGTACCATCATCTTCAATGGCAGCTCACTGGCTACAATTTATGCTATGCTGATGCAATGTACAGTGTGTGTGTGTATGTGTGTGTGCGTGCAGTATTATGGGTAAAATGCAGATACTGATTTGTAAAAGTCCTTTTTTAGCAATTAATGGTTTGTGTAATAATAGACTACAATTTTTGTTAGTTTTTCTCCTGTGATAGACTGTGCTAAATGTTATGTATTTTTTGTATTGTATTTGTATTGTGTTGTTTTTTGTTGTGTTTTTAGTTTTTGGAAAACGGTACAAATGCGCTGGTTTGCTGATGTTTCCAAGGTATATGATAGTGTTATTACACATATATATATATATATATATATATATATATATTAGTTTATGTCCATTTATACAACAAATATATACATCTTCCATTAGACAGAACCTGTAAAGTACATGTATTTTAATGTGCACAGTATTTTGAAGAAGATTTGATCGGTCTGGGACAAATAATCCTTTGGAGTAAAACCTACTCTCTTAATTCTTGAATTTAACATTTTGACTCAAGGTGGTACCTTGGAAACTTCATCCAACCAACATTTTTTACCCCCTCTGGTATAGTTCATCACCAGTGCTGGGTAAGTTACTTTGAAAATGTAAATAAGTACAATTACTAGTTACTTCCCCCAAAAAGCAATTAGTTACCAGGAAAAGTATTTTTCTTGATGGAGGTAATTAGTCATTTTTCTTAAGATAATTCAAGTTGTTCAAATTTTTAAGGAAATGTTGTAGGTGTAAACATTATCATAATGTAATTTTACCATTTTCACACTTATTATTTTA
Source organism: Siphamia tubifer (assembly GCA_020466265.1). Classification (NCBI taxonomy): domain Eukaryota; kingdom Metazoa; phylum Chordata; class Actinopteri; order Kurtiformes; family Apogonidae; genus Siphamia; species Siphamia tubifer. The sequence continues at coordinate 35,742,029 of CM035785.1, forward strand.
TTGACCCAGCTTGTTTGAGATCATATTGGGCTGAAGTGGCCCCTGGCACAACATCGTACCTTTCAGAAACCATTGGAATGTTTTCCAATTGGACAAACAATGAAAGAGTCAGCCATCCAAACTATATATGTACAGGGTATGCCAACAGTACACAAGAGATTTTAAATAGTTAACAAATTCATTGGAATTTGATCAGGGCATTAGTTGCAACAGCTATAGTATTTAGTTGGGTAGTTTCAAATCTAATCAAACTTTTTTCTAAATCTCATTGACATTCTGCTGCTGTAAAGGAGGGATTTGAACAATCTGTGTGAACTTTGTGTGAAAGTTTTGGTGTTTTTTGTGCCTGGGTTTTTTTTCCTCAGATGGGATTCTGTAGAAACATTTCTAGGCTCTTCTCCTCCTGTTAAAGCATCCAATTTAAAAACCATCTGGTGTTTTAGCTTTTTAAATCTACAATGACTGAAATTGATTATTTTCTTTTTTGCATCTTTAAAAATAATTTTTACATCTACAAATTTTTTTGTTTTCTCAGTAATATTCATACAATTTATTTTCTCTTTATTCTGTATTTGTATTTTTCGTGGTTGATATTGTACAGTACTTTGTTGAAGTCAACTGCAGATGTTTTCCATTTTTAGGACGTGGGTTTCTTTGTGAAAATGTGTTTGACTAATAAGACCATTTATACCCATCCTTTGTTCTTAATCATTGTACAACATCTCTGCTCCAGTTGTATACCCAACAGACTCTTGTAAACCATTATTCGCTCCTTTGGCCTTGAGTCAAGCATCTCCAAGGTCTAACATTACTTGAGCACCACAAAGACAACATCATTATTGGAAGCAAAAGGCAGTTTAAACAAATGAAGCTCAACTAATTATGTCCCATTATCTACTAGGAAAATGCTCCCACTGCCAGTCGCTGCTCTGGGTTGATTGGTTTGTGATACTTGTTTTCTCTTGATGTGGGGTTTCATGGCCATTGAAAAGTATGACCTCGAGGAATGTTTCCAATGCAGATCATTTGCACCAGCTTCTGCGCTTTTTCTTGAGAACTCTGTATTCAGATTTTGCATATTTCCATCACAATTTTTCAATACAGAGGTGAGAAACCCTACTTACACTAAAAGGGGACAATAAGAAAGGTTGATGCTTTCATATTATTATCTCTGTCAAGGAGGTATTAGATTTGAGTCAGTTTGTTTGGCTGTCTTCCTGACTGTCAGCAGGATTACGCAAAAAAATTCTTAATGGATTTTGATAATATTTTCAGCCTTTGTTGCTCTCACAAGGAAGAAATTACTACATTTTGGTGGTGATCTGGAAGAGATCCTGGATTCTGGATCACTTTGAAATTTATTCAATTCAATTCAATTCAATTTTATTTATAAAGCCCTAAATCACAACAAAGCCGTCTCAGAGGGCTTTACAAAAACACAATCAACTACAGAAATACATGAAAAGTACACACACCAGGTGATTATTATTTTCCATGTACCGAAATCTAACACTTCAAAGTGATCCAGAATCCAGGATCTCTTCCGGATCAACACACCCTGAACATGTTATCAAAATCTGCTCAAAACCTTTTGCGTAATCCTGCTGACGGACAAACAAACTGACTTGAATTTAATACCTCATTGGTGGACCTCTTCATTTGAAGGGGGGAGGTCTGCCTTGGTGGAGGTTTGCGCAGAGTGCTTTTCTAGTTATTATTTATGCATGTCACCATTTTACATTTCAAGAGCCTGATTCTATACATGATGAATGCTAAATTTGAAAATGTGACGTTACCACATTTTCATCATCAGTTTGTTTACATCGTATATTGACTGTGGTCCAAAAACACACTATCTATCATAGATTTTGTGTACAGTAAATGTACTTGTGTTCCAAAATGTGACAAGTGCCAGCAGCGAAATTCCTCAAATAAAAATATCTGGTCAACCAATCGGAGCCTGTAAATGGTGTGATTATTCTAACATGGCCGCACCCATGGAGTAGGAACTCGTTTCCACATTTTGTCATTTTACAGCTGATTTCAGCATAAATAATCAATAATAAGGGAGCTTCATTAATGCTGTATTTCCACGAGTTCAGCTTGTCCTGACTCAACTCATTACCATTTCAGGATATTACTGACTTCTCAGTACCTGGTTGTCATGGTGATATTTCCGTGTCATCTCCTCGGGTAATTGCTGATAAACTCACTCATTTCTTGTCGTCTTGTCTGAATTTTTACGTCGGTCACCAAAGACTGAATCTCCAGGACCAATCATGGTGTAGTATTATGGGCTGCCATTGTGTGAATTAATGTACCAATATATTAACTGTCAAGCAGGCACATGCAGAGAAGGGGTGCTACAGGGGCTATGGCACCAACCCCTTGGCTGATTGACATCCAAAGTGCCCTTTTGACAGAAACTGTTTTTTTTTTTTTTTTTTAATAAATGAGTTCCAACAGCAGCATTCTCCCTAATGCGTCCTTGATTATGTGAAATTATCCATTTGGAAAATGTTTTACATACCTTGCAGCCGCAATTGAGAAAGATATGCCTATTGAACACGGTGTTATCATAGACATTTTCAAGAACATGGCAAGCCAAAAACTGCTGCTTTGAAGACCACTATGCAGCATCAAGAGGGACATCACACACACACACACACCATACCTGCCAACATTTCAGTAGCAGAATCAGGGAGATTTTTGCAGCGGTGGTGGGTTTCGCGATTTCAGGAGACACAAGTGATCAAATGTTGTTTTTATGATGGTAAAGTGATATGTCATTAGTTTACAGTGCATGGTTAAACCCTAACCCTAACCCCCCCCCCCCCAAACAGATGGGTTGGGCTTTGCAACATCATCAGAACCAAGTTTTTGTTGGGTCATTCGCTGGTGATGATGTTGGTCTGTGTTTTGAACGTTTGCGTCAGCTTCCCACCATAACTTATTTTCCCATTATCTTACAACTGCCCCATAGCCTAAACATTCTGTTTTCCCCGTCCTAACTAGTCCTTGTACCAAGGCTGAAGAAACTGCTAGTGTCTGCATCTTGACAAAAATAATCCTGTGACCTCAATGTATAACCCTTGCCCCAAATAAATCATATTTAACTCCAATGGTTAATGAACTCTCAAAACAAACAAAAACACTGAAAAGTCTGTTATAAACAGGATTACATATGTTGTGTTTTGGGGGAAAAACTAGGATACATGGATACATAGCATTTTGCAAAAAAAAAAAAAAAAGTCTCACGGGTATTTCATGTTTTCAAATGTCATACTTATGTTTAATGAGTTGTTTAATAAAGTTTGACAAAGGATACCATTGAATTGTATTCATCATATTCCTCCAAATATATTTTTTTTAGTTTTTTGGAACCAAGTTCTTAATTTTTGAATCCATATATTGTACCGATGCAACCTTTTCTTTTGCTAGATTACCAGGTTGTTTTTATGTCATCTGGTTTACAGTGAACAGGTTTGTGTTCACTCCACTGGTCATTGCTACTGTTAAAATAGTGATTCTAAAGTCATTTTCTGGCTCATAACTATTATGAAGAGCTGTAGGTTCAGGCCAGTAGGGCAACAACCTACACATACTGTATGGAGGTGCTGATGCCAAGCAATGTTTCTTCCCTTTAGTTGTTTGTTTGTGCAGCAGGGTCAGACACTGTAGCTGTTACCCTCCTCCCTTTGCTTTGTAATATCAATGTTTAACCTCTGCAGTAACACTGGTGGTGTTAGTTCTGCAGAGCTGCCTTTTTCTTCAGCTGAGGAAATGTTGAATAAATACCTTGACTGCATCTGTGATAAAATTACTATAATCTATGAGTGTAGTGTTTGACTCGTATAATTTTCACACAAATTAATCATTGAGGAAATTCCAGTTTGCTAATATTTAACCTTTTCTGCTCCATGATATTATGGAAATTGGATGTGTTTTTAGAATTTTTTTCACGTTGCATCATGATCAGAAATAATATGTTACATCTATTTAATGTTGACTACTTTCATAGCAGTGGGTTTAAAAACAGGCTGGTGTACTACTTGAATGACAAATTGTTTAACCTGGCTCTAACGTAGTAATTTTTAACAAAAAAAGACACTCTTTTATAGGTAAAATTAGATGTTTAACAACCTGTTAAAAATACGCCAGAATGTAGGGAATGTCATCTAATTTATTAACATTTTTCTGGGATGTATTAGATTAAAGTCTATTTGTTTGTCTTTCTGTTAGCAGGATTACATAAAAAGTTGTTAACGGATTTTGATAACATTTTTAGAAATGATAGATATTGGGTCAAGGAAGAACCCATTACATTTTGAGCAATGAAGGTCAAGGTCACACTAAAGGTCAACGGCTAAAACACATAAGTGGTAATATCTCAGACGGAATAGATAGAATTTTGATGTGAATTTTTTGCATTCACATTATCTCACCTTTGGACATCAGATGGATCAATACCTATGGCTTGATCTCGTCATGCATGAATGAAAAATCAAGCCTTGGCCGTGGTCTGCTGTCTCTGACTGCCTTGTTCATAATGGAAATGGAATGGTTGAGCCAAGCTGATACCAGCGGAAATGCAGTAGAGTAGTGGATCTACTACAGGAACTGGATGTGATTGTTTTCTTCCAAGAGACATCAAGATGTTAATACCCCCAGCTTTTAAAGTGGAATTAACAAAACCAGAATAAATGTGTTTCCCATAGAATTTTTTATTTTTTTTTTTTAATTAACATTTCCTTGAAAATACAAAGGAAATAGCTTTAAGTCTGAATTATTCTATTAAAGATAAATAATTCTGAATTAAAAAACATCATAAAAATGTTGCTAATGTTAGTTGAGTCTCCCACCTTCTGCCGTCATCTATCCCGATATATATATATATATACTCACCAAATACATGTTTTATTTACAATTAACTTGTAATACTCAATAACTTTCTCCCCTGTAACTGTAAATGATAATACTCTGCTTGAAATCCTTGTATATTACATAATTGCATGTCATCTAGATGTTGATAATGAAGTTGACCTGAATCAGTTTTTGCTGCAGACCTGCTGCAGAAAACCATTTCAGCATAACCCTGCCCCCCACTTCCCCTCCCTCCTAAGGACTACACTACAAAGGCCTCTCTGACAGAAACAATTAAATCTCAGCACAAAAATAGACTAAAAAAACATTCATTACATTATTGTAGAGTGCGACATTTTGGGCTTTGTTTCAGTGAGGTGTAGTAATTAGTCACTGCTGCGCTGCCCTGCATCACAGAGCAGGTGGAACTTTATCTATTGCGGGGGATATTTTTTGATCCAAACCACAACTCAGGCCAGAATTTTCAAAGCCAGAACCTGTGTCTGGCAAGGAAATTGTTTAGTCATTGTTATCGATCAACTGGGCTTTTCAGATCCTGTGGATGTAATGTATTAATGTGTTGTCCAATAGAGCGGTGTCTCCTATCAGTTAGAAGATGGATATTTAAAGATGCAGCATTACAGATGGACCTGCCTGGCATTTACTTAGTAAAATACAAAAAAGCTGTACCATATTTTCTGGACTATAAAAAAATCGGATTATCCCAATTATAGAATGACCCCTTTATTTTCCGAAAAAGACTTAACAAAATGTATTTTGTTAAAAAAAAACAAAAAAAAAAACAAAACATATATATATATATATATATATATATATATATATATATATATAATTTTCTATTTTTTTTAACTTAGATTCTGAAAAAAAATACTGAAATAATAATTAGGGGGTTTTTTTGGTGTTAGAATTTTGCGTATGAGTTGTGTTAACATAAGTCTGCATCAGGCTTTTACTCACAGACGTACGTCCTCTGTCACCTACTTATGCTGCGGCACTGTCTCCTCCCACAGAAACTCATCCTCCCCACTGTCTATTGTGTTTGATATGCAGCACTTTTTACGTAGCTCCAGCTTTCATAGCCATAATAAGCTTTTCTTTTACTGTTGGACGTCCATTCAATGTTGTTTGTTTGTTTTCAGCAAGATAACTCAAAAAGTTAGACAGATTTTGATGAAACTTTCAGAGATGATTGCGTCAAGGAAGAAACCTTTACATTTTGAGCTTTGAAGGTCAACAGCTAAAACACGTAAGTGGTGATATCTCAGAATCCAGACAATTTTTTTTTCATTCACTTTGTTTTACCTTCAGACATCAGATGAGATAACACCGATAGGCTCGATGATATCCTGTTTTGACGTCATCTGATGCAAGTGAATCATATATTTGCAAAATGTATGACCTTCATCTTAAATCAGGGTCATTGACATATTTTGTTAAAGCCAACAATATATTCTGCTTCATATTTAACATTAAATCTAACATGTGAAATTTGGTCTTTGCATGACGTCGCATAATGTCAGTGATGTCATATGTGGTTGAATATTGAAATGGCCAAATGTCAAAAATGGGACTGAGATATTCTTTCAGTTTTTTTAAAACCCTCTAATGGACTGCTAATGACCGATGAATAAATTGTTACCCGACATAGAACACTAGTTTACAAATAAGTTATGAACGTCCAGATCCAAACCTTGGCAGACTTGCACTGCTTCGCTAAGTTCTGCACTCTCACAGTGCTCTAGTTCCATATTACTTGGTTGCCTGATATAGCAGTTTGACACCTCTGCTGTATTAAACACCATCATCTTAAAGTAAGCTTCAACTTGTCCCACTTTGGATCCACTTTGCTCTGGACAATCACCACGCCTCTCCATTTTTAAAAAAAATCTTCTGTCACTGCTTCTCTGCTGTGATTGACAGAAAAACCCAGCCACAGTGACGTCACTGGTGTTATAAAAAGCTAGCACCATCTGCTGTTGTGTTGCTATAGCAACCCCAGACAACCAACAGCATGTGTCAAAGGGTTGACCTCGATTATAAGTTGACCCCAGTTTTTCACATTTATTTTCAACAAAAAAAAAACCTTGTCTAAGGGGCTGTTTAGAAGAGGACGATTATGGCTAAAAATGACACATCTTATCGGAAGTGCCTTTTTTATTTAAATGCAAAAATATCAAGACGCATTCCAGAGCGGAAATCTTGAAAACTATCCACTGTTGCGTTTCCATCTCATAGTTGAAAATGCAAAAATGTTGCTGTTACACATGCGCATTGACAAGGCAGCATTCTATCACAGCACAATTTAGCAGCCTGGTATGAATATCTAATCCAATTCCACACACTCTTGTGTCTCCGTATGCACGGAAATTTCTTACTGACAACGTTGAAGACGAGGTGCCAGTTTTGCATCTCCTCTCGATCGTCTCTGTATAAACGTAGCCTTATATTCAGGTGAAAATGGTATTTACACAGAAAGAATTTGTAACTTTTTTTTTCCAATGTAATATCTGTTTATAAAAACCTCATCATTATTTCATCATATGTTTTAGCCTTTTCTTAGAAGTTGTAAGGTTGGATAAACATGGCCCTCAGAGGTTTTAGGTTTTGTTTTGTTTTTTACAGAGCTAAACATGTGTATTCAGAACAATGAGGCCCTGACACAATCAGTATTAACGTGAACCTAATGGTTATTTTTTGATACAATGCAATTCCCAATAATCACATTGTAAACCTGGATGGAAATCCACAAAAATAAATACAAAATATATATAGATAGATAGTGTGTGTTAAATATGTTAGAGACATTTTTATCTCAAGGGAATTCCTGGTTAAATAAAAATGATTAAAAAAAAAATACATGTAGTTTTGTATCAGAAATACTGCATTAATACCTATCGGTGTTTATACAGAAACATATGATTGTGGCATGAGCTAAAGAAACTTGTGTCTTATATCATCCAACACCAATCACTAAATCAGCCCCTCATTGTGCTTAAGTCTATCTGCAGTTTCCTCTTCTACGGAGTAGTTCATGTAAATTGAGAAAATAAGACATATTCTGGTGAAGTGCCAGCATTTTCTCATTGTAATTAGCTGCAACAGCTGCTTAAATGTAGTTATTTCACAGCTCTGACACATTTTTTTCATGTCTTCAACATACTGTAAACAACAGTAAATAAACCGAAGGGCTGAAGGAGGATCACATGTATGAGCAGGTTTTCTGTCAAAATACCCAAGAGGCACAAATGTTTGACCCCCCCACCCCCAACCCACCGTCTCATATGCTCTTTGAAGCTCTGACTCCACTGAGTCAACATGCATGTGAGTTTCATGATGGTATTAATTTCTAAACCTCAAGTGAACACCAGCAGACACATTGCATCTCCCATGGTGCCTCAGTGCAAAGCATACTTTACTGCATGGAAACGGCTCTATCTGTTTAATTACCCTCCTCTGAGGCATCAACACATCTCAACTACCACCCCCACCACTCATGAATTAATGATGCACATCTTCAGTTGTTATTATTAAGCTCTGTTGGGAAACACACTGGTCGAAGTTGATTCAAAATTCATAAAAAAAAAAAAAAAACAAAAACTTGAGGTGGATGTTTATTTTCACGGTTAAAACAAATCAAATCCTTCTATTGTTCCAACAAGACACATATGACACTGGAGGGGCAACTCTTTAAATATGAGGCAGGGGCTGCAGGGATTGATGTTGCCGTGAAACTGTCATGCTGGATATATCATGAATGAAAGGCTGAAGTAATTAAAAACCCTTCAGATGCACAGTGTTTACAAGTGATGCTGTGCCATTCAAGGATGATTTATGCTCACAGTGACTACATTAAAGAGAATATGTACTGGTCATGCATACAACATTAATTGCACATAATTACTTGTAAGCAAGATAGGTGGAAATTCAGTAAAAGTTGTCCTATTTTTAATTGTTAATTTAGTTTATATATATATATATATATATATATATATATATATATATATATATATATACACAGACACACACACGTGTTTATACATATTATACAGGTCTAGTTATAAAAAAAACCCATTCAGACTTTTAATTTGATAAATCAATGCTTTTTTAGTGTTTTAGAATGATCATATCTACAGAAATGTACAAACTTTTATCTAGTCAAGTTATGATGATTATTCTGTTTTACATCAAAAATTATGTATTTTTACACTCCTATTGTGAAGCACTTTGTGCCTGATGTCTGTGAAATGTACAATAGAAAGAGAGGAAAAACAACTTCATTTACCTGATCTTAATGTTCATATTATTGTTCAATCAGCAGCCTGAATGTCACTTTCCCCCTGGTCATGATTTTGGTCAGATTGAAGGCTCCCCAGGTGGTCTCATTGACTTGTATGTTGAGACTCAGACAGGACAGTTTAGAGGAAATGCATTTTCCTCTAAACTGTCCTGTCTGATTGGAACAGTATAACAGAATGTCACATGACATTATTCCAGCAAAGTAAAGGCAACACAGAACATAAGGATCTACATGTGAAGTAGCATTTGTTAACCCCCTGGGCGCCCAAGTCGCAAATTTGCGACAAGCGGCGGTGCTCTGTTTAATCCACTCTCTCATCTAACTGCGATTTGAATGCAGTTCATACTCCATACTATTAGGTGGCAGACATGCAAATCTGTCTCCCGAGCACAAATTTAGGCCCTGCCCCCATGAAAAGTTTTCCAGGAAATGCCTTGGTAAATAACCGCACCTCGAAGCGCTCGCTCAGAGCTATTCCGGAGTATTACGGAGGCGGCTGCTCTCGCATTGCTGACTAAAGTTATTCATCAAACACACGAAATGGCAAAAAAGAGGTTCACGGTTCATGAGGCATTGTGTCAGGTCTTAGCTGACTCGGATTCTGAACCTGAAGATCCAACATTTGATGATTTTGACCGAAGTAGTAGCAGTGATAGTGAGGAATCTGACCAGGGAAACTATTGCGTACAGTGTCATTTGGACAGATAGAATAGAACTGATTTCTCAGTGACCCCCTGAGGCATGTGTATGGATGAATATTTGGCATGTTTGTGTAGTTCTTAGGCCTACATGTTTCATTGTTTTGAATAATATTTTGAATCAGTTCTTTGCCATGTAAATAATATTTTGAATTGTATTTTGAATCAGTTCTTTGAAATATAAAATCAGTTCCTGAAATATAAATATCCTCAATCAGTTCAGTCAATCAGTTCAGAATCAGTTCGTTGAGCTTATCAAATTTGCTCAAAAGCTAAAAAGGATTCTTAGCTAGAGTTATTGATACTCAAATATGATATTTCAACCCTCTTGATAATATATGAAGTATTTTCTCTTTTTTCCATGCATATTGTCTAAAATTACCTTATTTTATGGCCAGACACACAAGAGAAATTTCAACAGAATTCCGAGCAGTCAACATATGTCATCAATGTTTTCTTGGATGCTCACTACGGATGCATCTAAAGTAAATAACAGTATTTTAAGCAACAACAAGGTCACAGACACTCAGTAGATGACAAAACATTAAATTTTTAAGCAAAACATCCCAATTTGATTGATCCAGAGTCTCTCCCACTGTGAAATTCCTTCATTTCAGCTGTCCGCCTACTGATGACGTCATGATGATGTCATAATATGCAAATTAGATCTACAAAAATATCTTAAAAATATACTTTAGGTCCTGCCCTACAAATTTGTAATTTGGAGCAAAGCTCTATCTCTTACCACTTTTGTGCAACAGCTCTTTGAAATATTCATGTAAAAAATATGTCAACATTGAAAAAAAATGGGGCGCCCAAAGGGTTAAATGGATTAGAATTAAGTGGGCTGTGCACAAAGTTCTGACAAAATAATTTAAAACAGCCACCAGTAAATCACTGCAGCAAACAAACAGTTTCATAGTATGCGATTGTCTGTCAATGAACGGGGGGAGTGGTGGAAGCAGACACAATTGGATGTTGGACCATGTGTTGGGCTTGTTGTGGTGACAGACGGCACAAAAACTCACTTCCTGCAAGTAATGAAGCACAAAGGTAGTTTGTCTGTAAATATTGAAACAACCAAAGATCCTGCTGAAACATCCTGATAAGAAAACATATGCCTAGTGTCTAACATACCTGGGGCCAGATTCACAAAGCTTTCTTAAGAAAAAAACTGGTACTTTTCTCTTAACTTTTGTCTTAGGATAAAACTTTAGAAGATTCCATAGTTTCCAATAAAATTCAAAACGTTTTTCTCAACTTTATCTTTTGATATCATTTGATATTGAAAGCTTAGTTCTTAAGATTCTTCTCAGTATTTTTCTTAACTTTAAGACTACCCTTCACCATATCGTACCACAGCCACATAGAAAAGGTAAGTCTCTAATATTATTTATTTAAACAAAATTCTAATAATAGAAATTAGAAATGTAATTTAAGTTTGCTATCAATGTTTTTGTGTATGTATTCTTAGTTATATTATGCAGGCTACATACATTGACACCAACTGACAGTTACTTACAATGGGCCTTAACACCATGTTTAGCTTATAGGTTGAATTGATGTAGGCTATACCTTACATTAAATGTACTCTACAGTGCAGACAATAGGTCATGAAGCTAGAGTTCATTTAGCGTAATAATTTAATCATGGTAATTTTCTGATGTTTGGATCAGTCATGTCATTACATTAGAGTCAAGGCCTACATTTATTAATGTACGCAGACATTGACTGACTGTTAATACTAAAAAGTTCTCAAGTATTAAAAGTAAGAAGTTTGTAAGAAATGGCAGTGTTCTTATGAAAATATTGGTGAATTTCAGGATAAATCAGATTTTTTTTCCTTAAGAATCTTCATAACAATTATATTAAGAAAGATTTTGTGAATCCGGCCCCTGGTCTAGTAAACACTCGTGCTTGACACAAGATCAGGAACAGTATGGACCCAAATGCAAGACTCACAAACCAGGAATCGCTTTTAACAACTTTATTATAATAATTAATTGTGAAATATGAGTTTAGAGAGGCTGCGACAATGATCGCCAGATGTAGGGTGCTCTGGGCAGCAATTAGGGGACAAGGCAAAATCGTGGTCAGGGTACAGAGCAGGATCAGAACCGGCAAAGCAGACTTCATATTTAGGGAGAATCCAAAAGGCATCACCAGAGAAGAGGTAGAGGTCAAACCAGGCTTCCAGAATCCGTGGAGGTACCGATGGGACTGTAATCCAGATCCAGCAGCAGACAAAGAGTGACATGCAACTCAACAGACAACGGGCAGACAACAGACAAAAACCAGAGGGCAGAAAACGATCCAAAACCAGAAAAGTTAAGACAAGATTCAGAACACTCATTTGGAGTACAGGGACAAACAAATTTGCAATTTGACAAAGAAACAGGAGGAGCTTAAATAGGACACTAAACAGGTGAGACATATTGGGATTAAGTAATGGGCGGAGACACACACTGTGGTCAGGATGAAAGTAGGTAAAGGGTGAACACAAACCCACATGTCAAAGTAAAATCCCAGACACTGACAATGACAGAAATAACAGGTGGACAGACAGAAAACCACAAAACAAGATGTCCACCAGTGTCTAGAATGTAACGGTGTGAACACCACTGAACACTCATTCAACATGTGCACAGTTAATGGTAAGATGCAGATACTGTACAGTATCTATCTATAACATCTAGAGTCTAGATGTTATAATTTATTGTTGTGTATTAATTTTAATACATTACCTAATATGTGTAAGAATCCATTATATACCTGGGAACTGAGGCCAAGGCAGAGGTGTCCACAACTGCAGTGATTTTAAAAGGCCAGTTGAGTCCTTTTAACACTAGTAGTAAAGGTGTATTCAGTCGTTAATTTCTGTAAACTAAAAACAAAACGACATATCCATTGTTCCATATACAATGTGACTGAAAGGATTTAGGCTGAAGGAAAACATACTATTGCCTATCCCTATTGACATTTAAAGTTTTCACAAAAAAAGAGCAAACAATCAAAAATTTTAATGTATTCAAGGTCAAATATAAGACACAATAGAATACTTATTTAGTTTGATTCAGGTAAATCATGTCCTTACTTTAACTACCGAAACTGATCTTAGTCTTTTGATCAAGTTATTTTTTTAATCCTTTATACTTTTGAATAAGAGTTTGACTTGTATATCTGTTTAAAGGTTTAATTGTTTTAGAATGTTTTATCCACAGAGTAACCCCTTTAACAGACAGACCTGATTTTTAGAGTAGCAAATTAACAGGTAATACCAAAACATTTATGGCATCTATTATGTATTCATGACATTTGTATGGGACCGCTGGCAATCATCAGGCAGGTGGTTGAACTGCTTATTAGAGCTGGTGTTTAATTAAAAAATGGCTCATTCATATCTTGTCAACGTACCATGGTTACCTGATACACTAAAGGTTTTCTCACAGTCAAGATCTGACAAACAAAATAAATTAAATTGGAAAATGCTCCCACAAATATTTCACATCAAACCCAATCATAGTAGCAGCAATGTGAGTTTGCACACACATGCAAAACCAGGTCATTAACCAGAAACAATACTGGGTTCAACATCACCTGCAGAGTCTGATCTAGATCATCTGGTCTAGGTCCACTTTCTAGGTAAAAACATATGCTTGATGTAAACTGTATTTAATGAATATGATGTTCATGTTAGATAAACTCCTCACTATCCTCTGGTTTCGCCACCCTCTAAAGGAGAGAGGGGTTTTGTTTGTTAGTCTGTCTGTCTGTTACTTGACTAAATCAAATTTGGTCAAGTATGTTGATCGGTAGCGTTTGCTGGTGCTGGTGTTAACTTCACGAATCTCTGATTTGTGAAGTTGCTTTAATGGTTTGTCTGTCTATGTGTGCATGCACATTTCCTCTGCTTGCACATTCTTGACGGATCATTCTGAAATTTAACATGAAACACAACTAGTTTCAGCCGAATCAACTCACTGACGCCATATTGAATTTACGCATCGTCACAGCAGAGATTTGCCGTTTTCAACATGTATTGGTGACTTAACATAATGACTGATCATGATGTATTCGTGATTTGACAAGATCACAGATTTCATAAGAGTCTCAAAGATACCGTGCTCTGTGTGGATTTGTAGTTTCTGTCTGTGTGTTCGTGCACATTTCCTCTGTTCTCACTGTAGCATCGTCAATTCTTGATGGATCATTGTGTAATTTGGCATTTACAAGGAGAGGGATACAACGGTAAAACAGGCCGAATTTCAGCTGAATCGACTAACTACTGACGCCATATTGAATTTTCGCATCAAGGTCACAGCAGAGATTTGCCATTTCAAATGTGTATTGGTGACATAACATAATGACTGATCATGATGTATTCGTGATTTGACAAGATCACAGATTTTATATGCTTTGTGAAGTTTGTAGGTTTGCGGTTTGTTTGTTTACAGTCTAGCAACCACATTTCTGGAGCAAATTGGTTGTAATTTTATGACAAGTTTTGTCTATTACCTGCAGTACAGGATCTATTTTTGTGGATCTAAATCAAAGGTCAATAAAAATATAAAACAACTATCAGTGTCTAGTACTTGAACAGTTTTAATATGATTGATTCCAAACTTCTTGGGTATATATAGATTTGATATAGGGTTCATCACACTGAATATTCCAAGACTTGACCTTCATGGTCAGTGCCCAAGGTTAAAGTTGACCAAATATTGACCATTTTTTGTTTACATTTACACCGTATTGAGTAGTATCTCATATTAAAGGATTTATGCTTATTTTATCGATATGACATCATCATGACATTTTGATTTTAAGCAGTTTTACACAAAACCTATTTGACCAATTTCCATAATATTTTCAGGAAAGGTGCAAGGTGGTCCAGAATATATCTCATTATATTTTGGTGAATGAAGGTGAAAGGTCACAGTCACCAAAAATGTTTTTGCAATAAGACATCAGCAAATCATGTAAATGGTGTTTGCTCTGTCTTATTGTTTATTGATATTGTTCCATGTATTGCTCCTCATGGTTATCTTTATCATTTGTGTGTCAGATGGAATGTCCAGGTCTATTATCCAGGTCCCATATTGGCACATGTCTGTTTTACACACACAGCCAAATTGCATGAAGATAATAATAAATGGTCCCAGGCACAACAAACCCCACCCCCTGCTTCCACACATTTTACAGATTTGCCCAATCTCTTTTCATTGAAAAAAACCATTTTTTGTAAATGTGACCTTGACCTTTGACCTACATTCACCAAAATGCAATGGATATCTATTCTGGAACATCTTGCACCTTTCCTGAAAATTTTGGTGTAAACCTGCTTACAAACAAATGAATGAACAGGCAGACGGACCAAGAAACCAATTATTATTATTACAATAAAAAAAAACAAAAAAAAAAACAAACAAAAACAGACTGGTGTGTAAAGATTGTAATTATTACTTACCTTGGCTTCATTAGGTAATGTTTGCATTAATTCTGTACTGTATTGTTTCTGTCCTGCTAATTACATAGATTAACACTAATTATTCTGTTTCTTGAAATTACACAGCCAAAAAAAAGGGGGGAAAATGTTCAGCATTTCCATCCAATTTAATCTTGACTGATGGAGTAGCTTCTTAATAATTAAACAACAACCAACAGGACCAGGATGGAGTGGACACGCTAATGCTACTGTATTCACTGCCACCTGTGCATTAAACCCCCTCCTCCACCCCACCATCCACCGGCAGGCTCTGGGAACAGGGAGCTTTTATTCATCACTTTCCACGAGTTAAAATATCTGCAGGGAGAGGTGGATTCTGAGCCGAGTCGACAAACTGAGCGTATTCTGCTGTTGGAATTAAATGTTAAACGTGAGGTCTTTGACTGAACTAAGAATGTGTTTGTAGATTTGATTAAAAACTACAAAAGACATGGTGATAGTGATGGGCTTCAATGAATGGAAAAACTGCTTTAAATTATTGTGACTGTGCTCAGAGATCACTTAAATCTTAAAATCACACTCAAAATGTATGATTCACTTTCCATCATTAATATATGCTAAAAATGACTACGATCCAGTAAAGAGGTTTATTATTATTATTATTATTATTATTATTATTATTATTATTGTTGTTGTTGTTGTATATTCCAGTAGGGATGTACAATTGTATAATTATTTTTTTTACAACTGACAATGGTTCCAATTCTTTAAATTATTTTATTATCTCCACCAGGGAGGTATTAAATTCTAGTCTGTTTGTCTGTCTGTCAACAGAATTGCTCAAAAAGTTATGAACAGATTTTGATAAACTTTTCAGGATGTGTTGGGAGTGTCACAGGGAACAAAGGATTACATTTTGGTGATGATCCTGAGGGAGATCCTGAATTCTGGATCACTTTGAAATTTGACATTGCAGTAAATGGAGAATAAATCGTTTTTTTCCCCCTTAACAATAAACACACAAAACATGCATTGTGTCTGATGCAACTACATGTTTTTGTAATGCCAAATTTTTTTATCTACAAATATTTCATGATAATATTTGAGATTGTGTAAAATTTTAAGTGTCTTTTTTCCGCTGCTGTATATATATATATATATATATATATATATATATATATGTGTGTATATATATTACACTACACAATATTACAATACACTAGTGTGTTTGTATTTGAATTTCATGGTAATGTTTGTGAGGTTCAGTCTTTTATTTTCTCTAAATGTGAACACTTCAGACAAAAGAGAAATAAAAGTAGCTGTATATTAGCTGTGAATATCCTATAGCTGTGGTGAAATCATTATAAACCACCTTATATATTTTTTAGCAGTATGGCTTTAATTTGCAACAGTAAATCTACTTGACACAAACTCGCAGTAGGTTTTTGATCAATATAATGACTAAATATGTAAAAAAAAAATAAAATAAAAAGTGTCTGCAAATCACAAGCTTTGTAGTGAATGCAGATGTATCCCTGACAATGTATTCAGTTTGTTTCCCCAGATGCTGCCAACCTTGCTGTTCATTATAAATATGTAATGTATATTTATATGCTTTCACTTACATCCAATTATCCACACGGATAATCCTGGGCGATCCATTTTATATACTTTGTATTCTTCTGTTGGAAAAATGTGTTAATGATAAATAAAAAAGTACAAAAAATATATATATAATGAATTCTATATTTACTTATTTTAAAGTTCCAGTGTGAAGCACAAACTTTGAACATTTTTTGTTTCTTTCCACTGTCTGAGACACGCAGAGTTGTACATGGTTTGAACAATTTCTATAATTAACAAAAGTCTGTATTATCGCATTAGCTTTGCTTCTGCTACTGAACGAGAAAATCATGAGTGGCTTGACATTTTTCCTTTCAGTTCGCCTTGATGCTGTATTCGAATTAGGGAAGAGGAAAAAGGCTGAATTCACTCATGCCTATCTCAATGCTGTGTGAGAAAACACATTACAATTCAAGGCTGAACTGGCTGCCAGTACTCCTGATACCCTGAAAAACCTCATAATTAAGGCTTTCAAGGTGTAGTTCAATTTTAAAAGCAAGATGACTTTCCACTTTTACATGTTAGAATCAGACAGGCATCAATGTGTCCGTATGCATCGACTTCATCTGAGTAATTTATTCACAGTTTATGTCTTTTTTTTTAACCTCTTACGTTTCCAGAATTTTTTTGCTTAAAATGCCTAAAAAAATGCCTCTACAGATTTAAATGACAGCTGTTCTTCGACCACTTGGAGTACAGATACAGTAAAAGAATGGGCTTTTTATAAAGGTAACACCCTGTAGTTTGGACTAAAACATTAACTTCTACTGTTTATTTAATAGATAAAAAGCTGTAGACTTAGACTGAAACAGATCATTTAGCTATAGACCATTGCCTTGGCACTCTGCAGTTCAAAGTCCCTTAGAGCTGTGTTTTACACAGGGAAAATTTAAGGAATTATATTTTTTTTTTCTAAAGTGGCTACATTTGCACATTTTTTGGGAAAAAAAATTAACAAACATTGAACTTCAAATACACATTTTAGTAAAAACCGATGAGTCAGAGACATCAGACCTCTGCCAAGGCTTGATTTTTCTGTCATTTTTGATGAAACTCAATATTAAATAATAAAAAAAAAGACATTCTACAATGTTTGGTTGCTGATAAAACTGAAAACATTTTATTTTATGAATCAAAAGGGTTTGAAAAAAGATTGTGAGAAAAAAAATCCTCGGTTTAGTTTATGTGATATGGCCTTTTCAATAGTTGATGATGTAACTGTGATGTCATGCGGCATCGCATAGCAACCATATTGCATATTTGTGATCTGATATCTAATATGAAGCACAGACTATTGTGGGATTTGATAAAATGTGTCAATAACACCGATTTAACATCAAGGTCACAAAGTTTACAAATATACGATTGGCTTGATGTCATATGACGTAACAACATGATGTGATTAAGCCATAGGTGTTGACCCATCTGATGTAAATGGAAAAAAAATGCATGATTCTATCTTGTCTGAATCCTGAGATATTACCACTGATGTGTTTTAGATATTGACATTTAGTGTGACCTTGACCTTTGACCTTCATTGGTGAAAATCTAATGGGTTCTTCCATGACCCATGATCTATCATTCGTTAAAGTTTAATCAAAATCTGTACAGAACTTTTTGTGTAATCCTGCTGACAGACAAACAGGAAAATGGAAAACTTCCCCAACATCGATCTGAGTTTAGACAAATATTTGTGGATCTAACATGTTTTGGACCTAAATACTTTTCTGGATTATCTTCGCTGAAGTGTTACGAGAAAAAACAAACACCAAATTCATACAGATCGATAGATAATTGATCAGATGTCAGACTTCAAAATAAAATAAGCCAAATTTCTGATATTTCACTTTTGTATGAAATATCCGTTTTGTGTTTGTGGTGTTGCTGTTGCGCTTCAGAATGATTTATATATTCAGAAAGATGAGTCCGCTCACTTTCATTTGATGTGTGACAAATATTAATGTGGGAAATGTATATATAGGTGTTATTAAAATAATGCCATCTACGTGCTGGAACCAAAACATAAAGCTGCTTAAGAGGTCAATCAAAGTCAATGAAGAACAATATCACATTCGTATAGTGCACATGAAAGCAAACAAACATGACCTTTTTAATAGACAGATTGTCTGGATGCAGATGATGTGGTGAGAATAAAATGGCCTCGTCCTCTGAACGCTACAGAAAAGTAAAGGTCAGAGCTAATATCGCCGCTTCACATCCTAAACTACTGTGTTACTTGTCGTTATAATGAAATTCACCTTAGTTAACTCCCTCCAGTCAAGGCGTCTAAGCAGGGGTAAAAAAAAATAAAAAATCCTATTGATCGGGTGAGTTGTAGGGAGTCTCCTGAGCATTTTCACAGCACATTTCACCACATCAGCACCGCCTCAGGGCATCACTGAAAGCAGCGACTAGTGGAGCTGTGGAGGAGCAAAGTGGAGCAACTTGATTCAGGTGAAGTGAATATAATGACTTTGCGTTTGACACACCACTGAAACTAGAGCAGTTCAGCCTCTGTAACAACATCCCAGTGACTTGATCCCTTGTTATAGACGACTGATCAGACAAGTTGTCGTTTGAGCTTTTCGGGGCAGAGTTTAAAGGACCTGTGTAAGAAATGTAAAGCTAGTGTTGGAGTGGAAGACTAAGGAAATAAACTTTGAAGCTGAAGTGCGCGGGTTTCTTTTGTTGTCACTGGGTACATTATGTTTCAACGTATTGTAATTCAAGAACATGAAACAACATTTCTACCTCCATCTGTGGACTATTTATGGGCTGGAGACATCTACTAATCCTTGATGCAAATTGTGTTTTTGTTTTTTTTGGGGGTTTTTTGCAGGTAAAAGGAGTTATATGTGGAAGTTAGGAATTTGTTAACTGCAAGTAAAACTCAAGGATGAATGAAAATCAGATTTAAATCTTGGAAAAATCTGAAAATAAGAGAGTGTAGGAACCACAAGGGAAACAAGGACGGAGCAGAAGTATGAACATCTGAACTGACAGGTAACAAAGGGAAGGCGAGTGGTGAATCTGATCTATTGATGAAGGAGTAGAAAGAAGGAGGCTGCAGTGGAGTAGGAGTGGACAGAACTGAAGAGGCACAGCCCAGCTTTAAGTTGGGAAAGATAACGCTGTTAAAATAAATAAAGAAAAGAAGGTGCGATAGAGAAACTAGGCTGATAGAACCAGAATCAGACTTCTCTTTCCCAAAGTAGCATCAAACAGCAGCACATCTACAATGAGATTTAGGCTTTTTATTTGGTTACAAAGGTAACCCATAAAGACCCAGCACTATTTTGTGGCAGTTCCCAAAAAAATTTTTTTCTCTATATATTTTAACCTATCTTAAATGAGTTTTTATTTTTTGTCACATTATATCACATATTGTAATCCTTTTTTGAGTTTTTTTTTATTTCCAATGTAGATCATACATATATATGATCTACATTGAAAATAAAAAAAACAACAATTTACAAAAATTTTTTAAGGCCCAGTCACAGAGAAAACGCATAAATTACGCACAGATTTTCGATTCTGCGTGGAGCATATCTCATATGCGTAATTGCTCGGTGGAACCAACATGGAACATCAGTGATAGTAAGTGGGTGTATGTCGAAGGCGGCTTGTGCTCGATTTTGAGTTTTGAACAGTTAAAAATTTTTCGGTGTGCGTAATTCATGAGTTGACGTGCACAGTTTCTGCGTCGAGTGTGCGTGACTATGCGCTGGGCATGCGTTGGTCGTCAGTGCTTATGGGTCGGAACTGGTTCGAAACCACACACGTCAACGTCCGTCCACTGATGCCCCACCTTCATATCACACATAAACTACGCACATAAGACGTTCATTCCACTGATGTCCACTGGCAATCACTTATAAAACTGACGAATAACTGACATATCACTGATGGAAAACGCATTACTACGCACATCCACTGATGAAGGATGCATTTCCAACGCATTGCCACCCACACCTGACACACGAATAACTTACATGGACGCACGACTAACTGACGGAAAACTGATGAATCACTGACAACTCACGTATGATTCCTGACATATAAAAAAACAGAATTTTGGCCACTTTTGCCATTCCAGACTTTGCTGCCAAGGGGTCCATATCAGTATGAACCCTAAAGGAAGAGATGCTATGGTGTTTCTGCTGCAGAACCAGAATGCCCAGATTTTGCAACTTCATCAGATGTTGGAAAGGAGAAGAAGACGACGCAGGAGAAGACAACAGATCCGGGCTGTCTGGCTCGCTTTTATATGCACACCGAGGGTGCGTTTTCCGTGCGTGATCCACCATCGATTCATGCGTTGACATGTGCGGAACGAAAGTGCTTGTACGTGGAATGTTCGCAAAGCGTTCGTGTTTGAATGTGCTCTGTCAGTGACTCATGCGTCAGGCATACGTCGAATGTTCGTAGATTACTGCACCGTATTTG
Organism: Siphamia tubifer; assembly: GCA_020466265.1. Taxonomy (NCBI): domain Eukaryota; kingdom Metazoa; phylum Chordata; class Actinopteri; order Kurtiformes; family Apogonidae; genus Siphamia; species Siphamia tubifer. The sequence goes on from CM035785.1 coordinate 35,763,423, forward strand.
CTTGAATGCATCGACATGCACGATATGTCAGTGATTGTAAGTGATATGTGCACGGTTCATAGGTGATTCGTCAGTAATTTCTAAGCCCTACACCCCGAAAATTTCGTCAATTTCTTGACGATCAAACACGCACAAACTCAATCTGTGCGTGATTTATGAGTGATTCGTGAGTGATCGGCTGTGTGACTGGACCATTAAAAAAGTTGAATCAAGTAAAAAAAAAAAATTTAAGAAGTCACAGAAAATAGTTGAATGAACCAAATTTAATAAATTAATTATCGTTAGGATTCATTTAATTTTATTTGGTTCACACAAATATATTGAAAACATTTTTTTAAGTTGATTCAATACATAATAGTATAAAATAGTATAAAAATATATAATTTGATAAACTTATTATAGTATTGTTCAGTCTGTGTGAGTAATTGATGTCATCGTACAACTTCAAAATACTGCTATCTCTACCCTATCAAAGAGTTATACACAATCATTAAACAACCTGCTGTGAGTCGAATCATTTCTCATTAAATATGCAAAAACAACTCTTACAAATGAAGATTGACTCATATGTTGCAAATATGTAACCGCCACTCCAATAATGTTTTCTCACTACATAAAAGTATTTCAATTACAACAGATTATTTTTTTCAGTGTACATGTTCATACAGGGATGAAATGAACGCCTTTATCAGCCCAGACGTTTCAGACCCAAACACTTTTTCCATGCAGGAGGAATTTGAATGAATTCAATAGCAGCTATCTCTAACAGTACCTCCGGCACTGAGGTCCAAGTGTTGTGTACCTCCTGACACAGAGAGATTTAAGCAGTAACCATATCTCTTACAATGTCTTTATATTGTGCAAGTTTAGGTATATGTTGGTAAGTTAACAGAAAAACCCTTCACTTTAACAATGTGTTTAATTCAAAGAAAAAATCTGTAAAAAAATAAATAAAATGTTAAAGATGCAAACATATTTACCGATGTACAGGAGCAATAAGTTGAAATTAAAATATAAACTTTTTCTTCCCAACAGTGAGGTGCTCTATTGTTAGAATGTAAAAAAAATTTAAGTGGAGGGGACGTGTGGGTTATACATACAGACATACACACACACACACTCACACACACACAGTAGTGGAAAAAAGTTCACACATATGTATTTTCTTAGTCTTTGTATTTAAATCCAACCTGAATACATGGTAAGTATGAAGAGCAGGAAAAAAACAAAAGTTAATGAGAAAAATAGCTCCTATGTATAAACCAAAGTGGACATATTTAGTGTGACCTCTCTTTGCCCTTAACATACATTTGACCCATTTGTTGTGATGTTTGTCATGGGGTCAGAGGTCACAGCAATTACTGACTTAACTTTTACAACACTTTTTTTTTAGGGCTAAGGCTTGCATACTGTAAAATTCACCTAGAAACAATGTACAGGCGCACACACTGTTGGTTTCACATATACTGTAATAAAAACTCATGTATAATGTTTATCTGTTTATGTCAACTAACATTGTGCTCATCTGAAATTAGTCCAGATACAGTTGTACTGACTAGTTATGTTATTTACATTACATTATTTTCTTATTTCCACATGTCATGACCCCCCCCCCCAAAAAAACCCCCAAAAAAACCAACAACAACTAGATCACTCTGAGACCACAGACCTCAGCGAAGCGGTGCGAGTCTCAAAAGGTTTGGATGTGGATGTTCATAACTTATTTGAAAACTAGTGTTCCGTGTTCACTAACGATTTATTTTATCTGTCATTAACAACCCCTTAGAGAGTTTAAAAAAATCCTCGGTCCTGTTTTTCAGATATGGCCATTTCACTATTCCACCAAGCATGACGTTATGACATGTGGCACAACGACCAAATTTCACATGTTAGATCTAATGTTGAATATGAAACAGAATATATTGTCGGATTTAACAAAGTATGTCAATAACCCTACTTAAAGATAAAGGTCATATAATTTGCAAATATACCATTCGCTTGATGTTGTATAATGTCAAAACATGATGTCATCGAGCATATCAGTGTTATCTTATCTGATGTCTAAAGGTAAGATGAAGTAAATAAAAAAAAAAAAACACCTGATACTATCTGTTCTGGATCGTGAGATATCACCACTTAGTGTTTTAGCTGTTGACCTTCACTGTGACCTTGACCTTTGACCTTTTGTCAGGTTTGAACTGTAAGGAGGGAGTATATATTTCTCGCAAGGAGAGCAAATCAGAACAAATCCTGTTAAATTGTTCTACTTTTCTCTAAATCCTCTCTGCCTGCAAAGGGGGGGCCTTAAATTTACATAGTTCCGATTAGTCTAAAGTTTCATAAACACAAATGGTTAGTAAGGATTTTTTGCCCAAGTGAGAGATTTACATTCTTGATTGTTGGGTCATCTTCATCTTCTGCTCCTATCTCTTCATCACCTTTGGCTCCGACAGCATCCTCTGAATAGTTAACTGCAGACATTCCCAATAGCACAGGAACACAGACTAACACTTTACCCAATATACATTTGGAATAATAACATTATTTAATATTACTTTAACACCTTTATAGCTCAATATTTAATGGTTTCTTCCTTGACACATTATCAATCATCTCTGAAAAATCATCAAAATCTGTCCATAACTTTTTGAGTTATCTTGCTGACAAACAAACAAACAAACACATGGGAAAACTTAAGCTCCTTCACAGATGGAAACGTAGATCTTCTGTTGCTTTATTCTTCTAAAAACATTAGAGATCTCTCTCTCTCTACCTCTCCCTTTCTCTCTTAATCACTGTTGTAATGAAGCTGCGTTCTGTGTAACTATATGGAACACTTAGTCACTTTAAGAAGCATCAGCTTACTTTGAAGGTTTGAATTTCTTAAAATCATTGAGAATAACATAAGAATCACATTTCACTTAATTTGCTTTCCATCACAATCCTTGATTTTCTAAGATCATCTCCTACTGTATTCTCCATTTAATGATAAATGCACACCTAATAAGAGGCAACTCTGCCTTTTACAGCTGCATGATTTTACACAGGACAACTGGTCCTTTAACCATATTCAGTCCTTTATTAAATTAACTGCCATTATGCAGTGCTCTTTAACTGAACTTGTTAAGGTGATAATAAAAGTTACCAGGCAGTCTAAACAAAGGCTTTTGCTGGAAAGTAATAATAATATAAAATAAAAACAAACTACAGTGGTACCTCTACTTAGGAAATTATTTTGTTCCAGAGGTGGTTTCATACCATGGATTCATCACATTTTACATGTAAAAGGCCTGATTCGTTCCAAGGCCCCAAATATTACCCCTCAAACACTTTAATTACCAATTTTGGAACCTTCACCCTCCATCATCAGATCAGTGAATATGGTGGATGCTTTTTCTGAAACAATCTCCTCAGTCACTGTATGTCCTGCAATTTCTTTCTCCTTTATCCAAATGAGTAACAGTCTCTGCATCTGGTCGTTCAGTGATGACCTCTGACCTCTTTTTCCATATCATACAGATGACCTTGGAAGGGGTCACTGCTTTTAATGCATTCTTCTGCTTCAATATTGTACCGATGGTAGACATGTTTCTGCCATATTCATTTGTGATATCATTCAACCACATGCCATTTTCATATTTTTTTTTATCATCTCCTGTTTCACTTCTATAGATAACGCAGCCCACTTCTTCTTTTCATTCGCACCAGGAATCACTTTCTTTGGGTTCATGATGAATAACGAATACAATAAAGTTTCAATGAGCACAGTGGGAAAAACTCACCAAACAACAGTAACTCTGTGATGAATGAGGGTCATAGGGTCATGAAAAGCATCATGGGTAGCTCCCTCATAGCCAGTGAGATGCTACGTACATTATGTACATGATGTATTTACCTACATTACATAGTTATGTACAGTACGTACAGTAATGTACACATTTATGTCTCAGAGGATTCGTTTCATAAATGTTATTTTTTTCGTATTGATACAAAAAATTGAGTGAAAGATTTTTCGTTACTTGAATTATTCGTTAGCTGGGACTTTTGTAAGTAGAGGTACCATGTATTTGTTTAATGGAAGCTTTCAGAAGACAAATGAGCCAAGAAAATATTTTCAGTGTTTAACTAAAAACACTAAAAATAAATAAATCAATTAAAAGTTATCCCACACATTGTCCATTTAATTGGCAAAAAAGCCTTTACTATAGGATAGCAATGCTTTGGTTCTCCAAACTTTTTTAAGCCGAGATTTGAAAACAGAATTGAATATACAGGTAACCAGAAAAGCAGTCTGGGAGCCAGACCTCCGCCAAGGTAGCCCGCCCCCATTCCGATCACCACTAAAATCTCCCCATTACCAACCTACCCTGAAAATGTCATCAAAATCCATCCATAAGCCCCTGAGACCATGACTACTCCCAGATTTCTGAACCGACAGCTTGTTTTTACTTGCTATACTGTCATCGAAGCTAACTTTCAATCACTCATCTTTTGTTCCAAATACAAAAACTTCTGTTTTGCCCATCCTTAGCTGAAGGAAACTGTGGCACACCCATTCATTTATTTGCATATTTACCCAAGACGTGTATAGAACCATGGTCATTTGATGACACTAAGATATAGAGCTGTGTCATCTGTGTAGTTATAATACATTATTTTTCTGTCAATGGATGCATGTTGGCATTATATAAAAGAGGTCCCACAATGGAGCCTTGGGGAACTCCACCCTCATTAGATTTTACAATTACCTATTTGCAAAGAATAGTCACTATCTTTCAGATAAGAATAAAACCAGTGTAGTACTGTGTCCCACCCATTTTTGCAGTGGGTCCAGTAATATACCATGATCAACAGTGTCAAATGTAGCACTAAGATCCAATAAGATGGATAGTTGTAGGAGAGGAGGAGGTAAACACTTTAAGCCCACAGCTCACACACTGATGAGTCCATAGCTCTGTTCTGAATGTGTTCCATCTGCTGTAAACCTTCCCATTATCACTAAGTGCTCCAAAAGTGTCCTTTTTTCCCCTCCTCTGATCTGACAGCAGCAGGCATCCATTTGTGCTGCTGTGCTTCCAACTTTGTGATATTAGGGCAAATCCAAGGTCAATTAGAAGGTGAGAGGTTCTTCCACAGTCTGAGCTTAAGCAGATGTCGAACACATTCACCAAAGCAGTCTCAGCACTGCAGCGACTTTAGAAACCCAACTGAAAAGTATACAGGCAGTTACCCAGGGTTAAAAAAATGTTTCAACTGTTCAAAGGCAGCTAAAAGTAGTATATCTAATGATCTGGGGTTGCATCACAGCCCACCATGTCAACCTGTATATATTGTATGTCATCAGTCAGAAGGTATTTCAAGGTTTATCTGCCACATACTATCAAATCTAATGCTTTCCTATGAACATCATAGCTTCATAGTCACTGCACTCTCTTGCCTGTATTTGATGTGCAACATTTACAGCCAACACAGGTGGTTGACCTGACTAGATCTCCTAAAAAAGAAAATAATAAATAAATAAAATTAAAACTTGCAGAAGGGCAACATTTGTTTTTCTTGGTTACCATTCATTCATTTGTTTTTTTCAAAATAAAACCAAAAAGACAATGAAACAACAACTCGTTTCTTCATTATTTGTTTCCAAAACCAAAAATGAAAAAATTGATAATGATGCGGGTCCGTGTATATTTATATTTTTCCGTTTATAAATGGGAATTAAACAACAAAAAAAATGGTTTATTTGACTTTCATTTTGAAGCACAAAACCAATAATTCATTTTTTTTTCACTTTACCAAAAAGAAATTCAAAGTCAACAGAAATTTTAAAAAATGGAGCAAAAACAAGCATTATTCTCTGTCTAACATCAGCAAGTCCTTTTCACAGCGGCTTTAAACAGCGATTTTTCTACAAAAACCTCCAAAACAGTCATTTCCAGACAGTTTTACAGTCAAACTCTTTGATTTATAAATTGTTTCAGACGAAGACGTTACAGACCTGAAGTTTTTTATTTATTTTTTATTCTCATTCATGAATGGAAAATTCAAATACCAAAATATACACGGACCCAGCCATTTTTGATTTTTTTTATCCAATTTTGACCCGATGCAAGTTGAATAACCCGGAAATGACTGTGACCCACAGTGACAAAGATGTAAACCTACGTCCTATTTGGGGAAACTAAAAGGGTCACCCTTAGACCTGAAGACATGACTACAGAGAAAATCTGGTGGCCATGTTACTTTGAGTTGAGTCATTTATGGTTTACTCAATTTGCTTCAGGTCGAAGTTGGATGAAACGGAAAACGGCCATTATCTGTTTTTTTCCTATTCATTTAAATACAAAAAGGAAAACTGAAAAAATGCATCACTATCTGTTTTTTTCATTTTAGCTTTGGAAACAAATGATGAAGAAACAAGTTGTTTTGTCATTGTCTTATTTTTGGTTTTATTTTGGAAAAATGAATGATACACAGATTGTTACCAGTTGATGAAAACGTGTTGTGAAAGGCGAGGCAGAATGACGTGTGCTGCAGGCATATTAATGTAAATATGTTTACATTTAATATAAAGCTGCTTGTTCCTCATCCCTGCCACCGTTGGTTTCTTTCATGACGTTAATTAATTTTCTCGAGCATGTTGACTTCATGACAGTTGTTGTGTGGGATTGAAATAATCTGTTGTTTTTTTGTTTATTTTTTTCATTTTGGGTTTCTTTGTTGTTGGACAAGACTTTGCTTTGTTACGGTCCAAGTCTAGAACCATAAAATAAAAGTATCTGCACAAAAATGACCGGATTTTTGGGGGTAGAATAGTAATAGCGGGGGTGTTAACTGTGGTATGTTTTTCAGCAATTATGAAGGCATCGCTACAGCATCTATATTTATTCACACACTATGTTTTCCTTTTAATGCTGTCATACTTTCAGCTGCACCATTGTCTTGAACTCTCCAGACATTTTTATTATTCCCTACACATTCCCCATCTAACCTGTCTTTGCCACTCACCTGACCCTTTTCCACCTGCACACCTGTCCCTCATTCATCACAGCCAAGCTCCTGTGTTAAATCCAAGTCTAAAAATAACAGCACTATGAATAACAGCTGAAATACCATAATGATTTGAGCTACTGAGGCTCTGTAATGATGAGTTCTTGATGAGTAACATTGTTCAAATTTAAGTCTATGGGTAGTCCATTGGCCTTGAAGGACTTGTGGACTATTGGTATCAGTTATCATCTGTCTGTTCAAAAAAGAAAAAATCAAGAATCTTCTCCCAAATCATGAGTCACAGTGACTTAATATTTTTTTTGGAACATCTTTGGCGTAGAATTACTATTAATACTAAATAGGGCGTCACATATGGGCTTTTATTTAGTGCAAAGACTTTTGACATTGAGTGAATTTGAAAGGTCAAATTGTTAATTAAAGGGGACATTGGGAGATCTTGTTTTTGGAAAGATGTTTACCATATTGCTTGAAAATCTCTTCACGATCCCATATCGAGATGATGTTGTTGTGATGTGGGGCTCTATAAATAAAATTGAATTGGATTGAATTGAATTGAATTAAACATTTCCTGAAAATTTAATCCAAATGATCACACTACTCTGCCATTCCTTGGTGGACTAAAAATGTATTTTCTTATTGGACAATTTTACTAGGTTTGTCTCTTTTTTCCCAGTGTCATTTTGCAGAGGTAAAATAGAAGAAGAAGAAAAAAAAGAAAACCTAATTAAAGCTCTCCTGGGACTCTGGTGGGGTAGGGGTTAAGCACTTCCACCTCACAGCCTGGAGGTTTCATGACCCATTTCCATCAGATCAGGACCTTTTCTGTGTTGAGTTTGTCACTTCTCTCCATGGTTTCCTCCAGGTCAGCGGTTTCAGCCACCATTAAAAACATGTATATAAAGGTTAATTATACTGTCAGTGTCCTTGACCACAGCTGCGATGTTGATCTGGAGTTGGTCCAGAACACCTTCAACAACAGCTCACTGATACTAACGTGATAACACTCGTGCTATTATTAGATTCTATGTGTATTAGCATGGATACAACAGACATGATGTGTTGACAGGGATAATAAAGTGAGTTAACCTTTAGTCTTCAGACCCTCAAAATTGTTCTGCAGAGGCGTCTTTAGATGAGCTATCTTCTATCTACGCCTTGTCCTTTTCTGACTTTCAGACTGACATGATTAGAATTAGACTCAAAACAGGAATGGAGTTACACTTTGAAGCTTAGAGTGAAAAGAAACAGTTCATAAAATGACAGGCTTAAACTAAACTTGCACTGAGAATAGAGAAAACCAAGAGGTAGCAAGTAATAGATTTTTTTTTTTTATAACCAAGCCAGTGGCAAACTTTATCATTTAAAAAATTATCGAATGTAATACACAGGATGCTTCACAAGAACTAATTATTGTATAATTTTGAGTAAGGATGGTGCAGAATTATGAAAAAGAAACTGGGCTCTGAAACAGTTGAGCAGACAATGTAAAACATCCACATTGTTAAAAAGATAAAACGTAATTATTGTTCCTATGATGGTAAATTAATGCTTAAAATATACTGATTCTGCTACACAGGGCTTATTAAATCAATTTAGAAATGAATAAACAATCAAATTAGAACTATAAATAAAATTAATAATTTGAATTCAAGTGTTTTGGAGTCACTTAATTTTGGTAGATTTTTTTCTGAATAATTCCAAACAAAATTTCCAAACATTTATTTCTTAACATGAGCAACAGTGTTTGTGAACATTGGTAGTGACTCATAGGGGCACAGCAGTAAACGGGAGATGCATCCTGATAAATGCAATGGGCCAAAGGTTAAATAAAACACTTTTGGTGACACAACAATGAATGAAAACACACAAGAGACTGAACCAGTTCCATTTGTTTGGAAGTATTTCTTTACCGTCCTAAAACACCACCTTTATTCCCCTGGAAACCAACTACAACATAAACATATCAGGCAGGTTTCAACACATAACATAAACAGGACATAAGTGACCAGGAGTATTAACCCTTTAATGCATTCATGATGAGATCATTAGTCAAGATGTTTTTATTCCTCTTTAGGTATGAAAAAAGGAATGAGATTGAAATATTTTTAATGAACCTATTTTTTTTATGGTGTTACAAAAATGTCCACTCAGCTGTACAACATGTTTAAGATTTGAACCAAATAAACATCTATTTAAAATGTAATATCAGAACACTATGAAATAAAACATTTGATTCCAGTTTTTGTTTAAGACAACTGTTAATTAAAGTCTAATAACAACCAGCAATTGATTTACATGTAAGCATGTTAGAGCAGATGAATAGCCAATTTACAGTAGTAGTATGAACTAGAGCTTTGACCTTTGCCCAAAAATCATATTCAAATTTCATTTGGAAATGAATGTAGATATTGAACTAATATTCAAATATTTATTAATTATATAACTTTGAAAATGCTTGAATAACAACTCTGCATTAAAATTAAATATTATATTCCGTCCACCAGGGTGAAGTATTTAGTAAAATATATCAAATATTCTGGTGTGTTTACAACCATTACTGAAGAAACATGCAGTGTGGCAGTAATGAGCATTATTACCAACTGACACTTTTATCATGACATAATCCACAAACATATTTCGTTCATTGCCTTGTTGTGTGTGAAACACTGTTCCTTAGTTTTCCTGGTTGCCTGTGCTGATGAAAGCCTCTAAACTGTTAGCCTCATTGACAATTGACGTTTTCAAAATGAGCAGGTACAAAAACAGATACCATATGTAAAACAGTCATAGATTAGTTTTACCTGCTTACTTTGTTAACTTATGACACATAGTTTTTCCAGAGTGTGAATCTCAGACGTGCCATCTACCTCAGCTATTGTTCATGAATGCGCAGGACTGACCAGTGACCACTCTGCCATGGGTTACATACCAGTTGGACGCTAACGTCTACAGGTTACTACCCAGATAAGCTAAAAGATAATGACCTTCATGTTAACGATTCACATATTTCCCCACATGTAAAAAAAAAAACCCCTGCAATCTGAACTGAAAACATTTAAAACCACATTCATTATCTGAACCTGCTTTATCCTCACTCGGGTCGCGGGGGTCACTGGGGGCCTAATTCAGCTACAATGGGCGAAGGCGGGGTACATCCTGTATGAGACGCCAGTTCATCGCAGGGCTGACATACATAGACAAACAATCACTCTCACATTTAGATTAACCAATTAACCTGTGCATGTCTTTGGATGGTGGGAGGAAACCGGAGTGCCCGGCGAAAACCCACGCAGACACGGGGAGGACATGCAAACTCCACACAGAAAGGTCTGGTGTGGGATTCGAACCAGGGTCCTTCTTGCTGTGAGGCACGAGTGCTAACCACTGCACCACCGTGCCGCCCCTAAAACCACATTCACAAAAGTAAAATAAATAAGCCTAATGATGCCATATTTTGGTTTGAATGTTATTATGTTTTAATATTATTTGCCTAACATTCATCTGAACCTCTCTTTTTAAATTTTTTTTTATAATGTTCGACTTCGAAGTCAAAGCCCAAGTATGAACTGACTGATATGGAACTTAAACAATAAAACCCATGAATATACAAGAGAACAACTGTAGAAGAACTGTCCAGTATGCATCAAAGGGCTAATTAAAATGAATCCATTGAGGTGGCTTAATCCATCATCAAGATTAATCTGATTATATGTGTATAAAAGTACATATTTTACTGTTAAATTACTGTATAACTGTTTGTGCGACAGATCTGTTCTCAGTACAGTAGCCTTTTTTGTTTTGGAGAGTAATGTCTTCACAGAATATTCCCAGGCCGCCAGAAAATGTCTTAAAGCAGTTTGGTAATAAAACATCAGCGGCAGCGGTGAATTGATGTGCTGATGATTGCAGTGAACAGAACACCTGTCAGGGCAGTCATTACAAAGTGATCAACTGCAGAGAATCTGAACTGAGAGAAGTAACCAATTCGATCTAAGCCCAGATGATCTGATTGTTAATTGTTTGGTGGATGGAGCAATAATATGCACAGCTGGGTGAAATCATTAACAGATTCATTACGGGTAGAGTATGGCACTGTTTGCACTCACTCTGATAAAAACGAGACAATTCAGTGGGATGTTCATTAAAGATCGGAGAGAACAGTGTGTGCTGATGATGTGTAATGGCTGCTATAAAGAAGGGATAAAATACCAATACGACTGTGAAACAGCAGTGATCAAAGAGAGAAATGACTGCCTCCCTTAGGAGCTTGTAGATACAGAGGAGAAGCAACTGCAGCAGAGTTTTTCATTTGGACTCAATGTAAAATATAAACACAGATTGACAAACAGGGTAGGGGAGAGCACAGAAAAGTAACTGCAATTTTCTCTGAGTCTGAACACATGTGAAAAGACCAACTGTATCAGCACATATAGAACAATATCCTCACCAGAGCTACCAAAAACCCAGTGGACACGTCCTAGACCTGTCATTATAATGATCATTTTCAATATTTTTTCGTACTATAATGGATCCTTAATAATTATCAGGTTCAGCTGTCGTCGTCATTGTGGCATGTGTTACATGTGCAGTAATGACTGTCTCCTCTGCCTTGATACAGTTCGACAGTCGACACTGTGTGTGTTGCAGCATTTATTAAACCATGTCAGAATATGCCAAGTGAGGGTGAGCCCAACAGAGAGAGGTCTGGTTTATTATTTGAACTGTGAGCTGCTGGAGGCCTAAGTTCTGGAAACCTCAGTTATTCATTAGAGCCAGAGATTCACATATTGTGTGGGTGAGACCCTATTGTGTATGTGTAAGATTATCATTATTATACTTTATCCCTAGGCAGAGACAAATATGGGTTTTTGTGGGACTAAATGTGCACAAAAACTCACGAAAATGGACACACATATCAGGCCTGATGGAGAAAAAAAAAGCACTTTATTTGCACTGTAATATAACCAACTGCTCCTACATTATTCACTTGACTTCAGATTGGGGCAGTGTAGTCTTCAGTTTTTGATCAAAAGGGTAAATGTTGCACATAGTTGCTGAGGACACATTGGTATTTTCTCACATGCACTTACTCCCATTTAGTCTAAATTATCCATGTTGTTATGATTCTGGAGCAACATGGTGGTAGAGTGAACAGCATTTCCACCTCACAACAAGAAGGTCCTGGGTGTGATTACAACCAGGGATCTTTGTTTGTGAGTCTGTTCATCATCATTTATTTGGTGTCTGGCACTTTGCCAGCTTTTTTTAGGCCCAATGAGAAAAGAGAAATGTAGACACATTTCCTAATATATCTGATGATGGCGTCAGATTAATGCCAAAACTATACTCTTGCTCTGAGGCATCCCAAAAGTAATGAGTTTTTAATGTAACATTGGGGGAAAAATAAGATTGGGACAGGAAAAGGTGTCTGTAGTTAACCCTTTAACTCCTGAGACTTTAGCAGTTCCACAGTAAAAAAAAAAAAAGGATAAAATAAGCAACAAAATGAACAAAAACACCAAAGTGATCAATAAAAATGAAACAAAAGTATAAACCAATAAAAATAATAAGTGACATGTGACAATGTAACAAACCGAACAAAATTGAAGAAAATTTCTAAAATAAAAAAACAAAATGTAGAATAATAAACAAAATAAGCAACAAAACGAACCAAAAATGTATAAACATTTACAAAATAACAAATGGAATGAAACAATTTGCCAAATAAATTAACTTAATTTTTTTTTTAAAAGAACATATTGTAATTTAGTTCCAATAGTTTTAGTTTTGGCTTTTTCTTTTTTCTAAATCAGTTGCTTTTTGACATTTGTTTATTTCCACAGCTCAGTTCCGTCAACAAAAAATGTAAATTTTCTGAATATTTAAACTAAACTTTCCATTCAGAATGCGTCAGCGCTGATGCATCAGGGGTAAAGGGTTAATCTGCAAAAATCACTTGAAGTTGTCTTATGTACCATTATAAATAAAGACACTGTTGAATTTGATGATTCTAGTGTTACAAAATTTAAGTTTCATGATTTTTATACCATATTGCTTGAAAACCTCTTCACGATCCCATATCACGTACTGAAATAGAATGTTTGCAAAAAAAAAAGTCCAGTCTAGAGGGTTAAACCAGAAGAAAACTGATCATCAATCATCGTACTGATCACCTTTACAATGATTGATTTGCTAATACATCCATCAAATGTCAGCCCACCGCTCCCCCTACACTCTCCCCCCACCCCTCCCTCCCCCTTCTGTGCGTTCACATAAACAGCTATGGTGGAAAAGACGACAACCGGCAGCAAAACCAAAGTAAAAACTGTGTTTGAAAAAGCTACGTCCATGAGGAAGAGGAGCGAAGAACAGAACAGGACAAGGGTGGTTATCATTACGACTGTCCAGCGCTGGCATCAACTGAAAAAGGAAAAGGGGCTCAAAACTGATGCTAAGGTGACCATGTTTCTACTGGATAGGTAAGATGATACTGTTATGGTTCTATAATATTTGGACATACTAATCACTTATGGGTATCGTATTCACCCGTCAGTGAGAAAATGTCAGATATTGACCAAACATAATGTTCCAGCAGGTTTTGCTAAGTTACCAACACTGTGTGTAAAGTGCTGCTGTAACACCATAAACTATTGTCCTTATCCATTAGTTTTCCCATGGTGTTTATTTAATGCTTCTAAACCTTTTGTTAGCTAAGGTAGACCTTTCTGTGTGGAGTTTGTATGTTCTCCCTGTGTCTCCCCATGTTCTATCTCCAGTTTCCTCCCAACATGCAAAGACTGATAGGTTAATTGGTTAATCTAAATTGCCCATAGGTATGAATGTGAAAGTGATTGTTTTTCTATATATGTTCAGCCCTGAGATGAACTGGAGACTCATACAGGGTGTACCCCCCCCTTCATCCACTGTAACTGGATTAGGCCCCCAGAGACCCCCGCGAGCCTAGTGAGAATAAAGCGGGTTCAGATGATGAAACAAGATGAGGATGCTAACTGATGTCGAGTTCTGGTGAATGCTCATGAACCTCAGTGATTGCTCCAGACAGCATGCATGTTGATGTATTTTTAAGGCGTGGTTTCAAGGGGTGGGCTGACGAAGAGGCATGGGTGTGTATACTTTCAAAATATAGCTACAGGAACCATTTACCAAGATCTCCTACCCAACCTTTAATGCTTTTTTTAATTGCACTTAAAGAGAAAAAGTTGTCATTATTTGACAACATATTATTTGATGAATGGCCCAGCCCCCCCCCCCCCCTTAATCTACAAATGGACATTCATCTGTAGTCTTTCCGTCCATGGGAGTGGACCTCTCCTTCACTGTGGTTCTCCTGAATATTTCTTCTTTTCCCCACTGAGTTTTGAAGTTTTTTTCTTGCAGAGAAGGAGGGTCTAGGGACAGGGGATGCTTTGGACTTTTATCTATTTCTGTGGTTGATTTTGTTTTTGTAAAGCCCTGTGAGATGACATTGTTGTGATTTGGGGATTTATAAAAAAATTTTATTGAAATATTTATGTATGTATTGATTGCTGTATTTATACCTTATAAAACATGAATTTGTATATATAGGTTACTTAACGCACTTAATTGAACTAAACATAAGCGGGGGTGGGAGTTAATAAGCTTGTCTTCTTCCCACTCCTTTTCGAGGTACATTTAATAATGTAAATATGAAATAATATAACTTGTAATTGTAAACTGTTGTTGTAAATACTTGAAATGTAACTGTATAGATTTGTTTTCTTTTACCGAATTGGAGTATATTGTTTGGAAATTGTACAGCACATTCTACTTTTTTTATTTTTGTTTTGTTGTTTGTTTTTTCATTTTTCATTTTTATTTTTTTTATTACTTCATGTGTTTCGAAATAAATGAACTAAATGAAAAAAAAAGTGAGAAAAATGTATTGGCTATATTTATAGGTTATTATGTTATTATTTTACTGGTCTGATCTGCTTGATCAAATTGGGCCCCAATTTGGCCCCTGGAAGAAAATGAGTTTGACATCCCTGTTTTAAAGTGTGAAATGTAAAAGTTGCCACATCACTCCTTTTGTACCAATCCAGAAATGTCATTGGGAGGAAAATTGTCCAGATGTCAGAGTTAATGTGGAACAGAGTCTGACAGTGGACGGTTACGCTCACTCTACTGTACCAGTGTCCCAGTCCTCAGGCTCCAAATTTTGATAGCTTCTTCCTGGAAAGTCCCACACCAACGGACCATGAGTTTCCTCAATTTGATTTCTATTCTGTCACACAACTGACCGAACTGGTTCCCTTCAGTATTCGGCCCACAGGGAAACCCAGGCCCAGCTGCAGACACCGGATCCTCCACGGTCATGAGCATCAGGCTGAGTCAGAAAACACTTTTATCCAGTCTTATCTCCCAGGAATGATGTAACTGAAATGATACTGCAACTGTGGGTAAGACATTGTAAGACAGGGGCCAATCACACACAAACTGGTGCAGATTTAACCCATAAAGAACCATTGGTACTATTGTGTCCATCCCAAAATGAATTTCTCTTTTTATTTAACCTTGCTTAAGTCATTGAACACCATTTATTACAGAGCTATCATCTATATTTTGTATTTTTTTTTAATTTTGCAGAGTGTTCTATTTGTTTCCACGTATTACTTGCTATTGTAGGCTACAGTATTATTATAGCATTATATAATTTTGAAGTTATTTCATATACATATATATATATATATATATATATATATATATATATATATATATATATATATATACAATCCACATATTGTCAAATTTGAATTATACATATCAGACTTGAGTAAAACCACACCAAAACCTATGTGTAAAAATATTTTATTTTTTATTGTACAGTGTTATTTATGTGTATGATAGGATTAGTGGATCAACATGTATTAAACATTGTAATAATATGATGCTTTTAGTCACTGGTGGGTCTTTATGCGTTAAAATAGAATAATGCAAGATAAACATTTTGTTCATCAGGAACTAATGATGATGCTTTTGTGAGTTCAACAAAATTAGACCCTGATTATCAAATAAAGAAATATTCATTCAGTCGCTTCAAACATTAATTACAAAGTAATAAGTGTTCAGATCTATGTGTTAGAAGAACACTTAAAAAAATACCCTAAATTATTAGTGGATGATTCAGTGAACAGAAGGGGCCATGACAACCTCATATCTGTAGCTGTAAACCCACTGCAATAACAGGAATTCAGTGTTAAAGCAATAAATGACATGCCACCTCCCACATAAATCATCCTCTTCATATTGTCATTTATTGGAAGACTGTTTATCAAACCTCAGCCTGAGTCATGTGAGGCTGAGGTTTTTATTTAATTTTAGCTTTTAACTTTTACATTTAGACCTACATTTCAATTATCATTACTTCTGTGGTTTACTTTATACTTTTATACTTTATTACAATTGAGAAGTTGTACTTTTTGACTTATACTTAGGAAGAGGAGTTGAATTAGTACTTCTACATTTACTACATTTATTTTTTCACATAAGTATCTGTACTTCTACTCAAGTATAGAATGTGAGTACTTTGACCACCTCTGGCTGTGACTTATAGAGGGAATGACCTCTGACCTATAGAGGGCACAGATTCGAAACAAATGCAAATTAACAGAAGTGACAAAGTAAAGGAAATGGCTCCTACAGGTAATGTGTCAATAATTTGTCTGTGCAACTGTATTATTTCAACAAAAATTATGAGGTTGGGGTTTAAAACATTTCAAAACAAAGTAATATTCCCTTAAAATTCCCCATTCACCAGGAACACTGGTGATAAACAACAAAACATACCATGCATACAAGTGAATAAAATATATGAAACATAAACAGAGTGAATTATCATCCATTCCCAGGGTCTGGGCTTTAATGCTGGCTCTAACCTTGTAAAAAAAAATGCTGGGCAGTGGTCTCTCTGGACCCCACAGGACCCTGGGCTGATACCCACCTGACTATTTCTACCCCAGCAGCTCCAAACTGCCTTTTTAATTCAGGATCAGTGTTGTTCCCATTTTAAAACAACATCAATTAACAGTATTTAACCACAGGCCAAAGTGATCAACACACTGTTAATCAGAAATGCATTAACAAACATGTGCCCTTGGGAATGAACGCAGAAAATTAACAACATGAGGCTTCAAAATGACAAACATTGATCTGTGAATTGGGTAACAAACAAATGCAACAAACAAATGCAAATTTCATGGGTTTTTTTTTTTATTCTGGAGAAGGTATATATAATATAATATATATATTCAGAATATAATTAATTGAAATGCATCTAGTTGTTGTCTAATCACTACCAACTGCAGTTCAGGCTCAAACACGTATCATTCCACAATGAAAATGATAGATTTAATGACACAAACCCACCCTGAAGTTCAACAACACATGTAAATATAAAAAAGTTTTATTTATTATAAACACACTGTTGTCCCCAATGATGAAATAAAATATTTTTTGCACTTTCATGAATGTGATTTATTCTTGATAAAGTGTAACTAACTCAGTATGTTCTCATTACATGTGGTTAAGAGTTGTAAAATGATCATGTCACCGGTGATGCATTTTTACATCCATTTTGAAAATCCAAACTTCAACTCTCTATTCTATAACACAGCCAAACCAAACGCAAATTTTCACATTCATGCGTCAAGATTACATACAAAGTCAATGGAGAGACACATTTGGATGCAGATTCATCCCAGGTGGTGCGTTGAACGCGTTGTTGCGGCACGTTGGAGCATCCGGGTGTTGGACCGGCATATTTTGCCTCAAATACACGTAAACGCTTGAGTTGAAAATATTGAACTTTTCGGGCGCATTCACGCAACACTGGGCCACGAAAGCCAATCAGCATTGAGACAGTCATCATGACAGAATGATGTATGATGCTCGGACCAACCCAGAAGGCAGCAGAAAGAAAAACTGAGCCTGAAATAGCATTGAAATTGGACGTCATCCAGACGGAGTTCCTGGAGGAGGTGGTGGAATTCCTTGTGCTGCAGGCACTCCTGCAGGATCGGGTGAACCCAAAAGTAACGCTGTCTGGCCCTCCAACGTATCTAGGACTTCCAGAGCAGCTACAGAACAGCAACCCAAGTGATCTGAGCCATAGTGGAGGAGAGACTGAAATGGCGGGACAGTTTGTTTATCTATGTTTATCCAGTGTCCAGACATTGTGTGTTCGCAGTGGCCGCGAATTGTCGAGTGTTTATGCGAGGAAGCGCGTCACAGGGGTACACGTGTAAACTGATGTATGTTGTGGCTGTAGCATTAGGGTATATGACTACATTGGCTGAGGGGAAGGGGTGGATGTGGGCGGAGCTTAAAGCAGAAGAAGGCAGCGGGTGAGAGAGAGGGGGAAGATTTTTATGACTTTCAGCAGTGTATTAGTGAGGTTTTAGCCGTGTTTCTGTGCTGAATTCTTGTAAATAATTGTACATAATAGTAATAGTGGTGTTTTAACGTGTGTTTTTGTTGAGATTTGCTATTTTTTTCTTCACTGTTGATCTGTATTTTGCACTGGGTTTGATTCGGTCAAATCGTTTGGGAACTAGTTTCCGATCGGTAAGAACACAGAGGGTTTTCCATGGAGGGTTTTCCCAATACATTCATTGGCTGTCTTCTTCTGCAGCGGAAACTAGTTCCCAACTGATTTGATGAAGTCGAGCACAGCACATTGAATTCCACCATCATTTGCACTTGATGTGAATGTACTGCACACAGAAAGTAGTTGGAGAAAAAAACCCCAGTAAATTCATTCACATTGGCCAAACATTTTGGGTGGATTAATTAATTTTTGGTGGTTCTGGCAGACTGCAGCTACACGCGGAACCAAGTTGCGGTTGCTGGATATATTCGGACAATGACTGAGTCACCAGGAAAATACTTCTACACATTTATTCTACTCTGGGAACTGTGGGGATCCACCCAATTTGAACTAGGGGCGGCATCTCCCTTTAAAAGCCATGTATACACCTTAGTCGGACTGTAATTGAATCGAATGGGAGCTTTAGAAGTCTAACCAAGTCACATAATATGGTTCTAATTGAATTTCTTTGTACATGTAAACACCACCCAGCCTTAGCTGAACTACTGACTGGCCTGGACACGACCCCTTCCGGAAGTGAACAGAGACACTACATGATAACATACACATTACGTGGAATGAATCAGAGTGAACAGCACATACGAAATATACTGAGCTGTTGCATTGTTGTCGTCCATATCCTCGCTCGGTGTTATCCTCCTTCTACTATGTCTGCTTGAAATCTGCCCTGTTTGTTGATGATTTTTCCTTTTTCTATTACACCAACCAGAAGAATATCAATGTAAAAGAGTGTGCCACCTAGTGTCTGGGAGTGGAAGAATAATTTGATTTGATTGCTGTAATGTTCACTTCATTTACTGATACTCATATCTAAAAATACTAGCATATGCAAAAGCTTAGTTCATAGTGAGTAAACTAAGTTTTTATTGGTTCAAAATGTTGATGAAATGCGACTGTTGATGTGGTAAAAAAAAAAAAAAACCTCATTCTCATCATCATGTTGCCACATGGCCAACTAGTGGCCTGAAGGAGGGGTCTGAAATGATCATTTTGTCCCAGAGCCATATTTGGAGCTGTCATGTGCTCCCATCAAAGGCCTGAGTACCTTAAAACACATAACAGAGTTCCCAAATATGATGATAAATGAGTTGTAATCTAACCAACTCAAAATATTTACAAGATATGGACCCCCAAAATGTAAAAAAAACCAAAAAAAACCCAAAAAAAAAGCATTGCATTTGCTGATGATGGTCTTATTATTCTGAATATAGATTATGTAGACTGTTTATGTGTAAAGAAAACTGATGACCAGTGACAACCTCTTATTCATTAATGCATTTTAATTCATTCATTTTAAAATACATCTATTAGGCTACGTTATATGTGATGGCTAGGTTTTTTCTCCCCTGTTTTGATTGTGGTGAGACCTGAGAATGAGTGGACCTGGAGTCAGAGTTTTAAACATTTTCACTGACACTGTCTGTGATAAAATACAATTTTCCATTTGGGCTTATACATTTAATATCCTAGTGTAAATTTATTTAAATGCATATTTAATGTTTTCATGTGAAAAAATATTTTTTTTTTTTTTTTTTTCCTAATCTGACAACACTGGCTGTCACTAAGGATTGTGTGTGAATTGACACGGAATGACCCTTGTATGTTTGCATTGTCTTTACCTTTTGTACTGTGGGTCATTTAATGCCACACCACGATATTTGATTCAATTATATTTGATTCACAAGTTGAATAAAATGCTAATTTTGTCTTCTTTTATTAAAGTAGAAATGGATGCAATAAACACATGTCATGTAGTTCATTTATAGATTTAAAACACAAGAAGCAGGTAAAAACTCTGATATCTGATGAACATATCTCATCAGTTACCTTTGTAAAACATTTTTATATTTTGTGGCCACCTTATATAATGTCTCAGTCTTTGCCGTACGTTTTCCTCTCCTCATCCTGTTTATGCTCAGACGTCTCTGTATCTCAACATTAAGGAAAGTTGCAGTGAATTTCACCATTTTTGCTACTTTTTCCCCTTGTTACTGGAAAACAAGGTGAATGTGTCTGGGAAGATGGTTGTATTGGTGATGTTGCAGATACAGTTCACTGAGCCATTTCACAATAAAATGCCTGTTACAACACTGGCCACATGTCTGCATCTGCCCAAACACTACGGAGGCGAAGGGGTAAATAAATCTCTGGTGCTTTCATGACAACTGTGTTCAGATCAAAATGACAGCAGTGTAGCGCTGCTGCTGCAGATGATGTTGACATTTAGCAAAAATAAGTTTGTTTGTTTGTTTGTCCTCATCAATATGAGGTGTTTTACAGGAACAGAGATGACACTGTGGTGCCTTTGGAAAACCGCTTCAGTGCAAAATGACAATAAAGTAGTTCTGTTGCAGTGGAACAATCTGGTGACCTTCAGCACTTTGCAATCTAAGCTGTTTGGTGTGTCCTTAGAGCTATCTTTGTAAAAATAATGTGTCTCATAATGCGTCACCTTCTTACATTCTAGAATTTGTGCCAGATAACATCATTTACACTATTTTCACTAATTCCACTGGCAGTTAATATGAACAATTGTGCTTCTTTGAGATTATTTCACAAAGATTCTTTCAAAGTCTTACAAACACCTGCAAAAACTGATGTACACTGGAAAAATCTTACAAAGTGTATTTTTCTCATTTTTAATCAAAATATCTCATCACACTTAACATTATTTCATTCTGCTATTTTATGTATTAACATTATTTTATTACTATTATTTAGTTATATATTTATTCTATTCTTTTTAACTGTGTAAATCTTTTAACATGTCCAACAATTGCGGGATAATGGAGTTGGGTCTCATGTAAAGAAAACAAACAAACAAACAAAAATAACTATATTTGTTACCTACTTTCCTATCTGCTTATTTGTTTTTTGTTTTTTTTTAATATATGTATATGTTTAGTACTTCAGTTATTTATTATTGGTATTGTTAGTATTGTTGTTATTATTTTTATTATTATAATCATTTTTGTACTATGCACTATATTGCTATAAAATGAATTAAGGTTATTGGGAAGTGAAGAAGGGGTAGGATTAAATATGCTGATACTTCATCCTACTCCTTTTTGGACATGTCATTGTTATTATTGTTACATTGTCAGAGTATATGTTGTTACATTGTATTGATTATTGTTGTATTGATTATTGTTGCACTTTGCACATGTTCGAAATAAATCATTCAAATCAAAATCATTCAAATCAAAGCACTTTGTGCTACATGAACCATGTATGAAAAGTGCTATATAAATAAAGTTTGATTGATTGATTGACTTAAAATAAGACTTTCAGAGGCCACATTTGATCTCCAATGGGTTTGACAAGTAAAATAATAGTATAACAACATATAAATAATGACAGATACACAATTTTGTATTTGTTTTAGTGCAAAACAATCCCATTAGATTATGAAAATACTTAGTTTTATAAACTATTACCTGAAAAACTGAAATGTTTTAAGAACAAAAAAATGCTATTTTAACAATAATATAGCTTAACTTATCATTCCTCCATGTGCATTATGGATCAGATCTACAAAAACACTCAACAGTAACAGAATCAGAAAGTGGTTCGAATTTGTTTTAGACATTTCAGGTTGTTCATATTTGTTCAAATTATTCACATTTTAATGTTACGGAATAGTTTGTAAATGTAAATAGAGATCATATAAAGACAAACATTTGAAGTTGTCATTTTGTAAATGAAATGTATATAATTTTTTTAACATCAAACTGAGAAGAACATTTAGAATATAATACCTTATGCTGGAAAAAAAAATGAAACCTGAACAAGTGTATTTTTTCTTGTTTATAGTACAAACATCTCATCACACTTAAAATAAGACATAATCAACCTAAACAGTAACTTTTCAGTGAGATATAAGAACTGATTTAAAGACAACATGGAGGTGGCAGGTCGTCCAATGATCGAAGGGTCAGCTCTGTCTGTCCACATATCGAAGTGTCCCTGGGAGAGACACTGAACCTTCGGACGCTCCCAGTAGGTTCAGGCAATGCTTGTGTATCAGCAGCAGTGTGTGTGAATGGGTGAGTGTGCACTGTAAAGCACTTTGTGACCCCTTGTCTGTGACATATCTTGAAAATTATATGTTAAGAAGTCTTACCATGATCATTTTTATTTGTTCCATTGGCAGATTTTTCTTCTTTTTTATGCTTGAATTCACATGCATTGATTGCATTAACATAGTATATTTACTTCATTTAATTCACAAATAGATGCAACTTTGGGCATATGGGATATGAGTGTATTTTCTTGGACATACGCAACACACCAACACTCTCCGTCTGATGACAGTCATTCCGAACACTCCGACCTTGAGGAAGTGTGACATTGAAGCATCTGTAGGTGTTTAACTTTGAACATTTATATTGTACGGAGGACTCACTATTCTTAGAGTTTGAACTTTCAGGACATCATGACTTGTTATATAGTATAAATGGTAAATGGTCTGCACGTATATAGCGCTTTTCCACCTTCATGATGCTCAAAGCACCTTACATTAGCTTTATATTCACCCATTCACACACACACTCATACACCAGTAGCTTTCTAAGGTCAGTCCTACTAAGTCAGGGTTCAGTGTCTTGCCCAAGGACATGTGGACAACCAGAGCTCAGTCATTGGGCGATCCACTCTACCAACTGAGCCACAGCTGCCCGAACAGTGAAATTAATGTCCTGATTGAATTATAATATTTGGTTGTTAACCCATAAAGACCTGCATTCCATGGTTATTTCATTAATATTACTGTGTTCTCCATTGTTACCAAATACATTGTGTGTTGGTTTTATTTTAAAAAACGTCCAGATTGCTGTTTCCAGCTGTTTTTACACGGTAGAAAAATGACTTGAGGTGGAACAACAGTTTACTGGTACTTCCTCATCACCTGTTTTGAAAATGTGCATGGAAAAAAAACGCTTTATTTCCACAGAGAGCACATGAACCAGTTTGTTTTTCAAGTTTGTACAGCAGCGACTATGGTGCCGCCTTTTCTTGTAGATGCTAATGCTAATGCTACTTCAGATTTGCTGCAATGGGGGACAGACTTAACCCCATATAGGGGACACCAATGTCCTTGTGACGTGGACAGGCTTTTTCTGAGTGGCTCGTTTCTCTGTGTTGTCTTCTATGAATGATAAATACACACACACACACACACACACACACATTGACACACAACGCAGCAAACACAGCATGAGTTGGTAACTTGGGGTGACCAATCAGATTCCAAAAGGAGCGTGGAAAAGTGGTTTCCAGCAGAATTACACCTTTAAAATGTTTCAAACCTCTTGATCCACAACTCATATCAATATATGTAAATAATTAGTGCAAATGCAGATATGACCGATTTGGATGTTCACCAGTAAAACCCATGTTTGATAAATGATAATGAATGGAGTCAAAAGTTATATGTATAATGGAGAATTATATACTACATATTTTGGCATTTCTAGTCCAAAGACTAGAAATGAGAAAAATAAATTTTTAGTAAGATTTTTATTTTTGCAGTGTACACTTTAACTGCAGCCTGGACTACAGTATTGGTTATGGATATTGGTTATGTTATTACACTGCCCATATACAGATTTATATACTCAATACCACTGTAGAAAAGAACATTTAGTACTCATTAAATCTTTCATGTTTCCGAAAAACTCAGTCTTACATTTACTGTACATAAAAAAGTTACATTGAAATAGTTATTTCTCAAATGATGTCCCAAAAATAGTAAATAACATGGGGAAAAGAAACCTAAAACAATAAGTCTTTCATGACATTTCATAATTAATTAAATTTAATTTGCAGGCCTGAAGTCCCAGTTGTATATTTCCATGACTGTGCACTATGTTATGAACTGTATATGAAGTCATTTTTCTTCTGTTTATCACATCTCCAATAGTCTGTGTTTATGATACTCCACTTTCTCTATAGTGTTTTGTGCGTTTGGCCCCGAGCAAGATTTAGTTTTGTAGTGCAAGAAGAAAGGGAAACTATGTGTAGAACTGCTCAACCATTTCTTCCATAAACTCTCCCAAATTCTTCATCTTTTATTTGTTTTTAACCTGCTTTTTGGGCTGGTGGCTTTAGTTATTTTATTTTCAGCTCATGTTCTAATAAGAAATATTTTTCATCTAACTTTTACATAGCCTCAAACACTGTCACTTCCTTTTATGTAATCGTATTGAGATTGTTCTAATTATGTCACTCTGAATTACATATCTGCGCATTATTTGGGATTTATTCCCGTGTCTGTCAGCACCTTGGAGCGTACAGTCTGATTATCCATACTTCAACTTCCCTACCTTCGTTTCTTTTGTCCTCTGTCCTTTGGTGATTTTACTCTGAGCCTAAGAATATCATACCCTTCCCAACAAAGTCATGAAATAGTTTCTCATAGCTTTCAAATATCATATTACTCTGAAAGGTCCCTTCTCAATCCACCTCTCTTTCCTCCCTTGAGCCCCTGGAAAGTTCCATTTCAAGACAATATGGTCAAAAATATAATGTTCTTAAAGTCAAACGAATCACTCGAATCTGGGTCTTGTTATTTCAGTCATATCAGAGATGCTTTAACACAATTAGTTTAGTCATTTTTATTTTGAATATGTCAAACACAAAAACATTTTATCTTTGAAAAGCCAATAATTGATAAAATAACAAGACAAAGTCAATATAGCATAAATAAAAAATAAGAAGGCAAGTAACATATTCGAAAGGGCGTGGGAAGAGGTAAAAAAAACGTATTATATTCCAGTTGGTTTATCAAAATGATACAAAAATATGTCATATACAAAATATCCTATAATATATATTACAATGTCTTTACCCCTATACACTCATATACACCTGTACACATATCATATGTACACACATATCCGCATACATACACATCAAAAATACATACCCATTTCAATATATATCTACACATTCCCAAGTCAGACACATATACATATACATATAGATAGATAGATAGATAGATAGATAGATAGATAGATAGATAGATAGATAGATAGATAGATAGATATGACTGATATCGCTACATAAGTAATTACACTGCATCTCGATTAAACTATGAGGGAGCTACCCATAATGCTTTTGGTGAACCTTTGATCCTCATTCATTTCTAACATGCATGAAGTACTCATTGAAATGAAATGTCATTACAGTACGTACACTGTAGATTTTGCAGTGTTAATTTGGAGACAATGGGACCAACTACACTCTAGAAGAAGTTAAATAAACTCTCTAAGTGTTGATTTAACACTGCAAAATTTACTGTGTATTTGTTATTCATCATGAGCCCAAAGAAAGTGATTCCCGGTGCGAATGAAGAGAAGAAGCAGGATCAATAGGAACATGGATCAATATTTCACCAAATGTCCGTCAACAAACATTGTTGAAGGTGAAAGTAACAATTCAAATGACCACAATGGTATGGAAATGATTTGCATGTCTGGTTCAATTTAATGATTTAATGTTTAATGTTCAGTCAGTGAAGACACATTTACTCACTGAGACCAATAAATTACATCTAAAATCTACATTTTCTTTTCCTTTTAACACATATTTCATACAAAATTGGTATAGGTTTATAATTTTTAATGGGTTTCAGGGGTAGTATTTGGGGCCTTGGAATGAATCAGGCCTTTTCCATGTAAAATGCGACTTTAATAATGAAAAATTCATGGCACGAAACCACTTATGGAACTAATTAATTTCGTAAGTTAAGGTAACACTGTAATTCCATGATTTAATGTTGTTCTTTGCACTAAAACAAATCAAAATTTTTGAAGTTGTCATTATTTATAAGCTATTATGTTATCATTTTACTGGTCTGGCTCACTTGAGATCAAATTGGGCTGAATGCGGAACCTGGGAAAAAACTATATTCACATCCCTGTTCTAGGAAAAGGGGTTCTGTGGTAGAACAGTCAGAATTTTCTCAACTTGTGTTCATTAACTTCTTTAGCGCAGTATTTTAAGAACATAGGTGCCAATTGAAGCACATTATTTAAAACTTTCCTGTGTAGGGTGAGACAGATCTCATGGCCTCTGGTTCTTTTTGGTGTAGCTGGATTTCACGGTTCATTTTTTCACCTGTATTTTGTCACTGATAATAACGACAATGGTGCAGAGGACCAATGTTCCCATGGGCACACCAGGTTCTACAGAGAGTCTTAAATAACCTCTTACTCTCCCATAAAATCTAAGCAAGAAAGAAAAACTGAATTTAATATACATCTTAATGAATATATTTATTTTTCCTCCTTTACGGTTGTTGTATAGGGTAACCAAACGTTCTCCTTTACCTGGACATGTTCTCTTTTCATGTCCTGTCCCCTTGGCCACACTGGCTGAAGGATACTATCATCAGTTCATCATCCTTATGTCTGTATGTGTAAAAATGTTCCTATGCACAGTAAAGCTAAGGGGTTTCAAGTGCATACACATCATGTTTAGAAATTAGGAACAAAGTCCAGTTTTCATTGTTTTTCATCAGAAAAACTCTTTAAATGTGTATGTATCAGTGCAATTTTGATGTCCGTCACAGCTCATGCATTCAGAAAACTTTCCCAATCCCAGTGGAAGAAAAGACTTTTCAGAGATATATGCGACATAAGAGCAGTGAAAGGCAGTGATCCAGACCTGTCCATAGAACAACTATAGCAGCTGTGCCTGTGGGCCAAAACTGACCCCTCCCAAAGGCACCAGGCTGGTCCACAGCATGAATTTGCAAATTTAAAAAATTATACAGAAGATAATGAGAGTCAAAGGTGTTAAATGAGTTTTAATTCAGGGGCTGCAATCAGACCAAATGTAATTTAAAGTAATATAACATAATTCCAAATTTACTTCTTGGTTAAATGTGAAAATAAAGAAATAAAGAAATTATGCAAAAAAGAAGAAAAAAACAACATCCAGTTATGGAAATATTTACATGAACAAACTATTCTTTCAAAATAAAATGTGAATAACCTGTGTGATGGAAATTACTATATGACCCAGACATATAAAATGTTAAAGTAATGTTATATTGTTTTTTTAATGTTAAATTGCCTTGGTTTTCTGTTCTGTGAGAACACTCTGAACTAAGCAGCCTCAGGTATTTGCATACAGGCTGAAAGTTCATGAGCATAGGCTACAGAGACGATTCCACTAACAAACTACTCAAAGGCTTTGAAAACAGAAGAAATAGACGAATGAAGTTAAATGAGAAGATGAGTGAAGTTAAATAAACCACAGTAATATAACTTTTATGGACTCAATGTTTCTTTTTGAAACCATTATTTAATTATTAACTTCTAAATTGTGTTTTAGTTTCTGTTTCACAATGGCATCTGTTTTCTGACATTCCAGTCTCTGTGTTTCTCTAACAATGAGTGACCAGAGCCATTGTGTCTGTATTCCTTGGAAAGGTCCTTAAAGCGTGTCTGAGCAGAGGGTCCTTCACTGGCCATGGAGTTACTCCCTTGGGTAACTTCTCGACTCAGGGGCCGTTTACACAAGGATGTTTGTGGCTAAATATGACAGCATATTTTATCAGAAGTGCCTTTCATTTACACAAAGCTAATGCCGACAGGGTGTGAATACATACAAATCTGAAGACTCCTTCCAGAGTGTGCCGTTTTGAACATACGCTGGGTCACGTCTCTGTCTAAATGACAAGAAACGCACATGTTAATGTTGCGTCACATACATTTTCACATAACATTCATGCACTGAGCAGGTAAAGCAACAAACATGTTGGACAACCTGGATCCCACAGATCTTCCAGCTGCACTAGCATTAGCATTAGCACTAGCAGCTCTAGTAATTGTACAGGAGTCATTTCAACTATTGTACAGGCATTACACACATACTGTAGCCGAACAGAGATGGGTGGACAATTACATACATCAAAAACAGAAAAGAACATAGCTGACCTGGCATGCATATCCAATCGTAAATCACCTAATGTTGCGTCTTCGTATTAACAAGGATTTCCTCCTGAATACGCTCATCTAAATGCAGATGAAAAACTGAAGACGAGATGCCACTTTTGCGTCTTCTGTTTACATCGTCTCTGTATAAATGTAGCCTCAGACTTTTGTTCAAAGACAAACTGAACTTTAACCCTAGTGGAAGAGACTAATGGAGGTTCAGTAGTTAGCATTAGCACCGTCAAAATGGAGGCGCTCTATGACAACAAGTGGGAATGCCCTATTGTTGTTGATCACTGACAAATAATTGGTTAATCATTATATATATATATATATATATATATATATATATATATATATATATATATATATATATATATATATATATGTATGTGTGTATATGTATCAGCTGGCCAATATTTCCGGGTATTTTTTTCTTGCATTGGTATTGGCCTGTTGTGTTGGCCAATATACTTTTTTCCTCCTGCCATGATTTACTGCTACGCTGAAGGAAGAGGAAGAAAAGATGAAGATAAATTGGGGGGAAACAACAAAAAAAGGAAGGACAAATGAAAGAAAAATTGAGAGAAAAAATAAGGACAAAAGTAAAAAATAAAACAAAAAAGGGGAAAAAAAGCTAAAGATGGTGGATGTTTGGTAATATATATTAGATTAACTGTCACAATTTTTATTTTCTAATTATAAGTAAAGGAGATTTTCTGAAATTTATTTTCATTTGACATTGAAAAAAATCACTATCAGTTCCAAATATTAGCAGAGAAATATCAAGTTACAAATATCGACAGCCTGTATTGGTCATCAGCTAAGGCTTATATAAAAGAAATCGGTATCTGTCCGAACAAAAAAAAATCCACATCAGTCAGTTACTATTGTTGATTTTAAAAAGAAAAAGTGAATAACTATAGAATTAAAGAGAGCTACTGGTCAGTTTTGGTTGTGTGGAATTCAGTGTCCAGACCTACTTGTATTTTTCATTAGTGTCTCTTTAGGTCATACCATCCTTTTTAATATCCTCTGTGAAATCGGTGCTCTTCCAGTGGTCCCTTGAGCAAACATTATAGACACTATGCCTTGTACTTTTCTGAAATTATACCTTCCCTTCAATAACACCTTCACTTCTACTGCAGGTTCCTTCTTATCAACTCTGCTCCTTCATCACCCCACTGTAATTTGATCTTTCTTAAAAATGAACCAGTTGCATTGAAATTCATAACCGGACACTGTCAGTCCATCCATTTTTATTTTTCAGCCTCCTGCTAATTAAAATGAGACAGAAGGAGGTAAATTAGCCTAATTAAACGAGGTGAAATAGGGTTCCAGGAGTATTTAAATACTTGAGAGCTCACTATTTGCCGAGCATCTGTGTTATTTCTGTGTTCCTGTCCAAAACAATTGGCTAATGGGTGAAATTTAATTGATAGCTGCCATTAAGATTAAGGTGAAGTGTTTGTCATTAAGTGGAGTAAATAGATAACTGTGCTAATGAAGAAGATAATTACAGGGCTAAAAGGAAAGCACAGACCTTTCAGAGATATATAAAAAAAAAAGTTAAAATGGGATCCAATCACAGCCCATGTTTAGAAAGGAAAGACATTCTTGATTTTTTTTGGAGCAAATGACAAAAGGAAAGTTTGATGTGGAGGAAGCAACACTCTATGATGGTTTGAGTTCAATGGAGGTAAAAAATACAAAGGAAAAGATAAAGTAGAAAGAAGGACATAAAGGTCAGACTTAAACCAGCGCCATTAATGGCAGCAGTAGATCAGAGACAGCACAGGACCTTGCATTAGGCTTTTATTAGTGCTGTAATACTGTGAGGAAAGTGGCTCTATTAGTGACACAACACTTCCATTCAAGCCAACCAATTGCCCAAAAAATACACACAATGTCGTTAGGCCAGCACATCTAATTTCTACATTACATTGTCCATTTAAGGTTTCCCACTGAGATTGATTTATTTTGTGCCACGATTACTGGGAAATGTACCAATTTAGTGAAGAGCAGAAACATCCCAGGTGTTTGTCAAAGAGTCTACATCCTAACATGTTCACGTATGCTGCTCTATTTTCCAAACACAACCAAGAAGAAGATGGAGAATAACCTAAAAACAAGTATTTAGAGAATGCCTAATCTCGCCCCTATTTTGTGCCAATCTCAAGTTTCTATGACAACCTGTTCTTCAATTAGAGCCAATAATGAACACAGCTGCACATCTTTTAACTGTGTCATAATTTGTGTTTATGTGTATTTCTTCACCAGCCCTGTAGGGGTGCTGTGCTTTTTTTTTTTTTGTTTGTTTTCTGAAAGCAGATGATTGGTGGGATCCAGATGGGCTGCCATTTATAAATGTCCCTGAATGCAACATCTGGCTCTATGTTCTCTGCCAGCTTCCAACTGAGTTCCTGTCACCAGTTGTGTGTGATGTGGTCCTGTGAATTACTGGTAGTAGATGCTTGTGAAGATTATTAAGACTTTAAGACTTTAGCTTGTGATAAGAGATAGTTTTTTCCCCTTTTGTTTTCACCTTTTTTCCTGTTTTTTTCTTTGTTTTGGGAGTTTAAGTTGGTTATGGTATGGGTTTTTTTTTTTTGTTCCTTTAGTTTAGATGGCAGAAAAGATCATTGGGACATGTCTTCCATCTGTTCAGGATGTTGCAGACAAGCGTTGTCTTAGTAGAACCCCACACCACCCACAACACAAACTGTTCTTCCTGTTCCCCTCAGGGAGGAGGTTCTGCTGCGTCAGAACCAGAACAACCCGGTCCTGTCACAATTTCATTCTCCAATCCTTAAGACTATTAAACTACTAAACTAAATGCTGCTACACCTTAAAGGTGTCATTCCATGGTTATTTCATTAAAATTGTTGTGTTCTCCATTGTTATTGAATACATTGTGTGTTGGTTCTATTTAAAAAACATCCAGATTGCTTTGTTTCCAGCTGTTTTTTCACGGTAGAAAAAATTTAACAACATTATGACACTTCCCCTCCCCTCTAGCTCTCCGTATATGTTTACCTTTACCAGAGTAGCATCCAGATGGGTTTTGTGTCATTGCTTGTTTTTAAAAACATGCAGGAAAAAAAAATACAGGCTTTATTTCCACAGAGAGCACATGATCCAGTTTGTGCAGCAGCTACTGTGGCTCCGTCTTCTCTTGTAGATGCTAATGCTAATGCTACTTCAGATTCGCTGCAATGGGAGAGGGGCTTAACCCAACGAGGGTGACGCTAAAGTCCATCTGACATCAGATGGACCGGCTTTTTCTGGGTCCCTCGTTCCTCTTGTTTTTTTCTGTGAATGCGGTATGCAGCCAGTGGAGGTGACAAACCACTTTCAAAGGCAGCACATGTTGGTAACTCAGGATGACCCATCAGATTCCAAAATGAGCATGGAAAAGTGGTTTTCAGTGGAATGACACCTTTAAGAATGTGTGCAGAGTATATGTATGCAGAGTGTGTGGTTATAGATGTATATTTTAAGTATATGTGTGGTGGTAGAGTTTTTAGTATACTTTTAAAGTATTTATTATTGGACTGTTTTTATTTTTTTAATTCTGATTTATTATGTCCGATGGCGAGCTTTTGTTTTCACTCTGTGCACTGTGGTGGATGTTTGTGTGGCAATATAGTGGCTATTCTATTTTATTCTATTCTATTGAAGATGCGACTTTTTGTTTGAAAGAAGACTTTTCTTTGCTGTTTTAACTGAGCACTCCGCTATTCTCTTTGAGTTATATAAAATAAATATTGTGGACTGTGATTTTCAGACTGACATTTTGGAATTGGGAGCTAGGAGAGGTAAGTCAGAGCACATTATGTACCCCCTGGTACACCCCTAGGCCAGGGTGTAACAACTGGAACAAGAAAGCTTGAGCACATTTTACTGATTTTAACTTCACTCCATTCTCTTCACATCCATTTTAGAATTCATTTTACATTATTTATCTGCTTTAAAATATCCAAATGGTCTTACCCCAGCATACACAGTAAATTTTGCAGTGTTAATTTGGAGAAAATGGGACCAAATACACTCTAGAAGAAGTTAAATAAACTCTCTAAGTGTTGATTTAACACTGCAAAATTTACTGTGTACCTCTCTGAGCTTCTGCAGCCCTATATAACCAGCTGATCCTGATGGTTCCCAAAATGAGGCTGAAACGGTTTTCTCTCACAGCTCCAAACTATGGAATGAACTGACAGTGCACATTAGAAAAGGTCTCCTCATTTTTCTCCTCATTTTAAATGTCTTCTCTATAGCTTTCCACATAGTATAGGGTGTTGCTTTTATGTGCAGGGATATTTTATCTGTGGTGGACTGTCTATTTATTCATTTATTTACTTATTTACTGCGTTTCATTGTTTTTTCATTTTTTTTTACTTTTTGTTATGTTTTTATTGCATTTAATTCACTGTAGAGGATTTTGGAAACCTTTGTTTAAATGTTTGCTTTTTAAATACAAATGGGTGTACGTTCATTTTGTTTCAAAAAGAAATTGATAGTATCTCTGACTCAAAGTGACAATGGGCAGGTCTGGGCTGTTTGTACTTATGGCTTGATTGGAATTTAAGATGCATGAATTCACTTTATGAAATGTGAAACACCTGCCTTCCTTCTACAGAAATAATACTTTGCAGAGCAGTGATTTATTTCATGAGAAGGGGGTTTGACTGTGTGTTTTTGGTAAATTTTCATTTGAAGAAAATGATTTGAAAGTGCAGCAGCATCAGCCTCAGGTATGAACAGACTTAATGTGAACACTGTAGGTGGACTGATCATTAGAATGGAATTAGGCAAACAGAATTTGTCCATAGGCTTTTTCAGCGAAAGCTTAAAGGTTAACTCGTTTTCTCATCCCTGTAGGCTGATTTGGTCCCTGATCTTTATCCAAAATATACAGAGTACATAGGATTAGTATTAGCCATTAACTTCAGTAGCACACAGAAGTATCAGTGATCTGCCACAGACCCTCATGGACCAACAACAGATGGACGTCAGCACCATGGTCAGCGACACTGACAGGAAAATTCACATGTGCAGTAGAAACCAACAGTTAATTATGTTCCATGACTGAGTTCATTTTACAATTTACTTGTTTTACAAATCAATTTTCTCCATCCAAATTAATTAATTAATTAATTAATTAATGATGCTATAACTCAATAAATACTCGAGATATCACCATGAAATTACATGGGCATATACATATAGCTAATGTGCATCAGATCCAATGATCCATTTGAGTAAAGGTCAAAGGTCAAGGTCGCATTTTGCAGAAAGGTCAAAATCCCATTATCAGTTATAACTCAAGAACAGAGGGTCACAGAACTTTCAGATTAGAACTAAACAAAGCGGAATGAAGAATTCTATTAATTACCATAATTTGTGTTATCACTTACGGCTAATACTTTTTTAAATATCTGGAGGTCAAGGTGATATGTAGCAAAATTCACTTGTGTAACACTGTTTCTGTGTGTCAAGCATAGACATATCACGCTATGTCTTAATCAATACTGGATATAATGTTGTAACTTTACACACACTATATATACATATAATGAAATTATCAATATTGCAAAAAGTCAAGGTTGCATTAAGCAGAAAGGTCAACATCACATTATTGGTTCTAATTCAAGAACGGGTTGTCATGGAAACTTGAAATTGACATAAAATAGGGGCAAGATAAGGCATTCTCTGAATACTTGTTGATTAATGCATCTGTTCCAACCCCCCCAAAATGACTAAATTCAACAAAAAATTTAAAAACTGGGTAATGGAAACAACTTGTATTATTCTTTTTCCCCATCTGAATATGGAAGAGGAAGCTATGGATGAAACATCCTTGTGTTTATAGGTATTTATTCATAGAGCGCAAGGGTCATAATGTGCAGAAGTTCTTGAGAATTAGTAGAAATTCATTTAAATTAATTAAAATAATTACATTTTCGGTGATGTATTTGACAGACCTTTTTTACAAAGTGCTCTACAAGGGGAAGTATTACATTTAAAAACCTTTATATCAACCTTTTTTGGCT
The DNA here is from genome assembly GCA_020466265.1 of Siphamia tubifer. Taxonomy (NCBI): domain Eukaryota; kingdom Metazoa; phylum Chordata; class Actinopteri; order Kurtiformes; family Apogonidae; genus Siphamia; species Siphamia tubifer. Next base: position 35,798,072 of record CM035785.1, read on the forward strand.
TGTGACTTCATTTTTAAAATCACACATATGTGGCAACCCCAGACATTTTTTTTGGTGAAATATTTTTTTTGATCATATAATACTATACTATGCTGCAAATGAATGTTAATTTTGGATGACATTTTGTCTATATAATATATATTATTATGGACATAGGCATAAAATCCAGATGTAAATTACTGTACAAAATGTATTTTTCTTAGTCAGGATATGTACAGTCAGTCACTATGGATTATGAAAAACTTAAATTGACCATACTGAACATATGATAAACAGTACCACGGTGCTTCAGTTTCAGCTTCACAGTTTGTCATGTCTTTTATGAATTGTAATTGTATCTCTCAACTCGCTATATAATTTTTACTAGTACATTTAATTTTATCAATTTCAGGCAACCCCATTTGAATTCCAGGCAACCACACATGGTTGCCACGAGGTTGACAAACACTGCTTTATATCAATAAGGTATAGACTTGAGAGCCTTATGTGAAGAAAATATGTGAATCATGTCTTAAATACACTGATATAACAATGACGACGACAACTCTGACACCAGAGAGGTCCATCAAGGAGGTATTAAATTCGAGTCTGTTTGTTTGTCTGTCTGTCTGTCAGCAGGATTATGGAAAAAGTTCTGAACATCCTGAATTTTCAGGATGTGTTGGGAGTGTAAAAAAGAACAAATGATTCAGTGTTGGTGGTGATCCAAAAGAGATCCTGGATTTTGCATCACTTTGAAATGTATTCTCCATTTACCACAATGTAACATTTTAAAGTGGCCCTTCCGGATCACCACCAAAATCTAATCATTTCCAGATCTCCCCATTACCAACCTATTCTGTAAATTTCATCAATATCCATCCATAACTTTTTGAGTTATCTTGGTAATTAACAGACAAACAGACAGACAAACACTGGCAGAAACATCACCTCCTTGGTGGACCTCTCTTCATTCGAAGTGGGGAGGTCTGCCTCTCAGAGTGTTTTACTAATTATATCTATTTTCTCATCTTGTCTTTTTCTGTTAATTTTGTACATCTTGGGTTAATTTCTCTAAATAGTTATCTTTCTCGATGTCTTATTTCTCAAAGTGGCACTTTGACTTCCTGTGAAAACTGCTGACTGTAATGTTCAACTCCATCACCAACTTTAACTGATGACCTCAACTAATTTTTTTTAATACATGTGAACTATTGTTCTACCCCACAGTGTAATGTATTTAGTTTATTCAGTTGAATCTTGTGCATAATTGCCTCAGTGAGATTCATTTAATGACTGCTGTGAATATAGCTGCTGACAGATGCTGAAAGACCATGCAATAACAATAACCATAGTGATAGCTGATGGAAAAGGAAAGACCCAACTGAGACATTAATGCGCTTTCAACCAATCAGAGTAGCTTTAGCGTCTGCTATAACATGCCCGTTACATCCACTAAAGACTATAAAAAGTGAGTATGTGTGAGAGCAGAGCTTGTAGACAGAACGATAAACAGCATGTATGTGACACAAACACACAGTCCAGTGAAAAAGCTGTGACCTCGATGCTGTTTGAAGATAACCAAGTGCAAGGGTCTGCAAATAATACCGCCAAACAAGCAGCAGTGTTCAGCGGAGGTAAAACACAGGACCTCACATTGATTAGTAGCTCTTGGGGAGTCAAAGATGGAATCAGAAAAACCAAACTGTGGACACAAATGTCAACGTGGGTCAAGAGTTCAAGGAGCCGAAGAGGGAAAATACCAGAAGAACATCTAGACGAAAACAGCCTGAGGCAACTGACAAGAGGCGAGGAAACGAGGCAAACAAACAGGAGAAAGAAAAGACGAAACGGCAAAAAAAGGAGAGACAGCAGAGACAATGGGATGGACAGGGGTAGAGGAAGAAACACAGTGAGGAGGGAAACGGACTGGACCGGACCGTACCTCAGAAACAGAACCATAGAGGATGAATAAGAACCATAGAGGAAGAAGCAGAACCATTGAAACAGAATCACAACCACAGAATAAAAACCACAGAGGAAGAAACAGAACCACAGACAAAAAATCTGAACCACAGATGATGAATAAGAACCACAGAGGCAGAAGCAGAATCACAGAAGAAGAAGCAGAACCACAAAGGAAGAATCAGAACCACAATCAGAACTACATAGGAAGAATCAGAACCAGAGTGTTGTAAGCAGCAGCTGCACTAAGAAAGACAGACAGATCCAATAATGACTAGAACAGAACAGACAATAACTTTAAAGCAGCCTTGGAAACATGACAATGAAAATGTCAATATAAAAACAAATGTGATGACTAGAGAGATGAAAAAAAAACCCAACAAAATGACAATACTTCACAAGCAGAAAGTCTTTAAAGAACACACTGTTACATTCTGTTATATTTCCAAGTAGGTCTCCAAAGAGAGTTACAACAATGAATTTATCATCTTAAAAAATAATTTTCTCCAACAAACTGCAAAAGAAAGACTTAAAGGTAGTAAGAAGTGGAGGTGGGGAATAATATGTAGTATTTTTTTTATTTTATTTTACAAAGAAAAATAATGTTGTCAGGCAAGAAAATTGATCTGATTTTAAGAAAATGTAGCCAAGATATTCTCACTAAAGTGTAGGTAGGTTATATAATATCCACAGAAATAAGTGCCTTATTATTTCAATAGTGCATTTGTGCAACTTTTCAATTTAACAATATTAAATCTGTTTTAAAGGGGAACGAGGCAACACTTTTAAACAGCTCCAAAGTAATGGTGGTTAAATGGCTTGTTAGGGGGGACATGCAAGCCCTCCGCCTTCCCACTAGTGCTTTGAGGGCTGAATATGCCACTTTCAAATTCTCAATGCCGCCTGTAGCCTAGAGCTTGTGTCTCATGAGAAATGATACAGTTTATGACACAAACACGAGTACTACTGGCTAAAACTAAACACACGCCAGCACAACAAGCATATTAATACCACACCTGTTAGACAGATAATTGTACTTAATAATTATAGTCATGATTAAAGGTAAAGGTAAAGTACCATATACAGTGTACAATGAAATGTATCCTCTGCATTTAACCAATTGTGGACACCTGTAAGGAGCAGTGGGTGGCCATGCGTGGCGCCCAGGGACCCATGTCCAGCTGTAGAGTCAGGCTCATCGTTAGAATCACCTGGCTGGAGGAAACATATTTGTGGGTGATGAGGGAAAACCGGAGCACCACGAGGAAACTCCATACACGGTCCGGGAATCTAACTCGGGACTTTTTGCTGTGAGGCAAGAGTGCTAAACACTCAGCCACGGTGCCGCTGATGCTTCACAGACAGCAGTACTCACAAATTAATAAGACATGCAAATCATTTATCATTGGGGTTGGGCAACTATACCTAAGGGTGAGTGCGTAGCAAAGTGAAGAAGTTTGTGGTGGGTGAGGGAGGAGGAAGAAAATGAAACTCAAAACAACAGTAACTCTGTCCTTTACAGATGTTTACAGATGTCCAGTGTACAGTGAGAGTTGGATGGGGCGGTTCGCAATGAAAATGTATTCCAGTTGTTTTGGCTAAAATGTCAGTGAGGGGCTTCATTCGATGGGCGGGCCAGTGTGGGATTAAGATGAAAAAACTGTGCAGCAATTATCTGCAACACCACTCGCATAACAGTGGGAGTGGCTCAAAAAGAAAACACTGGAAATGACTTGACGACGTGATGACACTTCCACGAAACAGCACGCCTCCTTCTGAAGGTCTCCCTAGACAATGGAAACCCAAACTGTCCAGAAGAGACTGTACCTTACCCTGTGCCTGTTTTAATGTTATTTACACAAATACACACATGCACAATATGCACACACTGCTGTCAATATTATACCCAGTCCTGCAATTTTAAGTATGCAATGTTTGTGTTTGTGTTAATACAAACAGCCTGATGGACTGTATTAAAATACATTAACTTTAGAGCCTAACTCTCCATAACTGTTCATGACAGTTCTATGACTCAACTCTACTCATCACATCAGTGGTTTGACCTGAACTGTGATTGACCTTCTTTTTCTTGTTTATCTGTAAAGACATGGTTTTCACTAAAGGGAAGTGTACCCGGTGCCTACGTAGGTATCCCTAAACACCAAGCCTTCGCGAAACTCATGAAACACCACTACCTGTATTTCTGTAATTTTTGTAATCCTTGGTCCTACATTCTTAACATAAATATTTCAATCAAAACAACACAATAATATAGCAGCAAATTAAAAATATATTGAAATTATTGTTTTCACTGACACTGACACACACATCTATGTGACATGACTCAGGCAGGAATCCTGTTTATGGATGAGGCAATGCATTAAAGTTGTATTTATTTAATGAGGTATGATCATTCATAGGAGCCCAAACAAACCATAAAATTGTATTATGTATTTGTCAGAAAATTGTCAGAAGCTTAGTATTATATAAGTCAGCAGAATGTAAAACAGGCTGGAAAGGTCACATCTTACAGCTGTGAGTCTTAACACAACAACAGATTGAAAAAAATGTGAAACTGTTATGTCAGATAGACAGATAGATAGACAGATAGATACCAGTAATGCACACTGGTATAAATGAGCCGCAACCGACCGCTTTTTTCAGTAGCTTGCCCGCAATTCAGACCACAAGAAATATATAGTCAATGGTCTTTATGAACATCTATACCTGCATTGATTTCTGTGTTAAAATCTGATGTCATTGGTTGTAAGTTAATATGTTGAGAAAATATTTTTGTCCTGCTTCATCGTTGAAAAGTATCAATGCACAGCATCTAAACCAGTGGTTGACAACCTCTAAGACCCAAAGAGACATTTGAACCTGGTTTCCATGGAAAAGAAAACACTGGGAGTCGTTCATCATCTTTAAAAAAATAAATAAAATATATATATATATATTTCAAATATATATAATATATATTCATTGTGGGCAAGCTAGTTAAAAAAGTGGTTGGTTGTGGGTTATTGAAACATCGACCCGCACATCACTGATACATACAGTACATAGACGTAGGAGAGGGGTAGGTAAACACACATCTTTCTTTGTCTAATTCTGTCACCATTGGACCACAGTGACACTGATTACGACCAGATGTTAAAAGACACTTTTTATCTCCTTCATGATAATTTATGTACCATATGGTATGATTATGCATGATGTCACCGATTAGCATCTTTGACAAATTACAAATGGCACTTGAGTAAATGATAGCTCTGTTTAAGGTTTTTCCTCAGTAATTAAATGTACTTGATTTCCATTCAATCTAAATATGTATTTGAATTTGTGAGACTGAAAATTTGTTACATTTATATTTCTAAACCCAGAAGACGTTTTTCATGTGCCCACTGGAAACCCAGGCAGCTCAAAAGGGACTTCTACTTTTCATTCATAGAGAGAAAAAAAACCTCCTGACATGACATCATTTAAATAATGTAATAATAATAGAAATAAATAACAAAATACACCATGACCAAATCTCAGAGGTTTGAGTTTTTAGCAACATTTGGCCACTGGGGAAAACACTGTTTGCCCAGATGTTCATAATCAGATGTATCGAGTGCTGCAGGAATGACAGATTTTTGTAGAGAGCATCTCCCTGGTTCCCTTAACAAAAAATAGAAAAAACTAAAATGAAGAATTTTCCACTGGATTTTGAATTATTGCAGAAAGTAAACTCAGTGGAAAACAAAAGTTTACGACTTTTTTTTATATATTACTTGTGTAGTGGAATATTATTTTTCTAGCAAAAACAGCATGACTTCAATGCCATCGCAACTAAACACTAGACCAGGGTTCCCCAATAGGCAGCCCGTGGGCCACTTCAGGACCGCGAGAGGACACAGACAGGCCCACACCAACTTGTGAGCAAAAAGATTATTTTTTTTTTTAAAATATTGTTACGTTGCGACATAAGCGCGCTGTCATCTCTGCCCTGCATGATTTTCTTTTTTCTTGTCTTTTATTTTCTCTTGTCTTTTTTGGAGTGTGTGAAGTGTGGCTCTCCTGCGACATATGTTTAAACTGGACATTGTCATCACTACTCAGCCATTTCCCCATGTGGTGGGTGTCTGGAGGTGCGCACACACATGCACTAGCGCACACACAGACACACCTGCGGCAGAACCGGACCACTGTTATATCCTCATAATTCACAGGCTTCATAGAAGACATGATCAAACCATTGACTACAGCAGTAGATCAGTTGGTACCGGGCTGCCGGCTGCCCAATAATTACTTAATTCATTCATTCTTTCTCTTGTATTTATTATCCGAGTCTGAAAAATCTTTTATTTTGAAAAATGTCTGGATTCTCTGGGTTACATCTCTGTCACTTGAATGCCAAAAATGTAACCCACATGTTAGTAAAGTAAGTAAAAAAACAGATGTGTTTGGAACTTTTCTTTTTGAAGAGGATAAACGCACACTGAAGAGACAGAAGGAGAGCCTCCAACTGCCAAGAACAGATAATACTAGGAGTTGGACTTGAAATATGGATTTATGGTGACAGGTGATTCCCACAGACCAGACCAATATAAATGATCTACGTAACCACCCCCAGTCCATGGTAAAATTGTCAAACATTGACTGGTCCGCAGTAATAAAAAGGTTGGGGACCACTGGACTACAGGACACAGACATTCATTCATTGTTTTGGGTTTTTTCTTCTGTTTGTGTTTATGTATGGAGGATAATTGGTGCCATTGTTTATATGAGTTAATATGATTTCAGTTTGATGTATGTTCTATGTAAATATTGTAGATGGTGTGTTAATTAAATAATGTGATAATTGGTATGCTCATGGGTGGAGCTTAGGGATATATAAAGGAGAGCGTTTCCCAGTAGTGTGGGGGGTTGTAGTTGGAGATAAATTCTGTAGATTTAGAGAGATTTGAATTTGAAGTTGAAGAGTGTGGCTGAAAACAGTTTTTTTAGTGCTGAATGGTAAAAGACACCGACTTTATTTTATTGTGTTTTGAGATCTCTTGTAACAATTTTTTCTTTTTCCTGCTTTTTTGTATTTTTGCACTGTAAAAACTGTTCACTCCTCATCACTGCTGGTTTTGGACTTGGGTGAAAATAAATGATAAACTGCCTCCACCCTTACTGTGGGTGGAGGCAGGGTAGTAGCAAACTAACAACATATAAAGATTCCATTTACAGCACAAGCACATGTCCAGACATGTGCTTGTGAAAGTTCTTTTTTTTTTTTTTTTTTTTTTTTTTTATTAAACTATGAAATATACAAACAAATGGGCACATTGAATAACCAAGGGAACATTACATGAAAGGCACAAGACACACACAATATCAGAAATCAGAGTTATTTCTAAGGTAAACAGAGAAGATTTGAAGAGAAAAAAGACAGATGAAGTAAATATACAGAATTAAAGAAGTTAAATAAATAAATATATAAAAATAATGGGTATATGTTACAAATTTTTGGTATACTTTTAGTCAATTCTTGTACGTATATTTCATATGTGATATCTGTTTGAATCCTTTGATGCATGAATTATGAGAACCTTAGTGAAGACTTTTTCTCGGGTGTTGTTGTTCTTCATGAAAAATACAATATGATAACAAAATTTTATGTGAACCTATTTTCCCTATGTGTGCAGGTGTACACTAATGCACAGCAGAATAACAGTTCAACTTACAAAAGTAGTCAATAATCTTCAGCCCTTCAGGCATATTTATTAAATGACAAATAAATGCTGCTCTTGATGAGCCACCACGTGGGAGAGAATGAAGAGAAATCACCAGGGGGAACAATCGGTTTTATATGTGGTGTGATGTCACATAGCATTTAACCTTACACAGAAAAATCAGTCACACTCCCTTGTGGTGTGAAATCAGTATGTACAGGATACATCTCAGTCATACACATTATGTCAACACTCCACTTTACAGCACCCTCCGCTCGGACTTCACCATTTCCCTGACTCACTGGGCCTTCTCCCCCTTGGTAGGTACGGGACCCATTTTGCCTGAGCGCACCAACCCCGTCGTGTCGCCAGGGCTTTGACCAGCCCACATACAACAGGAGGTGGGATCCCAGCCCTGTGGGGGCCCAGGCACGCATGGGCAGCAAAATCACTGGACCCTAACAGACCCAAATAGTGATGTTCAAAACCACAGTAGCGGAATGTAACCTCCCATCCACCCCAGCAAAATATGTCACTGTAAGGTTTATAACTGAAAAAGGAGTTATTTATAAACACTTGATTTCAGAATGAAGGGTATATATACACCATATATATACCTAACACTAACAACGGGAATGGCACACCAACTGCAAGCGACGCTGAGTGGATAAATGACTTATGTCTCTATTATACAACTGACTTCACACAAAGTTCATTTCTCTATGAACCCCCCAGAAATTCCGGGTTAAATATAAATTAAAAGTTCTCACTACTATAATATACATCAGTGTGAAGTATGCAAATTTATGCAAATTATGTGGCCCTATAACGCATTAACTTGTGTTTTTTCCTGGAAGACCCCATTAAGTATGAGGGAAACAGATGCAAAGTGAAAGATGTATTTTTCAAAGGTTTGAAGATGTTTCCTTTTTATTATTTATTTTTTCATGTTATTTTTATTTTATTTTTTTTATTGTATTATTATTTTAAAGCTAATTAATTAATTATATTTTTTTACATTTTTAAAAACTTTTTTGAATTTAGTTTTTGTTTGATTTCTTTGTCTGATTTTCAAATCTATTTATTTCTTATATTTAATGTATTTTTTTTTTCATTGTTTCCATTTTCTAATTACCCATTGGTTACTTTACCTACAAGTGATGATTACAACCTTGGTCCTCATGAGACATGTAAATGAGTGTATGTGTGTAAAGAGCTGATATGTATGTATTTTTGTTAAGGGAAGAGAATAGCCAAGATGACAAATTGATAGGACCACTATGTTGGGAGACATTAATAATTTTGGAAAACACCTTACAATTATGTTGCTATACCCAGACTGCTTTGGTGGTGACTGCTGGAGAAGTGCAATACAAGATACACAAATACACAACTGCATAAAACCACTGAATCTAGAACCTGTGGATCTACACTTTTATTATTTAATTATTGATATCCATAAGAATGACCTAATGTAGTTCATGAGCAGTGTGTAGACAAGTGAAGAACTGAGTTATTGTGATCTTCATGCTGATTTTCATGTTTTTTTTGATAACATTTAATATCTCAGACATCCCCTGGAATCTCATCAAGCCACTTTTACATTTACAGTTTTACATTCTGTGAGTGGGGGTCATTACCATTATCAATCATTACCTTATTTCATGTTGAAAACCAAAATGTGAAATGTATGCTCAGAGCTTATCAAACCACAACAAAAGTACATGTAAAGTGGTTATTAATTTGTGTTTTAAATACCCATGAGATTGATATGGATATATAAATGATTTACCATTGTGCCAGTATCTGACAGCGTTGTTTATTTAATTATTTTAAGGGACTATGTATTAAACATAAATGCTGTCATTTGATGCTTTGTACCAGGGTTTGCCTAAGGCTGATCCCCTGACGGGTTACAGTTATAACTGACTCAACAACAGAATAAGGCATTAGACAAGACACAATAGACCAAGTTACACACAAAAATGTATCACACATACTGGTATATACACATTTCGCCAGGAGCGTAAATATGTGCGATGATTTTAAAAACCAAAGTTTGAATAAAAAATATTTTCATATAGTATAAAGTTAAACAGAATCTGGGTTACTGAGTCCGGAGGGTGCAGACTAAAGCCCTAATGAAAGTACATGTGTTGGTGTCATTGTCCAGTAATATATTGCACTCAGTTGGGACAAAAGCAGAGTGATGGAAGGGATCATTAATTGGATTTTCTGAAGCGTCCAGAGCAAAGAAGTAAAATGTGCATGCAGTATAGTGCAAAACCATTTACAATTCTACCTAAAGCACAACGATTTTGGAAAGGAAAAAAAGAAATGTACCATTTTCTACACTTTCTCATGTTTAGGGACAAGGTGGTTCTACGTAATTATATACCCGAAGGGAGTGTCATGGATGGACTTTTGACTGACCACCGCTTTAAGATATCCTTTGTGTTAACATAACTTCAAGTGGTTTAGAAATTCCATGTTTTCCATATCAATCAATGTCACAAAGAGGAAAAACTGATTACATTTTGGATTATTTCTAGATTGTCCACAAGGGGGTGCCCAAAAGTCTAAAATCACTAAACACTCTTCTTCATATCTCTGGAACTATTTGTCTGAATAACTTCAAATCAAGTACAAATGGAAGGTCATGACATCATTAAGAATTAGAGGTATTTGGGGATATGGCCTGAGTCATTGTTTCCAACCATGTAAGCCTTTTTGTATATTGTATGTACTGATCCTCCTAATATGATATTTTTTTATTTGCACATATGAAACAGAATACAGAAAGTAAATATCAAATACACAAATAAAACAGAATATAGAAAGTAAATAACCTATACATAATAAATGTGTTGGAGGCAGAAAAAAGCCATAAGTGTCAGGATCGGGGTGAGGTGAAGGAGGACTCCATTGCACAGTACTGAAGGGAAAAATAATTTAATAACAAAACTAAGAAACATAAAGACAAGACAGACAAAACCTGGGAACAAACGACCAGAGTCCGTGGTGATGATGAATGTCCGGGTTATGGTGATTGAGGAGATGGTGAAAGTTGTCCGGGTTATGGAGGTGATAATACTGAAGGGTCCCGCACTGGCAACTGTAAGCCTTACTGCTTTTATAGCCACAGATGAGGAATGGCTTGCAGCTGCGCAGTGCGGGACCAGGTGAGTGTGGAAATGACTGGGGGAAAGGTCACCGGAGCGGAGGTCATGACAATAAGGCTTGTTTGAGTTCACTTCTATTACAAAAAGCCCATACTTAATGATAACAATAATAATACAAATGAAGAAAAATATGGTTATTATTGATATGAAAACAAAGATGCAAACTTATAACATAAAATAATGAGAATACAACAAGGTAATAATAATTTAAAGGGATAGTTCACTATTTTTCCGCATGAATTTGTATAGAATCAGTGTCCGATTTTTGGTCAAAGCAAAAGTAGTTCCAGCAGGTTTCCTGGGGCCACGAAAATAAAACCTGTGTCTTCTCAAAATAATATGTGTTCGAATAAGTGATTTATTCGCATAACAAATACCTTGTAAATGCTTGGAGCTACTTTCTCTCAATGGCGATCAATGCCTGTTGTCACTGCTAACAGCTGTACACCTGCACATACACTGCTGATCAACTGATGAAAGCAGTTTGCTAAGGCGCACAGCTGTTAGCAGGGACTACTTTTGCTTTCACCAAAACCGGATTAGAACTTGACTCACAGGATACTGCTCCCCCCCCGACAGGTAAGTCAATGTGGGTGCACCAGAGTAAAGATGCTGATTCTATACAAATTCCTGTGAAAAAAAGCTAGGGAACTATCCCTTTAACTTAATATAAAATATCAAAGTTTAGCAAAGTGGATGGATTTTTCAGAAGGGAAGAGACCACTCAAATTTTCTGTTTTTACAAGAAACAAACATAAATATGCAAATGTAATGGGCTTTGAAGGCTAGATCTCATTTCTTCAACACACAGAAAATCAGAAAAGGAGGAATGTATAAAATATTAAATCTAAATAAATTCTAGAAGTATTAGCACCACATAGATTAATCCATTAAGGCTAAACATCCAGCCTCAGCCTGCACAGTATGAGTGTATTACTGTAGATGTGTTTTCTACTACCGTATGTTTTTATAGTTTTACATATAGAGATCTGTACAGTTGGTAATACCTTAAGCATAAATCAAGTGCCACTGGTGTTTTTCATTATTTGCTTTTCTGCGTGAGGGATTTATGCCAATGTCACTTTGACTAACAGAAGTACATTAAAAGTTTATTGACTATAAAGACTGTTCTTGTGCAAATCACTTGGCAAAGACATGACAGTACAGAGCCACAGTGTCACATGACTTGGCTGTGGTTGGAGGAAACTGATGATACAGCACAGTAACGCTGTAGCACCCAAAATATACTGTGTGACAACCACTGACTCTCAGGCTGCTCTTTTTCTCCCACACTGACACAGTTAAGTTCAAGGTGACTTACTAATACCAAACAGGTGCAGGCGTAATTTAAAAAATAACATGTCCTGCCTGATGAATGTGCCGTTTTACTGGCACTAACCTCCATCAGGACACATGCAGCGTTGTTTAAATAGCGCCCATTGACTCCAGTAAAGTTAGATAGCTCAGTAACTGTCTCATAGCAGACTGAACATATTAGAAGTGACATTTGTGAAAACTGAGCTCTCTGGTGTGTTATCCTTGGCCTCCATCATGGCATTACACCTCAAAGATCAATTGGTTTAAATTTGGACCTTGTTGTGGGGGGAGGGTCACTCAGCCTGAAAAGTGTCATGAGCACGAGGAAAGATGAAAAAAAAAAAATCAATCTGTGGCATTAGGGGTGTGAATGTTTCACTCACACAATGATCCAATTCGAATCTCAATTCACGTACTACGATCTGATTCAGGGCGATTCATAAAAATTTGTGAACAATTCAGTATGATTTGAAACTATTCAAACTGATTCACTTCAGTTTGATTCAATACAATTTAACCGCTAGGACTTATTTTATTTTATGTTATTGAGAAGAAAAAGAAACCATATTCTTTTGTTTATTTAGTGTCACAGAGACAATAGAGCAGGAACTACTGAACATACATTCACACAACATAAACTGAAGTCTTTACAATATACCTGTACATAACTAATTTTAGTGAAATGTAAATCTGGTGTTACTAATTTAACAGGTTTGCAAAACTGTGCTCATATTCAAAATGTAAAACTTACTTTCCCTCAAGAAAGACAAAATAAAAGATAACAATTTCAGAAAGTTTAATTATTCCTGCAAATGTGAGAATACACTGAGTATAACACTGAGGTTAGACATAAAATACAGTCATTTATTGTATTTACTGGATTTAAACACTGTCAGAGTCAAGACCTGTCTGACATCATCAGGAAAACTGTTCCAGAGTTTAGCTGCATGGGACTGAAACACAGCTTCACCATGTTTAGTCGTGACTGGGTAAGTCATTCCCTGAGGTTCTCAGGGTCTGAGGTGGTTCATATGGGGCCAACATATCACACATATACTTTGGTGCTAGATCATCACAGACTTACAAACAAGCACAGCTGTGTTAAAGTCTATTTTTTGAGTTACAGGAAGCCAGTGCACAGAAATGAGCATGGGACTAATATATGGTTGTACTTCCTGTTTCTAGTCAGGACCTGGACGGCAGGGTTTTGGATGGACTGCAGCTGTATTATAGCTTGTTTAGAGTCCAGTCGGAAGGCTATTACAGTAGTCTAACCTGCTAGAGATAAATGCATGGATAAGCCTCTCTAAGTCTGGTTTAGACAGTAAACCTTTGATTCTGGCAATGTGTTTGAGATGGTAAAAGGTTGATTATGTTATTGATTTAATATGGCTGTTAAAGATTAGGTCTGTGTCCATCATTCCCCCTAGATGTTTAACCTGATTTGTTGCTTTTAAAGTAAGATATTCCAGATCAGTGATGAGACTTTCTCTGGGTTTTGTGGGCCAGAGACAATGGCTTCAGTCTTATGTGAGTTTAGTTGGAGAAAGTTGTTTTGCATCCAGGCAGTGATCTGTTGGAGGCAGTGACAAAGTAAGTCCAAGGGCACACGTTCACCTGCTGCCAGCGAGATGTAGAACTGAGTGTCAACTTTATAGTTATGGTAGGACACGTTATTACTGTGTATTAACTGGCCCAACAGCAACATGTAAAGATTGAACATGAGGGTTACCAGGATGGACCCCTGGAGGATCCCCCAGGTCATTGTCATTTGATCCCACACAGTTTTGGATTTTAACAAAACTTTGATCAGAGCAGCCTCAGTGCTGTGATGGGGCCTGAAACCTGACAAAATCATGAAAACAGTTGTTTAGTAGAAGAAAATCAGAGAGCTGTTGGTAAACAACTCTCTCAAAGATGGCAGGTTTGATATGGACCAATACCATGGCATCAAGACTACTCTTTTTCAGGAGAGGCCTAATGACAACAATAGGAAATGTTCCAGATTGTGGTGAAATGTTCACTAAATGAGTGAGCTGTGGTAACAAATTGTTCAATACAGATTTTAGAAATCCAGTGGACAACTCATCGAGGCAACATATAGCTGAACTCAAACTGGAGATGGTCTCTTGGACTGTTTTATCAATGACGTGTGAAATGTGTCAGCTCTGGGTGTCTGGAAAGCTGCAGTGTTAAATGTTTTGTGGGATTTATTGAATGTTTAATACCCTGAACCTTATCATTAAAAAAAATTGGAAACTCATTGCACATAGATGTGGAAACTAATTCTCATGGCAATTGAGCATGAAGGTTTGTTAACTTATTAACTGTCGCAAATAGGATACAAGACTTATTACTGCACTTTACAATTATTTCCTAAAAATATGTCTACCTTGTTCTACACAAAATGTGGTTGAAGACATTTACAACTGTTCTTTGTAAAGAAGCTTAGATTCGAACCATTTACATTTGGCCCTCTGACACTTCTTCTGTGCCTTGAATGAGCCATCAATTCTTCATGGCACCATCTGCCTATTTCTAACCATTAGAACCTTAACATGAGCAGTGGTGTCCAGAACATTTACAACACAAGAAGAGTATGAGTTCAACAGATCATCAACATTAAAACATGAGGCACTTTCAAACCTAACATTGTGTTAATGTGGTATTTTAATTTGGAAGTGGTTTGGTAAATAGAAAACTCCTTCCTGCAGAATGTGTCTAATACTTTGTTAGTCGACTGTCCTGTCTTAGTTGTGTTTGTCCTCATATTTACACTCAGATGCCAACATAGTGTCTTCCCTCTTTATGGGTTGGTTTTGCTGCCTGTCATTACCAGATCAACTAACCATTATCACATGTGAACTCTACTTGGAGAAACTTCTCAACATGTATTGACAGAGATATTCAGTCATTCTGTGCTGCAAATGGGTTAATTGAGTTAATCAGATGAATCATGATGATGGATTAATCAGTGTGAACTTGTTAATTTTTACAGCCCTACTTAAAACATACAGACAAGTTGACATTTGGGTTTGAAAATTTTGTTAAAGGTATCCATCCTCATATGTGATCTGTTTGCTTGCAATTAATATAATTGAATAGAAGTACTTTATTGATCCCATAATTGGAAAATTGCTTGATAACAACAGTAGCATTCATATCCAAGTAAGACAGACAAACACGGAAGTGCAAAACAATATGTGTATATAAAAAGTTAGCGAGCGTCAGGGTTCCTGACAGACCCCATGTATGTTCCTTCCAATGCTGTGTGTGACGTTTGTGAATCCTATCATGGGGAAAGCAAAATAATTATCAAAGGATGTGCAGGAAAAGGTCATTGAACTGTATAAGAGGATATAAAAAGATATCCAATGAGTCGAAAATGCCAATCAGTGGTATTGAAACTCAAACTAGAAAAGCATTGACTGCCCCCCCGAAAGACACACATGCTCGCCCCACTGATCCCCACCAAATTATCATCACTTGCTCCTGGTGCCAGTATTAACATTTCAGTCAAATTTGTTATCTTGCTACAAATCACATACATGCACCCTCCTCCCCATACATCCACCAGTAACCACCAAAATGTAATCACTTGTTCCTTGTTCCAGTATTCCTGAAAATTTCAGCCAAGTCCATCCATAACTCTTTCAGTTATCGTGCACAGAGACAGACAGACAGACAAACAGATAAATTCCAGCAAAAACATAACTTCGCCCTTCCTTGGTGGAGTAATAAAAAAGCAGAAAATAAGGGACTGTGTTGAAACCAAGCCAGGGTCAGGTAGACCAACAAAGATTCCAGTCACAACTGCCAGGAAAATTGTTCTGGATGCAAATACAAACCCACAAATAACTTCAGCTGACATTCAGGAGTGTGTGGTGTGCCTGTTTCAAGATGCACAATAAAGAGGCACTTGAATAAAAATGAGCTGCATGGTCGAGTCGCCAGAAGAAAGTCTTTAGTATGCCAGTGCCACAAAGCTGCCTGCTTACAATATGCCAAACAAGCCTCAAAACTTCAGGAACAAGGTTATCTGGAGTGATGGGAACAAAATTGAGCTTTTTGGCCACAATCATCAACACTACATTCAACAAGGCCTATGATGAAAGGTTCATCATTCTCCTGTGAAACATGGAAGTGGATCGCTGATGATTTGGGGATGTGTGTGCTACAAAGGCACAGGGAACTTGGTGAAGATTGATGGTAAAATGAATGCAGCATGTTATGAGGAAATAGTGGAGGGAAGTCTTCCCTCATCAGCCCAGAAACTGTGCATGGGATTGTCTTCAATGTTTCAACATAACAGTGACCCAAAACACAAGGCCAAGTCGACATGTCATTGGCTACAGTAGAAACAAGAGAAAGTTGTGGAGTCTCCTGACCTCAATATCATTGAGACACTTTAGGGAGATCTTAAATGTGCAGTTTATGGAAGAAAACCCAAGATTTTAAAGGAACTAGAGGTGTTTTGTGAAAAAAAATTGGCAGCTTTATCACCTGACAAAATAAACTGTCTCATCCACAACTACCACAAAATACTTCACACTGTTTTTAATAAAGGATCAAGAATTATGGTATTTAAAAATATGATTGAGGTCATTTGGATAGTTTCTGTTACCATTAAGATTTAAAAAAAGCAAACACATTTGTTTGATAGTAAATGGATTCACCCAACCACTAACCATCAATGACACAAACATTTTTGTACTATGATTAGAAGAACCACAGTCTGCCAGGGAATGTAAACTTATGAGCACAACTGTATGCCACACAAAGAAAATATAAGTATCACTACAGCCATGTGGTGACTCAAGCAGGTGTAGGGAACCCATCTAAATAGGTTTGAAACTCTTAAAGGTTTGGTTTGTAAAACGTATGTGTGAGTGGGCACTAACAACTTATATATACAGCCCAGGCAACACACAGCATAGTATAGCATTAGTTAAAGACATGTTAATGATGAGATTTAGGATGTTTATTAATTTTTCACCCAGCTGTTGAATTAATGATGGTAAGTCAGTGTACTGATTAAGTTCCTGCACATCCCAAAGGTGATGGGAAACCTGTTTTTAGTCATTTCTTTTGTTCACTTAGTCTGCTGGGAATCAATGCATTTGATTGCAGACAAGTGCAAGTGACATCAGAAAAATTTGGCTCATGACCCTATTTTAACATCAATGATTTATTTTTTGATAGCTAAAATGATTTTTTTTTAATCATATAATAGTTTCATATAATATCATATAATGTTTCAAATAAGTTTTAATTTTAGACACATTTAGACTACATAAAGTGTATTATAAATGGAGGCAGAAAAGCCAGGTGTAGATTACTGCACAAAGTGAACATTTTATTTACCTTGGTCAGGATGTGTATTTAAAAGCAGATTTAAAATCAACATTTTGCATTGTTTCTCTATGAAAAGCTATTTCACTTGCACAATAGCAAACTTTAACACTACTATCACTATAGCAAAAGCTATTTCACTTGCAAAAGCTTCTCTCGGTTAAAACAATTGGTGCAGCCGTCAACTACACAAAACAGACATTTTCCCAACTGAAAACTCACTCAGCTTCACTTCCTGCCCTCCATCTGAAAATTGCACGCTGACTATATAGCAATGTGACATCATGTGAAATCGACCTAGTGTTCTCTGCATCGATGTGTGTTTGGATCTGCTTTGAGTCCACCTCCCAGCCATATGCAGAGTCAAGTACACCCAACATTGTGGGGGATTTTAAAGTTATACAGATATCACTTTTTGACTAAACATATGTTTCAGGAAATATATATATAATTATTCTATGAGGCTAACAATATGTGAAAATGTTGTCTTTGAATACAGATCCCCTTAGGGAAAAACCCCACTATCAATCATCAATCTGACCCACCCACTCCTCCACCTACAGTCTCTGAGTGCATTACCACTGTTAAGGTTTGTGTAGAGGCTGTCACTATGTCCTCATATACGGACAGCATGTTGACAAAGGTCACACATCATGGTTAATAAAACAGGTCAGTGGAAGAATGACAAAGGAGATGGGTTTGTGACTTATAGAGTAGTTAAGAGGGCTGTTTGGAAGTGTTGCACCGTTTGGCCTTTCATGTCATATTTTCCTGATGTGAGGACACAGATGTCATTTGCAGTGACTGGTGGACAGATAGAGCTCACAACCTTTCATTATGGAGGCTGTTAGTATCTATCCACTTAGATGGACTACACTGGCACTCAAGGGTCTTTTGTGGGTGTGGAGTGCAGTATATACTATGTTATGTATTACAATGGGTTCCTGGAAAGCAGCCTTCACTTTGGCCTGAAGGAATATCCATGACTGTATTTTCCATTTGAATTCCCCTTAAAGGGTATTTGAATATTTCTATTACCAAACAGTATTGTTCTGGAGAGTAATATTATTTACCCCCGGCTAAAATGGATCTATTTTGTATCTTTGTCACATTCTAGTTTTATTCGATTGCTACAGTAAGCACGAACAGTGACCTGCGCGAATATTCAGTGAAAAAAATAATACTCCAAAAAAGTACAAATACTGTATTTCAATACTTAAGTCCAGTACTTTCCTACTTTGAGTTTGTTATACCTCTGCCCACTTAAGACACTGTCATCCAGAAAACCCATTGAAACACAGGCCAATATTTATGCTTTGTACTGGTGTTTAATACAAGTATGTAATTTTTGTCTTCTCATATTTTGAAGGGAAGTGGACTGTGTGTTTGTGTATGTGTTTTGGACATCAGACAAAATACAGAAACAGCTGACTAGTGCAGTTTGGCATACTTATATATTTTTGGTCAAAGAAGAGACTAGCAAAAGTGACAACAAACCAGTGTCACTCCAACTGGTGTATAAATGCGTATGACTGGTCGGTGGTGGTCAGAGGGGCCGTAGGCGTGAAATAGTAGCCACGCTTCTGTCAGTCTGGCCCAGGGCAACTGTGACTACATATGTATTTTACCACCACCAGAGCAAACATGTGAGAGTGAATGAATAATGGATCACTAATGTAAAGCACTTTGGGTGCCTTGAAAAGTGCAATAGAAATCTAACCCATTATTAATATAATTATTATTAACATAAGACCAATATTTTCAATATCAATTCAATTTTATTTGGAGAGCCAAATCACAACAAGCTTTGTTTTTACGCTAAGCATACCATAGAACTTTACAGACTTGATTTTAAAACAAATCAATGAAATACACAGTAGATACAAGAAACAGATAATGTCCCAGGCATCCCCCGTCCTTACACCCTTCTTCTCAGTAAGGAAAAACTCCAAAAACCCAGTGGGAACGGAGAAACCTGTGGGAGAACCACTCTGAAGGAGAGATCCACTCCCATGGATGGACATGAACGTCCATCTGGAGATGTATCGTATTTTCTGGACTATAAGCCACACCTGTATATAAGCCGCATCCACTGTATTTAAAAAAAAATAAAAAAAAAAAAAATATATATATATATATATATATATATATATATATATATATAAAATTAAAAAATAATATAAGAATATACAAACTGCACTGGATTATAAGATATCTATGTTGAAAAATCGGATATTTACTGCATGTACAGAAGGATGTTGAACTGTAAATGTAGTTACATGTTTGAACCTGAACACATTTTCTTCCTAACAGTGCCTTTTAACACAGCAGCAAATTCGCTGATGGAAATGGAACAGAACCAACAGAAAAATAACCAGTATTTACTGTATTTATCTTCACTTAATAACTTTAATTATCTTCGCTGAAACCCATGAAGTCGTCTTCTTCTGTGTCATAGATGAACAACCTCAGAAGCACTTTGTCACATCTGTGTCCATGATGAAGTGGTGAAGATTTTAAAAATAATTAAGTCGCTAATTTGTTGTTCGTGTTCTATCTGCTGAAAAAAGTAGTGTATTCTTCTTTGCATTGATTGTTGTTAGTAGTTTTTATTCTAATTTTAATTAGAGCGCCCCTAGTGGTGGAAGAAAAATCCACAGAACCTTTGTATAAGCATCACGCTTCAAAACATATGAAAAAAGTAGTGCCTTATAGTCCAGAAAATATGGTAGATATAGTCTGTGATGATGTCGTAGGATGGCTCTACAGGAGAGGACCATCAAGTCAGATTTTGGGAGGTATTAGTAATTTTGGAATCTAATAGCCTTAGAATTATGTTGCATATGCCCAGAATCATGTGGACACTTTAACTGCTGGACAAATGCGGTACAGCATGTATGAATACACAGCAAATATCTGTACTGTAAGAGCAGGACTTTGCCCTTCAGGGTCAGGGTGTGGATTTAACCCCCCCTGCCTTTTTTTTTTTTTTTTTTTTAAATCCCACCCTTGATATTGATAATGATGTTGGTTCCCCATGGGTCAAAATGCTAGGTTTTTTTTCCCTCTCTCTCTCTTTTGATTGTGTTTAAGATGATATTTATCCCAATACTGTTTTATGGTTTTGTTTTGTTTTTTTAATCAATTTAGTCTATCTTGTACTTGTTCTTACTTTACTACTTTTAGCATATCACATTTGTATCTGTATTTGTACAGAAGTTTTGGGACTTTGTTGTTTTAAATGCTACGTTTATAAATATACTTGACGTTGACGTCCATCAAGCCGATGATGATGAGGAGCTACTGCATTGGATAAAACATTAAAGAACTTATAGCGGCTGAAATTTCAGTCACAGCAGTTATAATGATCTGAAGTATGTGTTGAGCTAAATCCAGGTTTCTGGAGTCCAGAGGCTCATTTGTTTTTCCTTTACATTTTGCACAAATTCACAGGTAGCTATCATGTCTCACCATGTGTGTCCTGACATCCTTTTCCACAGAGCTAAATACAGATGCCACTTAAGTCTCAGTTCCTATTGAAACACACCTCAGGTGAGAAGTACCACCTGTGTCCTAATGCGCTTTCAAAACCACACTCCTCTTCTATCCATCTTGGGTTAAAAGTAGAATACGCCTGCACAGGCTTATTATATATAATTGGCAGAGGTAATAAAAAATACTAAGAGGTTATGTTTTTGCCAGAGTTTGTCTGTCTGTCTGTTACTTAGCAAGATAATTCAAAAAGTTATGGACGGATCTTGATGAAATTTACAGGGTAGGTTGATAAATGGGGAGATCTGGAAATGATTACATTTTGGTGGTGATCCAGAAGAGACCCTGGATTCTGGATACTCCATTTACTGCAATGTAACATTTTAAAGTGATCCAGAATCCATAATTTTTTAGTTATCTTTTTAACTAACAGACAAACTCTGGCAAAAACATAACCTCTTTGGCGGACCTCTATTCATTCAAAGGGGGGAGGTCTGCCTTGGCGGAGGTTTGCACTCTCTGAGTGCTTTTCTAGCAGTGATGTGTATAAACAACCCGTAACCAACTGCATTTTAACTAAACCGCCTGTGGCTCGGATGTCTATAAAATTATATTATTATATCGTCCTGCATTTTAATAATGTAATCGATGGTCTTTATGAACATCAAATGACCTTACTCACATACCTGCATGTATTTCCGTGTTAATATCCGATGTCATTGAGGTCGAGATATTTGAACCTGGTTTCCACGGAAACGAAAACACTGGGAGCTGCTCATCCTTTAAAAAAATCTCAGTGAATGTGTCCCAAACCTTCCTTTTTTTGTTTGTATGATTCCGGAGCTTCCACTTTCCTACTCTCTGTCCCTCCATACTGTAGGATACTCACGACGTTGTGTCACCTTCACGGACATTCAGTTAATAAAGCATATTTACCAGGTTATTTTAATGTTTATCTCAAACGACAAACAACCCGACCGACCGCAACCCGAATATCATTAAAATATTTTTTAATGACCTGTAACCGCGGATAACCGCGGGCACCTGCTCACTTCGGGTCAGTCCACGCATCACTGTTTTCTAGTTTTATCTGTGGTTAATGGGTTGATTATGCCAAACAGTGTACCCATGTGGATGCATGTGCATTTGTTATGTTTCTCCAGTTTTGTGATTTTTGTCAACATTTAAAAATTTCTGGTCAAGTTTTCATCATTACTTTTTTTCTTTACTCTTTCTTTAGTGTAACTTTCAGAAGTAAAGGAACATTTAAAGTTAAATTGAAGACAACAAAAGAGGATTAACATGAATCAGAAAAGTTCATAATACCTTTTTTAATATACCTTACTTTTATTTCATCTTCATATTAGCAAAAAGCAGTTGCATTCATACTAAGGGACAGATATTGTTCCCTGTGATAAACTACAAAAACCCAGAAAAACCCCCAACTCTGAATAAAATGTTTTATCGCTCAACACAAGCTGAGGGTTTTAAGTGGTACACCTATTTTTCATTTTTAAGCAGCCAAGCAGAAAACCTTCTACCAAAGAGCCAGTCCCATAAAATACCCACTGAACTGTAGATAATCACAGGTTACAGCTCCTCAGTGGAAAATTGTTACTAACTTGGTTCACGTGGGGCTTTGAAAAGCTGATGAAAAAGCCATTAATTTTCCTTCAGAGAGGGCCTTTTCTCAGCGGTGACTCTTTGCTACCTATCTGCAGCTTAATCTCTACATTAACATGTCTGAATCTACCAGCTTTAAAGCCAATTAGGAGGCGATTAAATACAATTTAAATAAGACTAAATCAATAAAACTGCACTTATAAATTCATGCAACTTTTTGCCAAGGGATTAAAAACACTGTGACTGGAGAACACCTGAAATATTATAAATGATTGAAAGAATAATGAATACCATCTGAATATTTTATTTTTCTTAAGTGTACAAACATCACGGTAATCCTGACTAATTATTTAGGAATAATCTGTGAGGTATGTGTAATAACTATCATTTTACACATATGAACTCACAGGAGGAACAAAACAGTGATTTTTATTTTAGATTTCACTGAATCTAAATATGTAACAAGGTACGTGTGATGGATGGAGTAGTGCATCTGAGCTCCATCTAACAAAAGCCTGGTCATACAATTGTGCATTTTTACACAGAAATGTGAACAGCACTTAAACAATGGAAACTGGTAAAAGTATGTTTGAACTCGCTCATTATACAATTTTCATTGACACTGCCAATCAAAGTAATATTATCAGTGGCTGAGCTATGAAGTATGGAAGAAGTGTGAGTGACGCTGCTGCTGGTATATGACAATTATATTCTAGCACATTCTGTACAGAAAAGAAAACTTTATCAAGTCCATGTTATGACATACTGAGTTATAATAAACCATAAGTATTTATGTTATAATGTAATGAAGGATTGTTAAAGATGCAGGAGGAAAAATTAGAAACAAAGCAAGTGGTACAGTACCAGGCACAACAAACCGTACCCCTCGCACATACTGGAACTCAATTTAGAACCAATCCAGTTCATATCGTGTGTCCTGATATCAGCATATTAGCTGCTTCATATGAGCCAAGTTTGAAGTAAGCTGTAACAGAATTGACAGTTTTATAGATATATATTTTGGCCAAATTGTGTGTGTGTGAAACTTTTACCCACTTTTCCTAAAATGTAATGACATTCAATCTATTAACTTGATTTGGTATATATATATATATATATATATATATATATATATATATATATATATATATATATATATATATATATATATATATATATATATATATATATATATATTAGGCCATTAACAGACTAGTCGTAGCACAAGTCAACTTAAATTTGGAGGAGTCGACAAGTTGCATGTCATTCTTTCTGTCTCTCTCTCTCTCTCTCTCTCTCTCTCTCGGCATGTAAACACAGTTAGACATAAACAAGACGTGGCTGCTGCAGGTAAGACAGTTGTAGTGGGCATGTGTGTCTTACCTTATTTCACCTTAGATGAAAAAAAAAAACGGCACGTCCATCTGAAGAGGCTAGCTATTCTGAGTGAGCAGCAGCGCAGGCGCGCTCATTTTTTCCAAACATGATGTGGACAGTGGTGTTTGGCTTATCAGCCTCTGACTTAAATGTTTGGAACCTAATTTGAAAAGTGAGGACGTGTGACAGACGTGTGGACAGTCCGGTTTTAGAGCCGTGGGTCCAGACAAAATGTTCACCTACTGTTGTGCAGGAAACTCTTTGCTAACGTTAGCCTTTGTTTTATTGGTGTTAAAATGCTGATGATTGTGTCTTGTCAGTGAACATTGTTAGGTTGCAGTGAACTTTAATACAAGTTGCTCATTGCTGGACAGACGTATGTCCGTGTGTTGTTGTTTTTTTAACTGCGTGTCTGTGTTGTTCCTCAGCTGATAATGTCATGATGTCAAAACAAGTCGACTCGACTCTGACTTTATTGACAGATAAGTTGACTTGAAAAAAACTGAAGTTGTTAATGCCCTTATATATATATATATATATATATATATATGTGTGTGTGTGTGTGTGTGTGTGTATGTATACACATTACTATTTTATATATTTCTATCAATTTAGTTTTATCTTAATTGATACTAGCTAACTTTTTACTAAATGTAGGTTCTTAAGATGAGATGAGATAAGATTTGTTGAGATGAGAGGAACAGGGAAGACAATATGTGCTTCTGAAACAGCAAATATAAAGAGAAAATAACATCTGCTATTTATATAACTATTGATATAGATATGAATATATATTTACTAAATCCTTAAGAACATTCTTAAAAGCTGAGATCAAGCTGGACTGTTTTTCATGACAGATTCCATTCACCTCTAAATGAGATTAAGGTAGGGCCCGTACATTATTATTTATGTATTATTTATGTATATACATGTACAGACATATCCTAGTCATTAAAGTCTTTAGTTGTTGCAGTTACAATAAAAAGAGAAAATGTGTGCACAACACAAAGGAAGACTTCTCTCTTAGGTACATATATACAGCCCTAATTTGCTTACAGAATAATGTCATGAGTCTACATGTAATGCAATATTAGCAATATGACTTTGTATACATCTGTAAATATAATCTAGAATCAAAAATGAAAATCTGATTTGCAGGTTTTTCTGCTGTGTTGTATTCAGGAAGAGGAAGGTACATTTATTCCCCATAGGAAAGTGTAATAGTGAAATGGTGCTTGAGGATACTATTATCAACACAGTGTGGTTGAAATGAAATTGAAGTAAACAGGATCTGTGGCTGTTACACAACTAAAAAAGGAATAAGAAGCATAGATATGTGAAAATGGTTGTGACTTCCTGTACATTCAGGTGTATTCTGTTTGGCTTTTAGCAATTCAATTTGTCAGCATATTAATTTGAAATTGATCCAAGCATTACTGTAATTATCTTTGTAGAGTGGAAATTGCCATCCATTAAAGCTTGAATGCTTCTAAAGCATTTGTATTAGTTATTTAATTGCTATTGTTCTTGGTATGGATGCACTATTACTTTTCATTAATCAGTTGTCCAAGTTAACTTCAAATAATCGGTCATTTTACTAAATTTTTCTTCTGTCACACTCTTATTACAGTTAAACACAAACTAGACTGTTGTGACATGTAATAATATAAAAATATCTTGTTCCAACAACAAACTTTTCATGTTATAATGTGAAACTGAACTTTTTTTATGTTTCTGGCTAGAGGCCACTATACTTCCATACAACTGCACTTACAGCTAGATACCAAAAGAAAATAGAGGACTAATGTGCCAGTAAAAGCCAACTTCCAATTCCAGGTCCTATATCGCTGGAGGTCAATCACCACACCACAGACACGCAAAGAAACATTAAAACTTAAACTGCCACTGTACCATGGCTTTCCATCCATTTTTCAAAGCCATGCAAACACAGTGTGGAGCCAAGTCTCTGTCAGGTACAATCTCTGGTCCGGCATCCCCCTAATTTGTCATTTGGCTTCCAAAATAATGGTTCGCAGGGACACAGAGATGAGCAAATCATTTGATGAAAGTGGGACATTACAATGACTTCAGAAATCATGCTGACAGCAAAATGTCCCAGATGTTATGTTTTGGACAATGAATATGCAGGGGGAGGTGGGGGTTATGCTCTTGGCACTTGGCACAGGTTCATTCAATGCTTTTCTGCGATGGCCTCATTCCTGTCACAGCCACAGCTACACGATGTTCGTCTACAGGCCTAAAAATAGTGACAGAGGCAAACAACGCTGGAGGATTGTGTTGTGTTAAGGCTGCACTGACCTGAAGCACATTGAAAGTGCACTGTCATACATCTCTGTCTGTGCAGGGAATCATTTAAGTGACTGGAGCAGAAACTACAATATACTTTGCAATAATCGTTGGCATTTGGCTATTCTAGTGAGAGAAGTGTCTATGCTCAGGTTGCTCATGTTTGAGATACAGGCTTCAACTTCTAATGACTCTAATGGCCCAGTTGACAGTTTGAGTTCTGCGTATATTTGACCCCATAGTTGTGGTGTTCTCCCAGGTGATCCTCACAGGAGTGTACCTCTATAATTTACATGGGAGTAGAAGGAAGGCATTGCAAATAATACAACACACATTAGACCATGGTTTGTGTTCCATTTCATGTTATGTTCGTGTGTTTTCTCATTTTTGCCACTCCCTCCAGCCCCTTTTCCCTCATTTTAACACCACACATTTTTTCTAATCCAGTCCAGCTAGTTTCCATACCTAAACCAAGTCAAATCTCAGATTGGATTGATTTGCACTTCTCATAAAGACAGAAAATGTAATGGGAAGAAAGTCCATGTTTACATTGACAACAATATACAATTGTTAAGTAAAAACTAGAGAGAGAAAGAGAGAGAAAGAGAGAGAGAGAGAGAGAGAGAGAGAGAGAGAGAGAGAGAGAGAGAGAGAGAGAGAGATAGATAGATAGATAGATAGATAGATAGATAGATAGATAGATAGATAGATAGATAGATAGATAGATAGATAGATAGATAGATAGATAGATAGATAGATAGATAGATAGATAGATAGATAGATAGTGTTTATGTTGTTTCACATCTGAGTCATTTCCCTCATGAACAGCTTTGTAGATGACTGTATTAAAACAACACAAACTGAAAGGTCGCTCAGGCCTTTTTTTCGGACATTTTGTCACAAAGTGCATTGTGGAAATGGGAATGCTATGCAGCAGCAATTTTGCTGTTTCTCCATGAGTGCTGAACTAAAATGCCCCCTTATCTTCATCCACTAAGTCATCCAAACATTCTTTGAAACACTGGTGGACTGGATCATTTTATCTACGTTGTATGTAGATGTTATCCATGGAAGGGAGGTCAGAGCCGATGATTCTCTCTGCAGTTTTTACCGCCTGCTGCAGTTTCTTCCTCTCAGCCAGGGTGGCATTTCCATACCACACTGTGATGCTGCTGATGAGTCCTCTGTAGGCCTGTATGAGGGGCTGATGTTTAAGGCCAGCTTTCCTCAGTAGTCTGATGAAACGCAGCCCTTTTTATTTTATCCCAGCTGAGACTCTTAGTGATGTAAAGGCTGAGGAATTGTGGAACTGTGTTCAAAGTCAACACCCCTTGTGACCTGTGTGATGATAAAGTAAGCTCAGAAAATGAATTTAATAAATTGCTTCACACTGACCGCATGAACACCTGGACTTTGCCTCCACCATCGTTTGCAGACACATGAGGCAGTATCTGAACTGCTGGAGCTTCATCTCCTTGGTGTCAGTAAATGAGTGCTCCAACCTGAGGTCAGCTGAACACATACTGGGCTTGTTGTAGCGGTGATTCCTCTGCTCCCTCCCTCTGCTGATATTGTCTATTTCATTGTTCACCTGCCGTTTGATGAGCCTCCTCCAGTCAATGTCAGCCTGACTTTGATGCACATAATAAAGTGAATAGTTTGGCTGTTAACTTCTTTTCACTTTCCTTTCCTTTGGATGGTCCACAGTGGTTGATCCTGCTGTGCTGTGGCCTCCAGTTTCCCCTACTGTTCACTTTTAAGTGAGATTTCATGAATTTTATTCTTCACCTTAAACATTGGAGCAGGTGAAGACCTGGAGAATCTCCGGATTTCCTGCATTCTCTGATGCTCTGAGTTATATCATATCAGCTGAAGATGAAAAATGTAAGATTACAGGAATACTCTAAAGTCCATGTTTTTTTTTTCTTCTTTTTTTTTAATCTTGTGTGCTCACATTACCATATGAAAAACAGCTAGTGTATGTGTATCTTACGGAAGCAAGGTATTCTCTTGAACACAACAGATGCAAATAGTCTTGGCCTGTAGCTTTCAGAATCAGAATCAGAAAGAGTTTTATTGCCATTGTTCGTATAGTACACATGTAGTATACAACTAGGAATTTGTCTCTGTGTAACGCTGCAACATTCAAAATATAGTATATCAATAAAAATAATTTAAAAAAAAGAAATATATATATATATATATATATATATATATATATATATATATATATATAATATAATATAATATAAAAATATAATAAAATGCTAAGCATGCACCAAGATAGAATAAGATAAAAATAAAGATAGTTGTGGCTTAAGTCCATGTGGGCCCCTGATCCATGTGGGCCCGGGGAGACCGCACCCCCCGTCCCCTGTTCGCTCCGCTATTGTTACCAACACATGCTGCCTTCGAAAGTGGTTTATGAGGCTATGCCCATCCTCCATTGCAGCAAATCTGAAGTAGCATTAGCATCTACAAGAGAAGACGGTGCCACAGTAGCTGCTGCACAAACTGGAAAAAAATTAAGGATCAAACTGGTTAATGTGCTCTCTGTGGAAATAGTAAAAAAAAATTTCCCTGCACATTTTCAGAACAAGCAATGGCACAAAACCTAGCTGGATGCTACTCTGGTAAAGGTAAACACATACGGAGAGCCAGAGGGGTGGGGGGAGTGTTCCTTCATGCATTCTAAGCCAATCAGAGACACCTCATCACCGCGTCATGGACATGTATGAGGAAGTACCGGTAAACTTTGTTGTTCAACCTAAAGTAATTTTTCTACCCTCCAAAACCAGCTTGGAAACAAAGTAATCTGGACATTTTTTAAATCAAACACACAATGCATTCAATATCAATGGAGAACACAGTAATATTAATGAAATAACCATGAAATTACACTTTTAAAAGAATTTTCTACAGACAATGACAAAATAAATCCAGATTTATTTAATTGTATAAAGGTCATGGGTTCACGCCTAAATTGAGTCTAAAAACTCCATCAGAAATGTGATCATTGACAAACCCTGGTTTACATGTCCATTATTGGATTTCTTTCAGTGTGTGTGATGATGTATTCAAACTTCCTGTTATTGAAACTGTTACATGCACATCAATACTCACAAGCATTATCCAATTTTCAGAGTTGTCAAATTAGTCAAGTGCCCATGTAAAGAGCAAAATCAGATATATGTATCGAATAATAACAGTAATATCCTCAGATTAATCCACATTGATTTCTTCCCAGTACACTGATGCATTCCTGCATGTATATATATATATACATATATAAAATGGGGTGTGTCCATGTATGGTAATATCACTTTAGTTATTTTGTCATGGTAAAAATAATCATTGGTATTTTCTATTGTATTTGTATAATATAGTAAATCATGTATAGTATATAACAGCAATATAACAAAATATAACAATGTCAACATCCATTTAGTGATTGAGTGAGAGAGTTTACATGCACATCTAAGATGAGCAATTGGCAATAACCGAGCAAATGACTTTCCCAGCAATCTGAGTGTACAATGTGCATGAAGAAAATCTAATTATTCAATTCAATTTAAATTGTAGAGACCCAAATCACAACAAGGTTATCTTATAGGGTTTTACAGAGTTGGTTTGAAATATACAAAACCTAATGCTAACCCAAAGCGAATGATAAACTCCATGTAAGATTAAATACCAGCACAAGACTGATACTAGAAGTGTCATAAGGGAAAGTTGAAAAGAAATTTGAATAGAGAATTCGACAGAACGTGAAACTGTTGAGAGGTTGGGTCAGTTAACTTAGATTTGTGACACTCTCTTGGGGTCACGACGGAAGAAAGTTGCTGGTGCTGCTTGGAGATGCTTTCGGTTTAGACCAGCTGTGATGAACCATGTTATGACTTTTAAATACTTAAAGGCCTAAAAACATTTTGCAGATAACACATTCTGTTTTCTAAATTTACCACCTCCAGAAACTGTTCTTACAGTACTTTCCACCTTCTTTCACATTTTAAATTCTCCTGCATTTAATTTCTCACGCACTGACTTCGCTGCCACTGCCACCTGTGTTCTGTCTAAACTAAGCAGCCAGTGAATGACCAGCTCAACAGACTACTGCCTGATTAAAAAGTGTTTTGGTGTCATTTTCGTTTGTTTGTTTACCCTTGGAATAATATGAAAAATGTTTATTCTATTTTTATTTGAGTGCATCAACCGCGGGAACCCCCACCACCACCTCACATATATATGATAGTCAAAATGAATCATTTATAGCTTTTATTTTAAACATGTTTTTAGTTTGCGGGACTGCAGCTCATCACCACTCCCATAGTGAGCTTTCAAAATGTGTCCTATGCCACACTGCATTGGGTCCCACGGGAGTGCAAGGCTGTAATAATAACACATTGCACTGTCGGAAGCAAATCAGAGCAAAAACACTCAATCCACTCGACCATCGGCTGCCGGGTTTGGCTCAGAAATGACAGAGAAGACATGCTTACAGTAGAACTGAGTTATGTCCAGACACATCCAGTAAAAATACAGTTCAGATGTCAGACACAATAACTTCTAACCTAGTGTGAAAAGGGACATTTCCCACTGGTCAGTATTTTATGGATATCTGGTGAAATAGACGTCACTTCACTTTTGGTCAGTTTATTTGTCTCGTGCGTCAAATATCAGCTCCGTCACTTCAACAAATAGCAACAGGTGGAAATGTGTGCATGGCGTGGTGGTTGATTTATTTTACAAATGTGCAGATAATTGTTGACAAACCTAATGGTTTGTCAACAAATTTAACCTTCATCAGTAGCTTGAATGGCTGTCTGTTGTGTCATTTCACAAGGGCCTATCATTTTCATCCTCTCCTATTAATTCAATAAATTATCCATTGTTTTGGTTGTCGCCTGACATGTAATGGTTTGGAAAAAATCTGGGCTGAGGCCAAACTTAATTGCCGACCCATGCCATAGAGCTGTACAGATTTGGTTTTAAAACAAATCAATGAAATGCACAGTAGATGCAAGAAACACATAACGTCCCAGGCATCCCATGTCCTTACACCCTCCTTCTCAGTGAGGAAAAACTCCAAAAACCCAGTGGGAAAAGAGAACCATAGTGACAGAGAGATCCATTCCCATGATCAGACAGGCTGTAGATGAACGTCCATCTGCAGATGTAGGTCCAGTCTGTGAGGATGCAGAAGGGTGGGAGGGGGAGACATCTAGTCAGATGAGTCAGGGGGGTCCAGGTCATCAAGACAGGAAGGTTGTGGACCCACCTGCTGACAAAAAGTTCTATGGCTCCAAACTTTTCTACGCTTTCATCTGCTGGCGGTGTAGTAGGATGTCTGCAGGACCAGGTAATTAGTAATATCCACCGCAGATATTGTTGGAAAATCTTTGAGTTCTGTCAAACTCATTAATTTTCATAAGATACAGGTGACGTGCAATACATTTTTAACTAACTGTATGTATCTGTGTTTCCACACTGGATCTAAATCCGTACAATAAACACAATGTCTTCAATGGTTTCCTCCTTTTGAGGAATACCTGGAAAGCAAATTTTCAAGAAAACAACCTTACTTAGTAATATTTGACCCAGTTATGTATCTAAGCATTGATAATGGTTTTTTAGTTTTACCCCTTACAGGGCACTCATAAAAATTATATGTTATTGGAGGATATAGCAAGACTTTATTGCTCCATCAAGGAATGGCGGAGGTTATGTTTTCACCAAGGTTTTTCTGGCTCTTAGCAAGACAACTCTGAGAGTTACGGTTGGATTTAGATTACATTTTCAGTAAATGTGGATACTGCCACAAGGAGTAAATGATTACATTTTGGTGGTGATTGTGGTGGGGGCACATGATGACTCGGTAGGTTGGGGCAGACCGTCACTCGCAGAAGTGAAAGTGAAACCTAATGCTCATTTAGAGCATGTGTGTGTGTCTTAACGGAGGTCTGTGCTTTTGTCATTACTTTTGAGAAATGTTTCCAAAAGATGAATTATGTAGAAAATGAACGTCAATTAAGTTACCATACTTAATTCCTTTCCTGAAAAGAATCCAAAATTGTCCAAGTATCAGTGATTCACGGTTGATGTATAAATGACCCACAACTGACCGCTTTTTTAAGTAGCCTGCCTGACACTTGGACAGCAATAAATATATTTGAAAAGGATGGACCTGACTAGACCCGACCAGGGACGGACTGGCCATTGGGCAATGTGGGCAAATGCCACTGTGGCCGTTTGGTGATGCGGCCGCTCGCGGCTTTCGGCCGCATCACCAAGCGGACACAACAGGCGGCATCACAAACAAATAAATAAATGAAAATATAAAGCGGAGCGGAGCGGCCGCATCATAGGCGGCCGCAAATGATTAGGCTGAATGAATGAATGAATATATAAATAAATAAAGCGGACCGGCTGCATCGATAGGCGGCCGCAAATCAATAAATGAATAAATAAAAATAATAAATAAAATAATAAAGCAGAGCTGAAGGCGGCCACAAAAAAGAGGGGGGAAAAGCAAACAAACAAAACAGCCAGTTAACCCTGACTAACTGATTTAGTTTAGTAGGCCTATTATTTATAGGCCTACTAAACTAAATAATAATAATGAATTTTTTTTTCCTATAAAGGACAAATAGCCTGAATTTATTGCCTGAATCTGGGAAAAGCGCAAATATTGTGGAGTTATTCTCTAAAAAGCCTGTGCCCGACAATGTGCCCACAAATGTGGCCTCTCTCTATCAAAATTGCCAGGGCCTCTTTTTGGTGCCAGTCCGCCACTGGACCCGACGCTTCTCGACCCACATTTTTAAAAAGTAGTCAATGGTCTTTATAAACATCACATGACCTTACTCACATACCTGCATTTATTTCTGTGTTAAATTCTGATGTCATTGCTTGTAAGTTAATATGTTGAGAAAATATTTTTGTCCTGCTTCATCATTCAAAAGTTATCAATGCACAGCATCTAAACCAGGGGTCAACAACCTGTAACACCCAAAGAACCATTTGAACCTGGTTTCCATGGAAAAGAAAACACTGGGAGCCACTCATCGTCTTTAAAAATCTCAGTGGATGTGTCCCAAACCTTCCTTTTTTTGTTTGTACATTTCCGGAGCTTCTACTCTCCCCACTTTATTTTGTATCTTGCACCCTCCATACTGTAGGATTCCAACAATGTTGTATGTCACCTTCAGGGAAATTCAGTTAATAAAGCATGTTTACCAGGTTATTTAAATGATTATCTCAAATGACAATTGACTGCAACCCAAATATCATTACAAATATTTTTCAGTGATCTGCAACTGTGGGTGACCGTGGGCTGACCCGAAGTGAGCGGGTGCCTGGTATCACTGCCAAGTATGTATATGTGAAAAATGCAAGAAAACACTTGTAATGTGAAAGGATTGTGTATTTTTTAACATTAGAACGTTCTTTTTTGAGCATTACAACAGCATGAGTGCTAAACCAGACCCCTGTCCACATCCATACCATATATTTGAACATCATTCCTTAGATCAGTACCATTCCTTCCTGGTACCTAGCAAAGTAGGTACACACATTGTTCATGCAGAGGTGGACCATACAGACCCTGGGGACCACATTGGACCTGAGACCTGAGTTGATTTACTATCCGTACTGGATCTGTTGGTGTTACTGTCTTGTAATTTGGACAAATATTACCAACAATAGTCACTTGCCTGACAAAGGTTTAATTAGCATTTCATATATTGTCCTAACTAAATCCTTTTTATTTTTCAAAAAGCTAAAATTATTTTAATTATTTTGTATTTACTACTTATTAGGATTTTGTTTTATCTTAACCTGCATTCGTGGCATTAAACCTTAACCCTAACCCGGTATGTTTAGATCGTAAGGCTCTGATTCATTTCATTGAGCTGCTCAACATGTACCTCTTAGTTTACTCTGTTATGTAAACGTTTCTGTACTATACAACGTACATACCGCTATCACTGTAATTAACTTGCACAAAGGGACGAATGATGTGTCTGGTTTTTTGTATCATACATCACAATACATTCAGTTTGTAATGTACTGGTTTTGGTAAAGCAGCTTCTTGTTTCCTTTCAGTTGTTTTGAATCTAAATTAAATATTTCTGATTAAAGCCTGTGTTTCACACAATTGTTTTTACAAGAATCAGCCAGCATTATATTACAGAATATGTTTTTCAGTAGATATCTGATATGTGGGTTTTTGTCTGTAAAAGGCTTGAATTTCATACATATCAAGGTCAGGAAGGTCTGCACTGTGCTTGTTGGTTCACATCTGTTCAGGATCTAACTACAAAAAAAACAGACACTCTGGAGATAAAGATGGCAGCACAAGTTAGAATTTGTTCTCCACTTCTGAGTTTGTTCTGTTCTGTCTATTTTTAATTGATCTGATTTCATGTCATTGTGGGGTTAACCACTTCAAAGCTGCTGCCATAATTTATGCTTTTGGGGAGTATGGGAGAGCTGTCAGGAAATCTATCCCATTGTTTCTTGAATGGAATCTGTAGGATATACTGTATTATATACTGTAGACTGCATCTAATAGGTTGTAGCATTCAGAGTTTATTATCTGATTTAAGGATTTTATCAGATATGTATTTGTCAAATGTTGGCCATGGTGTTATGTTTTGATGGACTATGTACGGTGGCCGACAGGGACAAGCGCACCGCATCTGCAACAACCGAAAAACACAAACACATAAAACAAATACAAAACAAGTGAAGCTGCAAGAGAAAAATGATGCAAATTCACTCCACAACAAAACGTTCACCAAAATAAAATGGGTGCACCAAAATAAAAAGAGTTTATTAATTTAAGTTTAATTCGTCTTTTTTAAACACTTGGACATAATAGCTTAGCATAGGTACGTCACTAATTTTAGTGATGTACCTATGCTGCACCTTTTCAAGCTAATCTCTTAAGTGAATGAACTTCAAATTTGTCCTCCTCCAATTTCTTCATCCATTTAAGAGATTAGCTCTTCTATGTATGATGTAGCAGATTATGGTCAAGTGTTTAAAAAAGACGAACGGAAATATACCTTTTCACACAAATCTCTTAAAATAATCAACTTCATATTTGTTTTCTATGGATTAAAATTAACTTTTTTCACCACCGTCCCGGAGCTGTCCTGAAAGTCATTGTGAACCGTTGCAAATCATCGAAATAATTTGACATCTTAAGTGTCTACTTCCTAGTCAATAAATAAATAAATAGGACTCTTTCTTTGTGCTTGTTTTATGACAAATTGTATTTTGTATTGACTTACAAAGAAATATGAAAGGAAACATGACTGCAATGTCTATTTAATAGTTATGGTTTTACAAAGGATATGGCTACATAATTCTGCTGCGATTATACTGACCTACTGGGAACTGCACACATCTCTCACCACACTGTCTCCATGGTAACTGCATAAACAAGTTTCCATGTAGCTGTAGATGAATCCAGTCGTAATCAGCTGACTAGTCTCAAAACAGCTCATCAGTGGATTTTTACTTATCTGGAGGGTAAGCTGTGGAGGAGAAAAAAATCTGACTGCAATTTTAGAATCAGCATGCAAATGTTAGTTTTAATCGGCATGGAAATGTACTTCTAAATATGTTTTTTTCTCTCCATAATTATGCCCCAGCACAAAGAAAAGCACACACATGAGGAGAGGAGAGGAGAGGAGAGGAGAGGAGAGGATAGGAGAGGAGAAGAGAGGATAGGAGAGGAAAGGAGAGGAGAGAAGAGGAGAGGAGAGGAGAGGAGAGGAGAGGAAAGGAGAGGAGAGAAGAGTAAAGTAGAAGAGAGGAGAGGAGAGGAAAGTAGACGAGAGGAGAGGAGAGGAGAGGAGAGGAGAGGAGAGAAGAGGAAAGTAGAGGAGAGGAGAGGAGAGGAGAGGAGAGGAGAGGAGAGGAGAGGAGAGGAGAGGAGAGGAGAGGAGAGAAGAGAAGAGGAAAGTAGAAGAGAGGAGAGGAGAGCAGAGGAGAAGAGAGGAAAGGAGAGGAGAGGAGTGAATGTCATACTTTCAGTATCCAGTGTTTTGTTTCTTATTTATTTTTGTAAGTCTCTCTGTGGTTTTTGTCTTTGTTGGAGTTCTGGGCTTTTACTTTGACATGTGGGTTAGTGTTCACCTTTTACCTACTTTCCTCCTGGCCATGGGGTTCGTATCTGCCCATTCATTAATCCTAATGTGTGTCACCTATGTCCAGCTCTATATAACCCTCCTGTGTCAGTTTGATATCAGCCCTGCTGATACTTATGAGTGTCTTGGTTACCTGTTGTTTTTTTTTTTTGGGGGGGGGGGGGGTTGGATGTGGTTTGGGTTTTTGATTCCTGGTATCTGTCTCTGTGCTGTATGACCTTTGGCCTGGATTTGACTTCGTCCCTTTTGACCCCTCTCTGTGCCTCTTAGGACCTTTGGTATGACCCCCTGCTTCCCTACAGTAAGGTCTTTTGGACTCTCCTTCTATCTGACTGCTGCCTGTTTGGTTTTTGACCTATTTTGTCTGACCCCCGTCTCTGCTTACTGTGTCCCAGTTGCCGTTTGCTACAGAGAGATACATACTCAGACGTACCATACGGAGGAGCAGATAGTGTTAGGCACATTTCTTAATAAAGACTGTAAATCTATACATCTGTGTTTGAGTTTGGCATTTGGGTCCAGTGTGTTTCTGGTGTTATCACAGAGAAGAGAAGAATGTTTGCAGGTACAAGTAAAATTAAATAAAATGCAGGTGGGTAACAGACTAGGAAGCGGGAAAAAAAATAAATCTACATCTGCTCACATTTGTCACTGTGCAACCCATATTAATGTTTTTACGCAGAAATAAAAATAAAAAGCCACTTCAAAGAGACACACTGTGTAGACAATGTGATTAATCACAGGCCAGGTTGGATTGTGGGTCTAATGTACGCGGGTTCAGGCGTGGGTTTGGAGAAGTGGTTGGGAGTGGTCAGCTTTCTCCACACACATGAAGATATTTTGTTGGAAATACTTTTAATATTTACAGTTATCAGCCCTGATCTGTTTCAGATCTAATTACCGGGACAAATTAACACACACCTGGATCATTTTATAAAATAATCTGAAAAATAATCTCACTGAAAATTGTGTCTTAAAAAAAGCTTAATTGTTTTTAAGTGTGTACTCATAAGATAAAGGGAACAAGGAAGTAAAATAAAAACAACACGAAATCGGTCACAAATCTGACGTGTCAGTTCACTAACTTCCACGATCACCCAAACCACCTGTACCTGGGGTTTTTACAATTTAACAATGATTTAAAGCTGTCCATATCCACTATCTAAGGACCCCTGTCTAGTACCTACAGTATGTGTTAGATTGATCCTATAGTGGTACCAAGGGCTTCTGACTGAGGTATGAGTGAGTACTGACATAACCATGACCTTATAGATTTAGTTACAGCTAAAGAATTTAATACGAAGTTTTAGCCCAGTTTTTAACATCTGATCATCTTTTGAACAAACATACTGCCTTGGCTTTTTAGGTATGATTATATATCTGACTAATTGGGTCCTGAGGCTGCTGTTTCCTCTGCTGGAGTTTCCTGATGTTCCTCTATCTATCACTGCTGGAACTATTTCACACTTCAACTATGGCCAAAATATCCCAGAGCCTCCACTGCCCTCCAAGTAAGGACTGATCGATTTTAAAGTTGCATAACATGACCACGAGGTCCCTTATCTGTTGGAAAAACTTGCGCTGTAAAAGTCTGGTACACTGCACTGAACAGAATTGGTATATGTAAAAACTCCCCAAAACTAAAGTGAACAAATAATGTATAACAAAAAAAACAAACAAAAGATAAATAAGTGCACTGAGTGCCTATTATCAATATTATTGTCTAGGAAGTAGAAGAAATGAATATAAAACAGTCTCATTCACTTCACATTTTGATCTGTACATTTAGAATACCAGGTGAGTAAAGTGTGGGTGGGTATAGGAGCAGACTGGTGGTCTAAGTCTATTTAACAACTAAAATATTATAAAAGGCACACATTAAATATAAAATTACACTACAATTTCTTGTATCAATCATCTATCATCAGCCGTAGCATTACTGGCACCATAGACTGACACTGCAGGCACACATTGACACATCGGGGACTGTAGCATTAACCAATAATAGCATTAACACACACAGGAATGGAAAGACAGACACATAATAGAACCACATGAAATTCTGTATTTTCCAGATGACAGAATACACCTGGATATAAGCCACACCCACTATATATATATATATATATATATATATATATATATATATATATATATATATATATATATATATATATATATATATATATATATATATATATATATATATATATATATATATATATATATATATATATATATATATATATATATATATATATATATAAGCCGCAGATATCCACATTGTAATATGATTTATTTACATAGAAAGATTCTGTAAATATTTATTCATAGGTTAACTGATTGTTTTCAAATGGTGCCTGAAACACGGCAGTAAAACAGCTGATTAAACAAAACAGAAAAGTCATTAATGGTTTAATCCATCTCCCTCCAGTGACTGAATTCACCAAAGCTGTCTTCTTCAGTTATGGAATTGAACAACCTCAGAAAAACTCACTAGATTGATTGCTTTCAGCTTAAAAGCTTCATCATATGCATTTCTTCCAGTGATTTCCATGATGAGGGTGTGTGCATGACACGCAAAATAACTACATGCCATGTGTTTTCCATTGCATATGCTGAAAACTCTTCTGTGCATTGATATCTTCTCTTTGTCTGGTTTTTGTACTTCCTGCTAGAGTGTCCCCTGAAGATTGTTAACCCGGAAAAATCCATACACTGACCACATCGTGGTATAGCCAGCAGGGCTCCAAGTATGGGAAGAAAGTAGTGGCTTATAGACGGGAAAATAAAGTACAGTCATCAGAAAAAAATCCTTTAAAAAAGGATTGAACAAGTGAGCTTAAAACAAAGCTTTAGTAAAGCTTTTAGTCAGTACTGAAAATCATGTTTCCATAAAATGTGATTTTCAAATGAACATTTTAAACATTGGAAAAGAAACATGTAAATTAAATCTGTTTCCATAAACTGGTTGTGGATCATCTCAGTTCTTCAAATCCTCAACAGGGGGCAGTGTAGTCTCTCTTTGATAGGATTCTAATAAATAGGCAAAAAGAAACAGGTTGTTGTTTTGAGTCTAAAATGAAATAGACGGAGGAATGATTCAACTTCCTCAATCGTCCATATGACTGCAGTAGCAGACAGAATTTACCACTTTATCAAAATATCTGGAAAGATGGAAAAACAGCTGATTATTCATGTGAATTAAATTAAATGATAAGCTGCTTCCATTTCCTATTCATATATTTACTCTTGTGCAAAAAGAGGTCAGCAAGAAACGTTGAACCATGGGGTTTGGTGCATGAGTTCCACTAGGAACCTGATCCATAGTGTTTCATAGGAGAAGAGTCACCAACGATGCCCTGTAGACATGTCAGTTATCTAGTACGGCTTTGGAAAACCCAATAAAGACGTGTTTCTACAACATTCTACACAGGGACCACATACTATTCCTTGAGAGTGTTTCCATAGAGATACTATCGTACCTGGATGTCATCACGAGGTGCTGTCAAGCTCACACTGATATTTTTTCATCAGCCACCAAAGACAGAAATGGCTCAACCTCCACAACCAAGTTTGTAGTTTTGTGGACTGGCATCATTTTGTAGGTTTTATGAACAATAGGTTAGTCTAAAAGTTAACTCCTCTTCCATGTTTGGTGCATTGACTGTGTAGACTTTGTATTTACGTATTTGCAGTCTGACACCACAAATGAAAAAAACTGTCACTCTCTTGACTTCTTGAAAAAATATTCTTAATTGATTTGATACTAACTCATACTTGTATGATCATTAAAGGTTCCGTTTTTTCTGCTGATCAGTTGACATTAGCAAAAAAAAAAATTCTAAGCTAATGTTAGCGAGTGTTTGTATATTGTTGCATTTTAAATGTTTACAATAGTAACTTCTCATCAATTAATCCTATCAAATGCATGGAAATAATTGGTGTGAAATATAGTTTGTCATCTTTTCACGGTCATCAGATATTCAGATTCAGATTACTTATTTATTCCCTAAGGGGCAATTCAATTTGCATACATTGGTCGCAGCAATTACACTGGGATCTGTCAATATTCAGAACAGCTAAAAGGCCCAGCATTAAATAAATAAAATACAACCGTGACAAGTACAACAGAATCAACAGATACATAAATTAAAAAAAGAGCATGTATAAAAAATATGAAAACATGCTGTATACCCTACCCTACACATTAAGCACTATAACTGTCATTTAAAAGCCTGATGGAATAAAATAATTTGCATTAGTTTTCCTTCTGGGAGCTTGATAACGCCTCCCAGAGGGCAATAATGCAAATTTCCTATTAAGCATGATGTATGGGTGTGCAATAATGCTTTTGGCTTTTGGCCTGCCTGCTCCACTAGGAGTATAAATCAGTTGTGGTCACACCCATGACCCTGGCACTAGTTTTTGTGACCCTGGACAAGCTGTTTTTGGTTTTGACCGACAGCCCATAAAAGAAAAGGTTAAAAGACTCAATAAAAGACACATAAACTTGGTTTAGATAGGATCAAAGCAGTCGGTTTCCACAGCAAATAAATATGTTGTTGGCCTTTTCTTAAAATAACCTCTGTTTTTATCAAGATATGACACATTCAGACCGTGAGAGGCTCCATCGTTCCTGTGGAAACACTGTCATCTTCTACAACATTAATTCACCAGCAAAGCCATGAGTTGCATCAATGACTGTGTTGGCGAAAACATGTGGTTTATGTTCATTTAGTAGAAAAGGCTACTTTTTTTTCTCCCGCTTTCTGTTTTTGATATAATAACCTGAGTTTTTATGAACATCAACATGATCAGTAAATTAAATATAAGAAAATACCAGATTTTCACTGAATAAACACAAAATACAGAGGATAGCATTATAATAAATGGTGATAAATTATTGAGACAGGGGTTTTCAAATATGTGTGGGATGAAAAAAAAACCATGAAAAAACATGTAAATATTTGGTTGGCTAACTACAGTACATATGAGAGGCAAAATTGCACCTCAAGTGAAAATGAGAGAAAATGTTAAGATGTGTTAAAAGAGACATTTAAAACATATACTGATCTGGAAATGTATTTAAAAACTCTTAAAAACACACCAAAATATTAAAATGTGGAGGGAAGATGTATAAAAACAAACACAGATCTAAAAATGTATTTAAAAAGATGCTGAAAATACACTAAACTGTTGAGATGTGTTAAGAGATGTTAAAGAAGCATTCACAGATGTTAACATGTATTTAAAAACTATTAAAAATACACAAAAATGTTAACATATGTGCAGATGAAATGTGCAAAAACATACACAGACGTAAGTTTTTTTTTCTTCCATTAGTTTATCTTAACAACAATAACCTTGTCAGGAACACAGACATAAACTCAATGAAGTCATTAACATATGATCAGCCCCCACCACACTCCAATACAAACTTTACTAAAGTGCACATGTAAATTTTATAGTTTATTTTTTTTCTTCATTTTTTTTGCTTTGATAAATTCTCAGTGTTGTGTTTATCACTAATTGCCCAGGTTTCATAGCCA
Organism: Siphamia tubifer; assembly: GCA_020466265.1. NCBI lineage: Eukaryota > Metazoa > Chordata > Actinopteri > Kurtiformes > Apogonidae > Siphamia > Siphamia tubifer. The sequence continues at coordinate 35,840,080 of CM035785.1, forward strand.
TGCATCACTGTTGAACTAGAACTTGTTTTAGATTTGACCTCGATACTGTACGTCTCTATCGGTCTACTGTCTCCAAACCAGGGTATGTAGTTTGTCTATGTGCCACTTTTAGACACTCGGGGGTTAATTCCTGCTTCTATGCACATGTCATGGGAAGGACATGTATTTTTGTGGCCCCTGCAGTGGGGTTTGTTCATGAGAAGGTAGAGCATTTTCCTCAGTTCAAGTTAAAGAGATGATCTGGATTAGCCAGTAGAATAAACTGAAAACACTTAAATCAATGGAATTATGACTTAACCTGAACCATCTATAGCATCATGAGGACTCTGCTTAAGTGCAATAAAAACTACTCAGCAATTTTAGGACATGTACCTTTTATTTGTGTGTAGCTTAAAGGCTAAAAACTGCTTATTATATTCGCCGGAGTGACAAAATGCGATATTTGTCCAGAAATGCAGTTTTGTAAAAATATATAGGGGGTGCTATAGAGTGACTTATTTATAATGTTGTGTGTTCAATAGGTGTAGAACTGCGAGACTGACAACTGAGCCAAATTTCAGTCAAATCAGTGTTTGTACGTCCGAACTCCAGCAATTTTAGTAAAAGCAAATTTATAGGGGGCGCTATAGAGCGAAATAATAATTTAATTTGACAAATGGGTGTAGACCCGGGAGAGTCAAATTTCAACCAAAATGGTGTTTGTATGTCTGAACTACAGTCATTTTAATAAAACCACATTTCTAGGGGGCGCTATAGTATGAAATCAGAATGTTTTTAGCTAAATGGATGTAGACCTGGGAGATAGACGTCTGTGTCCAATATCAGTTAAATCGGTGTTCGTATGTCTGAGCTGAAGCCATTTATGTAGTGGTAATTTTTCTTGAAAAATTTGCAAATTGCAATGTCTTAGCACAAAAACAATGCAAGTTTTCCACACCAGACCTTTCTGTGTGGAGTTTGCATGTTCTCCCCGTGTCTGCGTGGATTTTCACCAGGTACTCCAGGCTCCTCCCACCATCCAAACACATGCACTGATAGGTTAATTGGTTAATCTAAATTGTCCATAGGTGTGAATGTGAGAGTGATTGTTTGTCTATATATGTTCAGCCCTGAGATGAACTGGAGACTCATACAGGGTGTACCCCGCCTTCACCCATTGTAACTGGATTAGGCCCCCAGTGACCCCGCGACCCTAGTGAGGATAAAGCAGGTTCAGATGATGAGACGAGATTTAGAACTGCGTTGTTAGTGCTGGGTTTTCATTGGTTAGTGGCTTTCGATGGGATACATGTAGTTTGGAGTGAGGGTCGTGCTGTTCAGTTGACATGCACATAGCCTTATGACAGAACGATGATTATGTTGATCAGCTGATATTGTTTTTGGTTTTTTATCTTTTGATTTTTTTTGTACTAAGATGATCCGTTTGTGTTTCTAAGACGTGCAAGAATAAAAGACAAAAAGAAAGGCCATAGCAAGTGGGTTTAATATGGAGGAATTTGTGAGGGCTTTTGCACAGAAAAGCAAAAAAAGGAATGTGATAGACAGATCAATATAGATAAAGTGACATGACACAGGGTTAATTTATAAACAAATTTATACAACAGTAGGTGGAGTTTGGGGGATTTAAACATGGCGACTTATGGTGCAGGCCAGAAGTCCTCCCTCTGGCAATTTTCCTGCCCCACTAAGTACCTAATTCTGCTGTTCAACCACAGCTGAGAAACCAACGAGTGACATTAGGGTTTGTTTATAGACTAATAATATGCAGTCTAGGGTTCCATACATTATTTAAAATTAAAATAAATAAATAAATTACTTAATTAATAAATTTAAAAAATCAATAAAATAAAATAAATAAATAAATAAAATAAAAAACAAGAAAAAAATGCAGACAATTTAGAAAAAGGGAAAAAAAAGGAAGAGGAAAAGAGACAAGAGAGAAAAAAACACGATTTGTTACCTACTTTCCTATCTGCTCATTTGTTTTGTTTTTTTGTTTTGTTTTTTTGTATATGTGTATATGTTTAGCACTTCAATTATTTATTATTAGTATTATTATTATTATTGTTATTTTTATTATTATCATCATTTTTGTACTATGCACTATATTGCTATAAGATGAATTCAGGTTACTGGGGAAGTGAAGAAGGGGTAGGATTAAATAAGCTTATGCTTCATCCTACTTCTTTTTGGACATGTCATTGTGTATTATTATTATTATTATTATTATTGTTGTATTGATTATTGTTGCACTCTGCACATGTTCGAAATAAATCATTCAAATAAATAAAAAAAAAACAATCGTTTCAATCTGTGGAGTGACCGTAACACATGTCAACTCTGTACACAATACTGATATATTGAACCTTTACATTACAGTATGTCCCCATGTGTAGTTAATGTATTTATGTCATACAATACCACTACTACTACTATTAATATTGTAAATTGTTTTATGAAAAATACAACTATTGTTGTGTACATAAGCACTCATAGTGATGATGTGCATTTTATGTGAGTGCTCATATTTGTTAGATTGTGGATTCTGTAGCAGAGACATGAATCATAACGCACTGTGGTAATGACATGCATGCATTAAGCTAAGTTTGATGTTCTGCTGTAAATATAACTGGGCTCTTAGATAAAGATCAAAGCCATCAAATCTTGCATCGATTTACTCACAACCCTATCATAGTCGGGTTTCATCTGCCGCACTGAGCCACAGTGGGCCTCGCACAGGAAAAAAAAAAATACAAGGCCTAAATATGGCCTGATGCAATCTGTCTGACACAGCCGTCAATAGGTTTAAATGGAGGAGCTACGTATTCAGCCGTTTCCTGGTTGGAGCCCTGTACTTATGTGTTTTCCCTCTGTGCCAGGGCTGCAGTCAGCATTAATAGGCTGCTTTGAACAAAAAGATTGAATATGAAAAGGAATGGGATATTAGGTGCCATGAAGGGATTGTGCTCTCCCCTCCTTGAAGCTGTCATATAATTAGATAAAGGTAGACCCTGTCCGTCCCTGTGGAGAGTTTCCTGTGACCCAAAGGTCATCATGCAGATCCATTGTAAGATGTTTCTTACCTTCATGTCAAGGTGACATCACCTCACAACACTGAGGCAGAGAAAAGAAAGGAACACTCGGCGAATAATGGATGAGTTTAATTTGATGATAAAAGGCAAAGTAATGCATGTGTAAAAGGTAAAAGCAAACACACTGAAGATGTCTTTTCATTTCATATGAACAGGGCTTGCACCTTACAAGACCCAGAATGAGAACAAAGAACCACAGGTTATGCTTACCTCCACATCACGGGGCAAGGTTTCAAGGTTTTTTTTATTCCTTTCTTTTTTTTTTTAATCAATATACCCGAGCAGAAACGTGAGTTTATTTGTAAAACTCATGCTCCAAGGTGACGTGATGGAAAGATAATTGGTAAAATATTTCTTGACATGTACAATCTCCAATGTAATACTCACTGAAATATCTTTATCTAAAAATCTCAAAATATATGTGTTCTTTGCCTCAAGTTAGACATCCCGTGTAGTTCAATCAATCGTGGAGCCTGACATGCTTTAATAAGCACAGGTGCCCATTTTCCACTTTCAAACCGTTTCTTTTATTCTGACCCAGTTTTTTTTTTTTTCCCTGTATGATATACTGACAGGTAGGTTCCTCTGCTGTGCACACAAAATACTCTATACTATTGCAGAAAATGTAAGCCTTTGGGCAGTTGTTTTCTTTGGATAAGTCATACAAAAATCCTGGATATTCAGGACAACAAACCTTGGAAATAAACGTAAAATCAGATTCAAGTTCCAAGAACTTTATTTGCAGTGTGCATGAACACAGATGTGAACTTTTGATAGACATGGCCTTGATCATTTTAACTCAATAGGGTCTCGGAGCGGGCGGCACGGTGGAGCAGTGGTTATCACTTGTGCTTCACAGCAAGGAGGTCCCTGTTTTGATTCCCACACCTAAACTTTCTGAGCGGGGTTTGCCTGTTCTCCCCGTGTCTGCGTGGGTTTTCTGCGGGTACTCCGGTTTCCTCCCACCATCCAAACACATGCACTGATAGGTTAATTGGTTAATTAAAAAAATTACCCATAAAAGTGTGAATGTGAGAGTGATTGTTTGTCTATATATGTTCAGGCCTGAGATGAACTGGAGACTCACACAGGGTGTACCCCGCCTTCACCCATTGTAGCTGGATTAGACCCGAGGTGACCCCCATAACCCTAGTGTGGATAAAGTGGGTTCAGATGATGAGATGAGGGTCTCAGAGCTACTTTTAAGGCATTATTTTTTCTGTATATTCCCTATTTCTTCATTTCTTAAGTGATGTATCACCATTCATTCTAATATTATTATGATAGTTGTATTTTTTTTCTGTGAAAATCAGGTATTTTTCTCAACTTAATTCTTTGACTGTGTACAATTGCCTCCAGCCACCATCACTGATCCAACTCCATGGGCTTTACTAGTGAATCAGTGTTGTAGAACACAACAGTGTTTCCACATTCATCACAGAGCTTCTGAACATCTACATGGGTTACATCTGATGACCATGCACAGATGATAAACTGTATTTTAAACCATTTATTTAAATATATTGATAGAATCAGTAGATCGGCATCATCTTAGTAGATGGTTTTGATTGATGGTGAATGTTTGGGTTTTTATAGGTTAATAGGCATAGTTCCAAAGTATGCCCATAGGGGGTGGTGTCTGGTTTGGTGGCTTCACTCTGCAGATGTGGTTTTATTTGTTTCATCAAACTGTGATTTCCAGCTCAAGCCGTTGTTTGCTGTTTGTAGCTGAGGATAAAGTTGCTGCAATAATTTAGTCTAGCTTTTAATGTAATGTTTATTTGTCAGAGGCAATGTACAAATACATTAATCTCAAAAGCGAGGTCTGCTCGATATTCCGACATCCAGCAAACTGCCAGGACTGTTGACAAAGAAGGGAAGTGGAAACAGACTCCGTCCAACAGCCAAGTCATCTCCACTTAGGGGGACGAAGGCAGCACGCCGCCCGAAGACAGCCTGCCTGCGACGGGACCCCAGCCACAGCAGTGACCCCCACTTGGGCGGCGGTGTTGTACCAATTGATGGCAAAGTGACCCTCAGACAGCCGTAGGCCCGGGAGGAACGCAAGGTGTGATTGAAAGGAGGAGACAACAATGGGATGTTGGAATAATGCTATTATTCCCCTGGTCAGGTGCACACACAATATCGAATATTTACTTTACATGCCATACAAAAGTAACCTTCGCTCATAATTACAATGGCTAAAACCATATATATGTATTTTTATATATGTATTTCAGTTTTATATTGTTTATTTTAAAATCTATTTCATACTACTACTACCACCACCACCACCACCACTCTTACCACTGCTACTAATAATGGATTAGATTAATATAAAATTACAAATATAGATTTAAAGAATTATTGAAGGAGTATTTACTGGCAAAAACATACTCGGTATCTGGTAATGTCTAATTGATTGATAAAAAAAATATGCTTGACCATTTAGAAAGTATGCTAAAAGCTACTTTTTTGGGAGAATACTGTTAATTAAACTAGGTCCTGTATTAAATGGATGTTGTTTATGTTTTGTAATTGTTTTTTGTTGTTGTTGCGATGGTTTGTTTTGTTTTCCATATGGGTGTTTTTGTAACTGGTATGCTGCAATGTAAAGAAAATTATGTTGGGTGTGGATGCCATGAAGAATAATGATGGCTTAAACCAAAGCTAATGGAGATCCAAATAACTTAAATTAAATATAGCAGTTTTGGACCGAGTTTCCTCCCCGAAGTGGAGCAGGTTAACGACCCTGGGTTGTTCTTCATGGCAGATGAATCGGCACTAGGTCTGCAGTGATGTAGATCCTGTGCTGCACTATTGTGAGGAATAGGTGATGCTCTCAGTTTTCCGGTTAATCGAGGCCCCTCCCCTTCACCTGTGGTCACAGACCCTTAACACAATGAAGGGTTGTGTCCAACAGCCTGGGGACGCCTTGGTGAGGAGGAGATTGGAACACTGAGTGCTGCTTGTCTTCTGAAGCATCCCAGACCCAGATAAGTCAAAAAAGACAGATGGAAGAAACAGTACAGTGTAATAAAAGACTGAGGTAGAGAGTTCTTTACACATGGGAGTTTCATTGTGAGTTGCAGTCGTCCATACATTTGCCTTACAAGTGCACTATAGAACATTTGTGCATGGTTGTGCACTTTATATTGGAGTGTGTTTTTAGTTATTTGTCATGTAAGCCAACTATATTTCTATTACAGCAGTTATATGTATTTATGGCAATGACCACAACACACTGATTTCAATATACAGGTATGAAATTGTTGTTAAGGTTGCCCTAGAGTTCTTCTGTGCCTCTCTCTTACAGAAACAAAGAACAACATGAACACTGCAAAAATGTTTTTATTTCAGAAATATTACTGTATTGATGAAAAGCAAATGCATTGTAAACAGATTTACTTATTAACTGTGTGTCTGTATATGTTGCTCATGAAGGAGCCAGAATATTAAAACAAGAAATGACAAATTAGATGAAAACAGCAATGAAACTGTCTTGTTTATGAAAAGCTGCAAAACTAATGGTTTCACCAATGTTTTGACAAACTACACTGTAAACCTCAACGTTCAGAATAATTAAATACATTCATTTGTGAATACTCAAAGTTTAAGAAATAGTACGACTAACTCGAATGTGTTATGTTGCTGTAACATGTTGTTCTTTTTAAGTACTTCCAACTAATATCTATTTAATTAAGAGGAACTATTGTGGATATAGTGAATATAACTTAAAACATAGATGAGGTAGATACTTTGTTTCCAGCTGTTTTTTCACAGTAGAAAAATGCCTTGAGGTCGAACAACAGAGTTTACCGGTACTTCCTCATACATGTCCATGACGCAGTAATGAGGTGTCTCTGATTGGCTCAGAATGTGTAAAGGGAGACCTCTCCCCTCCCCTCTTGCTCTGTGTGTGTTTACCATTCCAGAGTATCATCCAGCAAGGTTTTACTTGTTCTGAAAATGTGCAGGGAAAAAAACAAGGCTGTATTTCCACAGAGAGCACATGAACCAGTTTCATCCGCCATTTTTTTCAAGTTTGTGCAGCAGCTACTGTGATGCCGTCTTCTCTTGTAGATGCTAATGCTACTTCAAATTTGCTGCAGTAGAGAACGGGCTTAACCCCACGTGGGTAACGCTTAAGTCCATCTGACGTCAGATGGACCAGCTTTTTTAGGTCCATTGTTCCTCTTGTTGTTTTCTGTGAATGCGGTATGCCGCCAGTGGAGGTGACCCATCAGATTCCAAAAGGAGCGTGGAAAAGAAGTTTTCAGCGGAATGACACCTTTAAGTAATTAAATGCTGAGAATGATAGTGAAGTCTGTATCATATGCAATCCATTGCAGGAACCTACACTGACTATTTAAACTATTTAATTTTTTGTAAAAATAATTGTTTGTTTTTCCATGTATATTTGGCTCATTTGTTCTGATTTATGAAAATGGTATAAAGCAGGATCACATTGATTTGTGACAATAGCTGTATATTCTTCTATGCTAGGTTCTCGTAGTCAGACACTAGTGGGTTTAGCTCTGAAATAGACAGAGATGGGATTGTCTGTCATTGAATATACCTTTTATAGCAGAAAAGGCAGATTCACATGGGTAATGGGACCTATATAAGGCTGACAGGAAAAAGCTGGGATACTGCTCCTATGAGGGCAGGTACCAGAATTCACCCTTTTTGTCAGTGCGTGTCTTAGATTTCATTTGAGCATCATCCTGAAACCCCAGTGTTTCTTCTCTGCTGCACTTCAACTGTGCAGCCAATGGCATCCACGTCAGCATCTGAAAGTCTGCACAAAATTGCTCAGGATTAAATTATAATTTGTTTGAGAGGACAAAGCTGTAAGGCGTACATTTAAAACAACACTAGTGATGTCCCCATACAAGTTTTTCACTTATACTCTGATACTGATATTCCAGCCTTGAGTATTGGTCGGTAGTGATCCGATATCAGCACAAATATTTTGTAGTGTGGAATATTAAAAAAAATGCTTCACCAAGTGATATTACTCAAAAACAGATGACAACTAGAAAAGCACTCTGAGATATAAACCTCCGCCACGGCAGATCTCCCCCCTTCAAATGAAGAGAGGTCTGCCAAGGAGGTTATGTTTTCGGTGGAGTTTGTCTGTCAGCAACATTACTTTAAAAAATTATGGATAGATTTTGACAAAATTTTCAGGATGTGTTGGGAGTGTCACCTGGAACAATTTATAAAATGTTGGTGTTGATCCGGAAGATGTCCTGGCATCTGGATCACTTTGAAACGTATTCTCTATTTACTGCAATATAAAATTTCAAAGTGATCTAGAATCCAGGATCTTTTCCTCCCAAAAAATCCTGAAAACTGTGTCAAAATCCATCCATAACTTTTTGAGTAATGTTGCAGACAGACAGACTCTACCAAAAACATAATTTGCTGTGCGGAGGTAATATGTCTACACAGTAAATTTTGCAGTGTTAAATCAACACTTAGAGAGTTAATTTGGAGACAATGGGACCAAATACACTCTAGAAGAAGTTAAATAAACTCTCTAAGTGTTGATTTAACACTGCAAAATTTACTGTGTAGGAAACAATTTAATTTCCATTAACCAAAAAAAACCCCGGTACCATCAGTACTAAGGTCCAGTACCATTTACACTTCCAGAGATTTCTCAGGAAGAATAACTTGGACAGGAAGCTGCTGTTGGCCTTTTACCACTCATCCATTGACAGCCTGCATTTCCACCTGGTGTGGGAGTTACAAACTGTAAACTGGAATAAGTTAGCAAAACTGAAAAATTTAAGGCAATTGGTTACTCTTTTAAGTTGATGAACTTAAAAAATACACTTTTCCAGAACTTAAAAGATGCTTATTAAAGTATAATTAAATTAAAACATTACTCATTACAGTTTTTCTTGGTCGCTTTGGTGCATTTCTCACAACAATTTGTACATTTGCACAACTGAACATCCAGAACATCCAGTGCAAACGGCAAAACCTAGTGGATAATCTGCAAAAGCAAATCACTCTCTCAAAACAGTTAGTCTATTGCACAAAAGCAAGTACTCATGCCAATGAAACTGCCATTGCCATCAAAACCACAAGTCTTGACACCATAGACTATGGACAAGTAAGTCAATTGCTTTTGTCATGTTTTCATTATTGTCAGTGTTTTCCAATGCAAAAAAAAATCATAACCCACTGACACTTCTGCCTGAAAGACCACTTCTAGCCATTCGAAAACTTCCGTAAAGTTGCAAGTTGCTGGAGGTAGGGGCTAAATGAGTACAAGACACTGAATATGTTTCACATTTTTACAGTACTGTACTTTGTTCCCTGCAATGAAAAAATACACCAACATTCTGTCAGTCTGAAATAAAACATAAGAAACACCCTTTTGGTAGAGCTTCATGCAAAATTGCAAACAATACTGTAATACAGTAATGGGACATAGTACAGTTTCATTCTGGCACATCCTGACGTTCCTGTCTGTATGGCCACATATTCTCATTGACGTCACAACGGATGTTATCTCTTGCAATGCAGCGTGGGAAAATTGCCTTTGATTGACTTTGACATTGCCTTTCAATCCTATGTTGTGGAGAGTAACAGTAAATTTCATTACAATGTACAGTAAACATACTGTATTACAGTGTAAACTATTGGGTAAGTGTACTTACCAGTACTGTACATGCCTGTTCTCCCGAGGAAATGTTTGAATTATAGAATTCACTGTGGTCCGTCCAACATTTGGTCGAACCCTGCAACCAGCCTCAGCCATTGTGAGACCGTGATTGATCACATGGCCTATGAGAGTTGCCCTGATTTAGGGAGAAATTAGAAGATTTAGAAATTAGGGATTTGCCTATGTATTTGGCCTCTTCTCCCTGCTACTCTAGCCCTTCCTCTTCCTCTTCCTCCCCGCATCCTCACTCCTCTTTCGCGTCGCTGATCTTCCATTTGTCACAAAATTTTAGAAAGGCAAATATTCTGTCCTGCTTAGTTTATATAGTTTTGCAAATGGGGGTCCATGGGTTTCCACCATGATTGATTGTGAACAAGTGGCTTGTCATTGATTAGTAAACTATAGATCACACCCCCTCTTGTGAGGAGGAACTGAAGTTCACCTGAAAGTAATTGTTCCATTTATGTACTAGGAGGCATTTCAGGCCAAAAAATTATAAAGAAAAGCATAGAATTTGCTTGACATAATTTGAAAACAAGTTCATCAATTTTGTTTGTAATGACTAAAGCAATGAAATGAAGACTATTTGTTTTGTTGTGAATGACTATTCAGCATCCATTATGACATTCCATTGTGACTCAAATGACAAAAGTGACTGATGATGAGCTGAAACAACATTTTGTTGTATGAAAGCAACTGAAACATGTCCAAGAACAATGGTAATTTGTTCAGAGGAAGGGGAAATTGCTACTACCATGTGCACACATGACTGCATGTTGTGAAGGTTGAACTAACACTTATGAGAAATGACTTTCTGATCTGAAAATTGCACCAAAGCGGCTGAGATTAGTATTCTAAGGTTGTCAGTCCTACTGGGAGACTAAGTCAGGATTCAGTGTGTTGCCCAAGGACACTTCGGCACGTGGACAGCCAGACCCAGGAAGTGAACTGCTGACCCTTCAGTCATTGGATGACCCGGTCTACCAACTGAGCCACAGCCACCCCTGGATAAAATCACTGTGTTTTCGTGATTGCAATTTTATTGGTGTGATAGATATTGATGGTTATTTGGAGTGCTCTGATATTCTGCTTCAGCACCTACTACATCAGTTAAGCATATTGTTTTCAATCATCCTTATTTGAAACAATAGAAACAAGGCAGTCAGAGACAGCATTAAATCATTCCACTAAGTTGTACCTCATCTGTTTTTAAGTTATAATCACTTATATCCACAATAGTTCCCCTTAATAAATATATTAGTTGGAAGTACTTAAAAAGAACACGTTACAGCAACTTAATACATTTGAGTTAGTAGTATTATTTCTGAAATTTTGAGTATTCACAACCTAATTATTCTGAACGTTCGGGTTTACAGTGCACTGAGGGAGGATAGTGAAAGCATCACAGAGGAATACTGGCTGCTCTTTCCCCTCTCTGTTTGACATTCACACCACCTGATGCCTCAGCAGGGCTCAGAGCATCATTAAGGACAGTTCACATCCCGGCTCTCAGCTGTTTGACCTGTTGCCCTCTGGCAGGCACGACAGGTGCATCAAGGCAAAACAGACAAACAGACTGAAAAACTGTTTCTTTCCCAGACACACCACCACCCTGAATGCTCACATGTAACAACCAGAGTGGCCAATACATGGACAATGGGCAAAATACAGTGGTGATAAAAAGCTTTTGGACCTCCAAGCCCCAAGCCTTTGTGATACATTGCATTAAGAATCATTCTTAAGTCACTCTTCTCCACACCCACATGCAGGGAGCATGTGGGTCTGTGTACATGCTCTGTTCTGTCAAGGTCAAAGCTGAATGTTTCAGCAAAAAAAACAAAACAGTATGTGACATGTTTAAACTGCCAATAATTCAGTTTTCTCTTTCTTATATATAAAAAAATTAAATAATTAGAAAAGCACTCTGAGAGCGCGAACCTCCGCCAAGGCAGACCTCCTTCCTTTGAATGAAGAGAGGTCCACCAAGGAGGTTAAGTTTTGCCATTTTGTTTGCATGTTTGTCTGTTAGTTATTAAGATAACTCAAAAAGTTATGGATGGATTTTGATACAGGATGTTTTGGCATTGTCACAAGGAACAAATGATTACATTTTGGTAGTGATCCAGAAGAGATCCTGGATTCTGGATTACTTGGAAATTTTACATTTCAGAAACTGGAGAATACATTTCAAAGTGATCCAGAATCCAGGATATCTTCCAGATCACCACCATTTGTTCCTTCTGACACTCCCAGTACATCCTGAAAATTTCATCAAAATCCGCCAGTAAGTTTTTGAGTTGTCTTAATAACTAACAGACAGACAGACAAACAAACTCTGGCAAAAACGTAATGTCCTTGGCGGAGGTAGAAATAATAATTTCCATCTGTCTGATGTAACCACATCTTTTGAAATACAAAAAAGTATTTCGACAAATATTTCATAATATTGGAAAGTGTGTAAAATTTTAAGGGTGTGCAAAAACTTTTTCCCACTACTACTACTATTGAGCTCCGGCTGTCATGTGAGTTTTGGTTGTCAGGATGCCATGTTGGCAGTAAACATGATGACCAGCTTCGCACCATCTGAGTGCACATCTCACTTTGATTCACGTGAAATTCAGATTTATATACAGAAATTGGACACATTAAATATAACTGATGCATATAATGCCTCTGGGGTCCTGTTCAAAAGTATCTCCTCCTCAGCATGGAAGGGGAAAAAAGAATGGCTTCTGTATTTCTATTTGTCTAGTTACCGTTATTTAAGTGTCACTGCACTGTGGGATTTTATTTAAGTGACATTGAGATGACTGATCTCTGGCCAAGGCACCATCCATACAAAATCAAAACTATCTAAAATACATACATGATACATAATGGACAATAAAACTAAATATCTAATATACACTGACTTGAAATGTAGGCCTTTTTAAAATCCTGAATACAATGATAATCATGACACTGAAAGCTCAACATATCAATAAAATATGAAACTCACAATATGCACTAAATGCACTGAACATCATTACACATTCATTAAAACACAATTTTAGAATTTGATTAATCAACACAATACATCCTCCTTTTGTTTCTTACAAATGTTCTCCATGTCATTTACACTATTATTACAGGTGAAGCATGTGCTGAAGCAGTAACATTAATAATAATAATACATTAGAGCCATTAGCCAGTGAACACTCTCTGAACAAGCATTCATTTTACAATTGCAACCACATTAGAGTCATCATTCGCACCAGCTTTTGTCAACAGAAAAATGTCTGCAGGCAAAACCTAGAAGGAAAAACACCTACAAAAATAGTTTGATGTCACTTCAGCTTTGATGTCTGGTCCTATAATACTGGCCACAGGTTAAAATCTTTCCCACTGCTGGGGACTGGAAACGTTGACTTAGTTCAGTGATCTCCGTCTTTATGTTCTTTACATTTATCTTAGTTTTCAAACTGTCATCCTGCTGAAAACCACTTTTCCACGCTCCTTTTGGAACGTGATGGGTCACCCCGAGTTACCAGCACTTGCTGCGTTTGCTGCGTGGTGTGTCACCTCCACTGGCTGTATTTACCAAACATAGAAAACAACACAGAGAAACGAGCCACTTAGAAAAAGCCTGTCCACACTATGTAATGTGGACATGGGCAGCACCCACATGGGGTTAAATCGGTCTCCCATTGTAGCGAATCCGAAGTAGCATTAGCATTAGCATCTACAAGAGAAGACGGCGCTGCTGCACAAACTTGGAAAAAAAAAAGTGGCGGAGCAAAGTGGTTCATGTAACCTAAAAAATGGCTCCAAACATTCCAAAAATGTAATGGTATTCAATGGAAAATAAAATGCAATAATTTTGGTTTGTCATGTGCCCTGAATCACACACATTGTACCTCATAATACATTATAATTATTGATGTGCATTTCAACTCCTACTGTTAACCAACTGATTCATTTGAGAGTAAAATCCGTTAATAATTTGGACTACACGGCTGGTGCACATGTGACGACACCACTCACCGCCATCTTGTCTGCAAGATGCAAGGCGTGATGTCACATACGCGACACATTGTAGTCTCTTACTGAGCCCACATAAAACCTAATGTCACTTTTGCTTCCCATCAAAAACAGATGGTCTGCCTATGACACATCAAATATTTCTTATTAACCTTCACTACCATATGTACATTTCAGAGCACTTGTCAAATGGAATCAGAATTTAGCTTGACTTGCTCCATTCACTCCCATTCAAATTTTTTCCAAGCAAAACACCCATGGACCAGAAATAGAAGGATCAACATGCTAGTTTTGTTTTGAATTGCCCTAGTCACACTTTGACATACCTTCAGAAACATATCATCTATTGTCATCTGTCTTGTGCATAATGAGCTGCTTCATTGGCTCCACCACCAACTCTCCACAGCAATATTTGCTCCCTTTCATGGTCAACCCATACCCCATTTGTCCACACTCTGAGCCCAAGCTCCCATCAAACACATTTCCAGACTTCTTCTTAAACCTCAAAGTCATAGCTAGACTGGTGCCACTTCTTTCCAAAGCTGATGTCACAAAACTGGTTCAACTTCAGTGTCCTTCCCAAAAATAACCAGTTGTAGAATATCACTGCCAGAGCCCTCAGTGGTTCAATAAAGTCAATCCTCATAACCTCAATAGTCTGCAATTTTACTGACTTCCTGCCCACCACAGGATTCAATTGAAAGCCCTCCTCCTGACATATAAAGTACGTATCATTAGCAGAAGACAAAGAAGAAGAGCGATATTTCTACTGCAATAAGCTACAACTAGGTGTTACTTTGAGGGGAAATGTCAGATATAAATGTTTCCAGCCAGAGCAGCAGTGAAGAAAATTTCCATATTGCCCTGTGAGAGGAGAGTTTTCTGGCTTCTACTGCCCACATGGGTTAAAAGAAAATGCAGGAAAGGTCAGCAAACGTTGTTAACTAGGAGGTCTGGGAGGTTGACGATGAAAGGCTGACTTATCATCATGGGCATTGGATAAAACTGCATGGAATGAAGCCAGGAAACTTTAGCTTTCTTAACATAGGTTTATTTTCTTCAAACTCGAAGAGAGAATTATTTTATATATGCAAAGAGTAAGAGAATAAAAAAACAGACACATATGGGCTGTTGGATCATAACCGATGCCCCGTGTTAAAGTCACCGACTCGATGAGAAGAAGTTCAGCTACTGAATAAGTCATGATCAGATACATTTATGTTCAGAGTCTTGCTGGGAGCTAACATACTGCTGATATATTCTGGATACTACACGCTGCTTCCAAAGTAAGATAATCACATGACCATGTGGTTCTCAATGTAACCTAGTTCACTAGTAGCCATTAGCAGACAGTTAGAGAAGGCTGTTCTACACATTTACAAAGAATTCTGTGAAATATTTACAAATGATCACTTTCCAAATTTCATTTTGCTGTGTTGGTTGTTGTTAATATTACCACCCAAACTCCTTCCAATATTTTAAGATGAAGTACTCAGAAGTGGTCAAAATACTCACATTGTGTACTTAAGTAGAAGTACAGCTACTTGTGTGAAAAGAATACTGGTAAAAGTAGAAGTACTGATTGAACTCCTCTACTTAAAAGTAAAAAAGTAAAACTTCCAAATTGTAATAAAGTACAAAAGTAAAAAGTAGATGCATTTTCTTTTCTTTTTTTTACCATGATAACAGTAATAAATATTTAACCAGGAAAAATCAGAACAGTTTCAAAAGTGTCAAAAATGAAGCCTTTAAAAGTGAGTTACTGTGTAGAATGTGTTTAATCAGGTCACATCATATTTACTCAGTTTTGTGGGTATGGGCAGAAAATTTGGGAAAAGTGGGGGTGGGGGGTCACAATTGGCATAAAGTCATCATGAGATTTTTTTTTCAAATTATAAATATGAGATTTAAAAAAAGCATGATTTTAAGAGAAAAAGTCATATAACTATAATATATAAAGTCAGTTTCTCTCCTCTTCTCCATTTCCCTTGAAATGACTTATTTTTCATACTATTCTGAGAATGTAAGTAGAATAAAGTACAGGTATTTATATAAATGTAAAGAGTATAAAGTACAGATATGTATATAAATGTAAAGAGTATAAAGTACAGATATTTCTATAAATATAAGGAGTATAAAGTACAGATATTTATATAAATGTAAAGAGTATAAAGTACAGATATTTATATAAATGTAAAGAGTATAAAGTACAGATATTTCTATAAATGTAGAGTATAAAGTACAGATATTTATATAAATGTAAAGAGTATAAAGTACAGATATTTATATAAATGTAAAGAGTATAAAGTACAGATATTTATATAAATGTAGAGTATAAAGTACAGATATTTATATAAATGTAAAGAGTATGAAGTACAGATATTTATATAAATGTAGAGTATAAAGTACAGATATTTATATAAATGTAAGGAGTATAAAGTAAAGTTTCCAGAAAAATAAATACTCAAGTAAAGTACAGATACCTAAAAAAAATCTACTTGAGTACAGTAATGAAGTACTTTTACTTAATTACATTCCCCCTCTGGAAATGCTATCCTACTTTTGCTGCATTTGAAACAAACGAACAAAAAAAAATTTCAGCAAATAATCCAAAAGTTTTATGTATCTACTGCTGGAGTTGCTGATCTTCACCACAGCACAGGGATGTTTGTATGTCTGTGACATATGGAAATGTGAATGTGTCAAACTCTGCAGAATAGTAGGTGGTGGGAATGTACTGTAGATGTTCCACTAAAACAAGCAGAGATAACTGACTTTTATGTACTGGAACGTGCACATCCTGTTCATTAATATGGATATGTTTGTAAAGGAGTATTTGGAATTTGGAATTTCTCTATATGTTTAAAAACCACAACAAAGAAATTTTACAAAATATCCCTGGTCACTACAGTGTAAATGTCACAACAAACCTTTGCAGATGCGGTGGTACCTCTACTTCTGAAAAATGATCCAAGTAACGGAAAAACCTTTACCTCAATTTTTTTCGTCTCCGAATACGAAAGAAAATTCTGTTTACAAAAAGAAACTGAAACCTCCTAGACATAAAAACAGTCCAATACTATACATAACTACGTAATGGACGTAAATACATCACGTACGCACTGTACATAGCATCCCACTCGCTATGAGGGAGCTACCCATGATGCTTTTTGTTACCCTTTGACCCTCATTCATCATGGAGTTCCTGTTGTTTCCTGAGTTTCTCCCAGTGTGCTCATTTAAACTTTATTACAGTGCGTACCAGAACATGACAGTAAACAGGGTGATGGTGGCGCCCTGTTTGGCTGCGGCTGCTGTGTCTGCCAGTAACACAGACACTTTAATGGTAATTTCTCCAACAACTGTAGAACAGCGCTTTTAGTATCAAAAGCTCAGCGAAACAGTGCAAGAAGAGTATATGACCGGCAGACTGTCATCAGTTTAAGAAAATTTCTTAAAAAGCCGCAAGCCCGGAGACGCAGACTCGGTCTGCTATGCCGGTCAGGTCCAGTGTTCTATAGCGGAGTCTCCCCCACAAAGGCTCCGCCTCTGGAGACATCGGAGGCGGCACAACAGGAAGCAGAAGCTCGGCTGTTGCAGTGGATTTACAGCTAAGCTAAGAGCTAACCCCTTCTGACCGCTGCTTCATCAGTCCTGCTCGCCAACATACACTCACTGGAAAACAAACTGGACTTCCTGAAGTTGGATTTAAACACCAAACATGATCCACCAGACTGCTGCATCCTCATTCTCACTGAGACGCGGCTCAACTCTTCTGTCCCGGACACCGCCATTAGTCTTGATGGGCTAAAATCTAAATCTACATTTTCTTTTAACACATATTTCATTCAAAATCTGTACATTTATATAATTTTTCAATGGTTTGAGGGGTACTATTGGGGGCCTTGGAACGAATCAGGCCTTTTACATGTAATATGCAACTCTATTTCAGATAAATTTATGGTACAAAAACACTTCTGGAACAAATTAATTTCGTAAGTAGAGTTACCACTGTATTTGGAAAACCCAGTCTCTGCATACTATGGTTTTGAAAATATATATAGGGGAAAAGAGATGTGTGAATCATCACTGGCCTCATGATTCCATTCATTTCTGATCCACCAGTCAGTGATTCAAATGCACTGTCATTCTCCATATATCACAACGTATATAACTCTCCTTTTTATGCATTGCTGCACAGCATTTGCATCATTTAACACAAGAAAGATAAACCTTATCTCCACTCTTTGTAGAAAGGGCTTTGGAAAAATTGGACTAGAAACAGCTATGAATGATATAAACACCTATATATTTTTATCTGTGATCCACAAAAAAGGAAGGAAAAACATCTGCTTCTTCACAAATACATGTGAATATTTACCGAGTGGTGGTGAATATATGCACCTTGATGCATTAGTGGTGGTAGATGGACAGAATAAAATGTGTGCTACAGATGAACATCATTTTATTTGATCCCTACAGCAGCTGTGGAACCTTCACCATGAAACAGTCCAGACAAAACAACCAGAACCTCAGCCTGGAAACCTTCAGAAGCTTCACTTCTACTGTGATTATTTTGTCTTTTACACTAATTACAGGATTGCAGCGGACCATCATCAGCTAGGGAAGAATAAAGGCTAAACTAGACCGAAAGGGGAGGGGATGATGAGAGATCAATACCATCTGAAGACAAAGCGCTGATCTGCAGTTTGATCTTTATCTTGATACAGGTGGTGTTGAACTCAAAACAGTACAATGGATGTGACATGAACTGAATCCTTTTCTCCATCAAACTGATTACATGACTGTGAGCTTTTTTGTCATGAAACTGACTTCATTTTGGTCCCTTTTTTATGACCCAATTAAAAAAAGATACATTTAAACATATAATAATAATAATAATAATAATAACGAGTCCCTATGCTTTTGCACACATGTGTAAATGCATAGGGCCTTGACCCTGCAGGCTTGATCCCTAATAATAATAACTAGAAAAGCACTTTAAGAGTGCAAACCTCTGCCAAGGCAGACCTCCCACCTTTGAATAAAGAGAGGTTCACGAAGGAGGTATTAAATTCAGGTCTGTTTGTCTGTCCGTCAGCAGGGTTACGCAAAAATTCAGAAGATATTTTGATCAAATTTCCAGGATGTGTTGGAAATGTCGAAAGGAACAAATGATAACATTTTGGTGGTGATCTGAAAGATATCCTGGATTCTGAATCACTTTGAAATTTTACATTGTGGTAAATGGAGAATTCATTTCAAAGTGATCCAGGATCCAGGATCTCTTTGAATTTAATACCTCCTTGAGGGAGGTAATAAATAAATAAAAATTGGGGCCAAAAATAGGACCACATGAAAAGCTACCTAGGTGTCAGTGCATTTGATATGGAAAACATCACTTAAAATGGTTTTATCGTCTTGTCATCTGAACCCGCTTTATCCTTACTTGGGTCACAGGGGTCACTGGGGGCCTAATCCAGTTACAAGGGGTGAAGGCGGGGTACACCCTGTATGAGTCTCCAGTTCATCTCAGGGCTGAACATATATAGACAAACAATCACTGTCACATTCACTCCTATGGACAATTTAGATTAACCAATTATCCTATCAGTGCATGTGTTTGGATGGTGGGAGGAAACTGGAGTACCTGGAGAAAACCCACGCAGACATGAGGAGAACATGCAAACTCCACACAGAAAGGTCTGGTGTGGGAATAGAACCAGGGTCCTTCTTGCTGTGAGGCACATGTGCTAACCACTGCACCACTGTGCCGCCCCCAAATGGTTTTATATACTGTTATAAATAAAGACACTGTTATATTTGACAATCCTAGTCCAGTGCACCTTATAGTGCGGAAAATACAGTAATTATATAATCTGTTTTAGTCTAATACAGGGATTCACTTTAAACTATTGGGTCAGGGTCCTAAATGGACATTGGTAAGAACACAGTAATGTGTAATGTGTAATTTTTTACAGTTACTGTACAAACACCCACCAATTTTCTCCAAAACAACAGACATTTGAGATGAGATATTTTATTATATAACAAAGAATGTTGCAAAAAAGCAATAACTAACTTTCACCCCCAAAAATGCAGTTACTGCCTTTTTGTTTGTAGGGCAGTGTAGACTTAAACTGACTCATTTATTTCAGTAGTCATTTGGGTCCAATTGACTTTATTTAGAATAATGTACAGTGGCCGACAAGGGCCAAACACATTGTAACGGTCCAATGTGTCTCAGTTAAAAGAAAACAGCTGCAAGTACAGCAGAGAAACCTCAACCACAAGTCTAAATGAGCTTCGCCATAGTGACTTGTTATGCAGTGTTTTTTGTTTGCAGATTTTTTCTTGATTTAAATTGTTTGTGGATTGGCATAGCTTTTGATGATTGTGCATTTGTTTTTGTTTTTTGCAGCTGTTTTTTTTTCCATTTGCACCACGTTCCTCTTTTAGACTTGTGTTTGAGTTTGTGAATTTGCAGCTGTTTTCTCGACAACTGAGATGCATTGGACCTTTTCAATGTGTTTGGCACTCATCAGCCACTGTAAAAAAACTAACAAAATGATTTTGTATTTCTGTGCTTTATGATTTATTACAAAAAGGTGTCACTGCTGTTTTATGAACGTTTTAAGACAGTTATCCAGCTAGCAATCATGTTACGTTAAATGCTACACAGATGTTTCAGATGACATTTTTTTAAATTAATGTCATAAAAGTCTAATTTTGAATCTATCACAGGGTTGCTATGAATTGATTTTAAATTTCTCCCAATTAAATATAATTTGCTTCTAATATATATCAATGGCATTTCATTTTGTGTGAGCAAACAGACTCAAGAAAGAAGTATTTGTTAAGCATCTTCAAGAGTTTCAACAAAACAACTTGAAACAAATCAATGTTAAACTACTGTCTTGGCTTTTCCTCTTCCAAAAATGTACAGCCCACGCAGGATAGCCATCACCAATGGCAACTATAAGCTCATTAATTTGACCCTGGCATCTTTATATGATGTGGTTGATTGATGCTGGTTCAAAGAAAATGTAGAAGAAGCTCTAGACTTAACTCTACAAATCAAAAGCTACATGGACCCTGCAGCCACGGAATGGTTGCTCTCTCTCCAAAATGATGATTAAAGTCGACATTTGATTGCAACTTTATTCTTGACATTTCGGGATTAAAGTCGAAATTTTGAAATTAATGGTGAAATTTCGAGTTTAATAGCAAAATTTTTACTTAAATCTCGTCATATCAAAAATATTTTTTCTTCACATGGCCTTAATACATACATCTTACTCCCTAGCTTCATACAAATAAAATATTAATCTACTTTGAAATCACAGACTACATTAGACAGATAATCTGATCTATCTAATGTATCCCATTAATGAATCTCATGTGTTGATATACTTGATCCTGAATGTTCCAAAAATAATTGAGTGGATTAATATCAGGTGGTACAGAGGTGAAGAGTCCAGTCTAACACCATCATTCTGTTAGTGTTCATACAGCTCTGGTTGCTTCTTCTGGGTGAACAAACCTCTTCATGCATGGTGATCACATGGGGTGTTATGTTGGTCTCCAGTGGGGTGGGAATCCAAACCTTTTATAACCAAAACAACTGACAAAAGCACATTTTCTGTCCTCTCTCTTGTGATTTATGTAAGTGTGCCTTCTATATCAGACTAATAATCATATTACATCACAATGTTAACTTAAATAGTGCTCATCATTTCTAATTGTTCAGTAATATGTATTTCTATATTTAAAATATTCTACATTAGTACTTGTTATGCTTTGATCTCTCCTACTGTATTTTTCAACTTGAAAAAAGGGATGAGAATGACTCATTTATTCCTTGAAATACATCTATTAACATGATGCAGTACATTCTCAGTGGATCCATATTTAAGTTAATCTATTAACCAAAATACACAGAGCAGAACTGTGGCAGTCATTACATTGATGAGAGTGAAGAGAACTTACATGTATTTAGAAAAACCATCAGTGTTCTGATATTTCATTTGAAAAGGCTTTAATTAACGTTGACATAATGCAACTCCCACTCAAACACCTGCATGAGTTATGTATGTCTGAGTTGAATGTCAGGGATAAATGAGTGCAGAATATATCATCTTGAATTTGACCTAAACTTTCTGCAAAGTAACAAACACTGTATTTACTGAAGTAAAGTGATGTTGTTTTTAATTTTCTGAGTAACAGATGGATTAAAACTTTTCTTTTTTTCCCCCAAGGATATGTGCTCATAATCTCAGTGGAATTGAATTAAAAACATTACAAATGATATTAAGCTAAAAATGTACCATTATTTCTTATGAGGCGTATATATATATATCTAAAACTGATCAAAGACATTTAATTAAATGAATATTAAATGGATATTTTAATTGAAATACTATTGAAAATAAAATGGGGTGGCAGAATAAGATATTCACCAGGGCTAATGCCCGTTGGTGCCACCCTGTAGAACCGCCCCTGTCTCTGCCTGTCCCTCATCTGTGCTGTATGGAACATCGGATCACCTGGCTTTGGACCTCCTTCTGCACTCTGGTAATGTGTGTTGCATCTCCCTTTGGACTGAACATTGAAACTCTGTGTATGACATATTTTTTCCTGACCTCTGATTCTGTTGTGCCTCAGCTGACGTCCATTACAGAAAGTCACCCATACGTAGCAGACCACAGAGGAGGGAAAAGGAGCACACTATCCACTTACATTAATACCACTGTTAAAGTGATGTCTCTCCCTGCATTTGGGTCCATTCTTTACATCCGTTGTATCAAAAATATGCATTAGTGTGGGTTGCCCAGCTTGTATAGTCCTTTCTTTTGTAACGCCACAAATATATATTAAAAATGAATATTAATTGTGATTAATCAAAATGAATCCACAACAACCCAGAGATTAATTTGATTAAACACTGTTAGCATTTGACAGCCCTAGTTTTTCAGATGAAACGTATTGTCCTGTGTTGGATTTACCATTGAACTGTGATGTTTTTAGAGGTTCAGTCCCATGTAATTCTATACTATTAGTGTAGGTGAAAGCAGGGTAAAATATGACAATAACAAGATACAGCATATGACATCCACAAATCTAGATGTAACCCACTAATGGATCTGTGGTGAGCGTTCATAAAATTCAACTATTTCCACCAGTAAGAAAAAATTCACAACATGCTGAGGCTACAGAGCTTGTTCTTTGTAGACATCTGAGCATGCTCAGTGTGCCCTCCACCATCTGTATAATGGGGGGCAAAACAAAGATCAGTGAGTGAGACCGACTCACTATGAAAATATATTGGGTTTTTTTTTTCTTGTGGAGTTTTGCTTTTACTGTTGTTTCAGCGTTGTGGTTTTCTTTTCTTTTTTAAATGTGGTTTTGACCCTGCCCCTACTTGTTGGAGTTCAGCCAGGTGCCAAAAACCTTTGGAAAAAAGAACTCTAAAACAATAACTATTTGGCCAAAATTCAAATAAGTGCTGTGGTTCAGTGTGTTCCAATTCACAGTTCATGTTCAACATCCTAAATCTCTTATTGATGACCCTTCTGAGTGCTTTATTTATTAAAACCTGTAAAAACCACATTCCTCTTTTGGTCTTTTTCTGTTATTTCACCATGGTTTAACCCTACAACACCCAGTAAAACAAAACCACTAAAGAAAAGGAACACAAGCACTTGCTCATGGTAACCCTTTGTTGGTCAGCTCAACCGTTTGGTAGAGGTAATTTTGAACCCTGATATCTAATCTAAATTTCAGTCCTTTGATGCCAAACTTGGCCAGTCAATGATATATTCAGGCTAGCTGATGCTAGCATATATACCACCAAAGAAGAAGATCATAACCGTGACAACACCTCTGCTATGATCTTTTCTTTTAGACACAAAATTGCAGGTAAATAATTTTTTTTTTTATTTTATTAAATTTTAGGGCAGTGGTTCTGAAACTTTTTTCAGTGATGTCAGTGGTAAAACCATGAAATAAAAAGTCAAAATTATGAAAAATAGTCAATATTATGAGATAAAAAGTCAGAATTATCTAAAAATGTTTTGCCCATGCTGGTTTGAGAAGTTACAGAACCACGACACTAATGATGCAAACACAAAGAGTTAATATACCTAATTTGAAGATTGATGAAGGAATAATGTTTGAGTTTTAATACTTTAGTTAAATGTAGAGTCAGTAAAAAAAATAAAGAAATCTATGTTTTATTTTACAAAAAGTTTTCTATTGTGATTTTTGTAGTGTGACCAACAAAGCGTTAATGAACCTGAAACAGCTATAAACTCCTAACTGATTGTTTCATTGAAATAATGTCTCAGGGGTAAAAGGATTAAATAGTGATTGTATATTCTGTTAAGTTTTAGACCATAAATAACGTGTATTGTGAGGATCAGCTTCTCCTTGACAGTTGTGATAATAGAAGTCCAGCCACATCTTGACTGGTCAGTAAAGCAGGAGCGACGTTGATGAGAGCGTTGAGTCCAAACGCTATGAATGCAGCCGTAAAAACAGCTGTACGTTGTTTGTGTTGAACATGTTGAGTTCTGTCAACATTGAACTGATTAGGATTTGTCTCCCAGAGTGAAAACAGCTGCCTGTGGACAACAGCCTTAAGCTGTGAGCTGTCAACCAGTGAGGAAGCAACTACAGTGAGGTAGGCTCACACTGTTGACATCAATTGCACCACGGAGACAGAAACTGAATCGGAGGAAATTAAAGACTCGCCAACTTTCAAAAAATTTGCTTTATAGGATGATGTTTGTTACCTGTTGTGCTAAATTAGAAGTGAATTGTGTCGAATTATTACAATATTACTAATGGACACGAGGATGACAATTAAGAATAGAAAGAAATGAATAATTAAAAAATATAAATGATGCAACAAAAGAAATTCAATTAAACACTAAAGGTTCTGGAAATTCTTCTGGAGGTTCTTTGCAAACCATTTCCTACATCAGCTCCGACAGTAGAACAAAACCATTTACCATTAGCTACTGACTGCACACTAAATTTTATGTATCTGTAGATACCCTCTAATCCAATGCAGCCTAGATTATTAATTACAAACAGTTTATAGAAACACACATCAATTTGCATTTTGTATTTCATTAGTTTTTTTTGAAAAGCTTAAAATTCAACTGAAACACAAGGTGGATATTTTGACTAAGTATACTAATTATGTTTCAATAGTGTTCTGTAGCACTACATAGACATGAGAAATTATCTAAATGGATGAACGAGTTGTTTTTATTATTCAGATTAATTTTGACTCAGATTGTTGTTGAATGTAAATATAAACTCAACATTTATTACATTTGAAATAATAAAAATTGGAATAATATGAATCATCCCTTTCCTTAATAACTGAACAAACTATATACCATTTACCTCTGACCCAGATGTCAGTCTTTCTGTATGTCTGTCTATCTATCACACATTTTAACTTAGGTTTCTGCATGTGTGCTCAGTCTATGTATGTTATTATACTGAATGTATGCTACTGGATCTATCTATCTATCTATCTATCTATCTATCTATCTATCTATCTATCTATCTATCTATCTATCTATCTATCTATCTATCTATCTATCTATCTATCTATCTATCTATCTATCTATCTATCTATCTATCTATCTATCTATCTATCTATCTATCTATCTATCTATCTATCTATCTATCTATCTATCTATCTATCTATCTTTTTGTCTGTTTTTCATGCCATTTTTTAAGCCAATGCCTACTGCCACTGTACTGTGGCACAACATATCAGTTTACCTATTTCCACAGAGGCAATCAAATGTTAGCATTTCTAATTTGCCAATAAGGAGTAATGACATTGTGTTGCCACAGAACTAATCATGGACAATATTCTATGAACTCATTAGCCTCTGGTTACCACAGGACTGTAGTGACAAAATTAAAAGTTTAATATTGATTGGGCCTTTCATCCACATGACACCAGCATTGTCGGGGCCCTGAAATTGTATTTTTAGAAAATGGGTCCCAGAGTGTAAAAAAATTCATAATGTCATTGTCACGGGTTTGTTTTGTTCTACGATTGTAGTGATGGTTCCGGACGACGAGACTTCAGTGTTAATGTGAATTTTTTATTTACACAAAGTCCAAAAAAAACAGCAGTGATGAGGAGTGAAAATATGTACAGTGGAAAAAATACCAAAACCCAGGAAAAAGAAAATAACTATTTACATAAGCTCTAAAAAAACCCACAATTTGATCTCAATTACACAACTACACAGGTTTCACCCACACACACTTACTTCAAAATTCAACTTCAACTCCAACTCTAACTCTAACTTCAACTACAACCCACCGTAGAGTACCAGGTCTCACGAGGTAGCAGGTAAGTGTGTGTGTGTGTGTGTGTGTGTGTGTGTGTGTGTGTGTCGACCCATCACTGGGAAATGTCTGTGTATGAAGTCCAGTTTAAACAGTGCTGGAGCATCGCGCACAGTGTGAGAGAGTCGCGCTTCACACCTCCGACGTATGTACATGGAGAAAAAAAAATGAAAAAAGAAGAAAGAAAAAAACCCAAACACACTCGGGGCAGGTGTTGACGGCACACTAATGCCGCGCCGTCACATTCATCCTCATGTTGCTGTGTAGATGTGTCGAATAGAAACACCACTTTTTGAAAATGATATCATAGAAACATGTGACCAGAAGGCACTCAGAGACACTAGACCTCTACCAAGGCTTGATATGGCATCATACACTGTAGATTTTGCAGTGTTAATTTGGAGACAATGGGACCAAATACACTCTAGAAGAAGTTAAATAAACTCTCTAAGTGTTGATTTAACACTGCAAAATTTACTGTGTATGACGTCAAAACGTGACGTGATTGAGCCATACCTGTAGGTGCTGACCCATCTGACGATGTGAATGCAAAAAAACCTGAGATTCTATCTTGTTAGAATCCTGAGATATTACCACTGACAGTGTAAAAATAGGTGGAAATGTGACTTTCTATATGATAATTAGAACTTTAAGCTTATGATTGTGATTTTTTTGCTCATAATTTCAACTCTTTTTCTCAAAATCGAATTTCTAATTCTAATTCTAATTTCTATGACTGTATCTCACAATTTTGACTTTTTATCTCATAATTATGCTCTTTTTAAAATGTCACATATGGCCTTTTGTATGTCACAATGATGATGTTTCATCTAAATTGTGACTTTTTCCTGACAATACCCATAAAACTGAGTAACTGTGACCTGATCAAACACATTATCTTATACAGTAACTCACTTTTAAAGGCTTTATTTTTTGGATACTTTTGAAACTGTCCTGTTTTTTCTGGTTAAATAAGTACTATTTCATCAATGGAATATAAATGCAGTTTTACTTTTTACTCTATTACAATTGAGAAGTTGTAATTTGTTACTTTTACTTACTTAAGTAAAGGATACTTTTACCAGTGTATTTTTCACACAAGTAGCTGTACTTGTACTTAAGTACAGAATGTGAGTACTTTGACCACCTTTCTCTTTACTGTACATGTGAAAATAAAATCATTTGACTCATTGAAGAAGTCAGAAACATGAACATAAATAGAAGCTAAATTATATAAGTCAAATAAATAAATAAAGATTGAGAAACTCTAATAACTGTCATAACTGGAGGCGTGACATATCAACTCTGACTTTACTGCCCTACTTATAGATTGTCTGAGGACTGAATTCTGCTGGGTCTCCTGTTGTAAAATATTACAGTGTATGGGAAGTAAGATCCAGACCATTGAAAACTGAGCAGTGACTATTTCCCACCCACTCAGAGTAGGTCTTGTGTCAGTGGGCATACTATGTGGTTTCAAATGCAGATAAAGATGCAGCTGGTGAAGAATTTCTGAAAGTCTGTCTAATGATAATTGAGATAGATGCTTCACTTTATCATTTGAAGTTACAGCAAATTGGGTATCCACTGTGTCCGCAGGTCCTACTGTATTTATTTATTTTACATAATTGAAGCTGTTGTTTGATGGCGTAGCGTAGCTGTAACTGCTGAATGCACTGTTTCAAGGCAACAAGTTCATATTTTCCATTAGAAAACAACTGCCATTATAAAGATTGATGTTGCACTTAAAAATGTTCTTCATATGCTAGTGGCTGTGTGCAGATATGTAAGACTGGATGCTGTGTTAGTAATTGTGGAGTTCATGTAATGAATAAGGACCCTGACAGTAGAAGTTACTACTGAATTTAAAGATGGATAAAGGAGTCATAAATATGAGTCATTCCATGTCAAAGCAGCCGGAGAAACAATTCTCAAAATATTCATACAGGTTCATTTTCTGGGCTTATGAAATAATACCAAGTTTTAGACCAATATCCCTCATAGTTTTGAAGTAAAGGCCTTCCAAATTATTATTATTATTATTATTATTTAGACAAAGTTGTGTTTCCCCAGTTAACTTTTCCCCTAGAATCAGAATTTATGGTCAGATTAAACTCTATCTACCTTGGTTCCTCCACAATCTGGCTCCAAAATTGGCCAAAAAGCCAAAAGTTTTAAAAGAAACATGCATGGTATGTGTAGACACATCAGGAAACCACTTTTTTTCACTTAACATAGGATAGTGGGTTATATGTAATAATCCTGAATATATCTGTGAATCAAATGATATTTATGTTCGTTGCAATGCTTATAAAGACATCATCACATTTGTGATTTAATGGCAAAACGGATATGCACTTCTGTTTTTTTGACTTGTAGTAAATATCAGCCAAGTTTTATGTATATATCAAATGGAAAAGCAACTACCGTATTTTGTGGACTATAAGCCGCTACTTTTTTCATATGTTTTGAACAAAGGTGCTGCTATTCTGTGAATTTTTCTTCCATCACTAGGGGCGCTGTAACCGGAATTTGAGTACTAAGAACAATCAATGCAAGGAAGAATACACAAATTTTTCTTTAGCAGATAGAACAGGGATGACAAATTAGCAACTGTTAATTATTTTCAAATGCTCACCCCTTCATCATGGAACCCACACGAAGAACTTTATCTGATGCAAGTTTTAAGTTGAATGCTATCAATCCACAATGCTGTTATTTTTTTTCTCTTGATTCTCTTCCATTTAAAAGCCACTGTTAGGAAAAAATCTGTTTAGGTACTTACATGTAACTACATTTACAGTTAAAAATCCTTCTATCCATGCAGTAAATATCAGATTTTTCAATATATATTCCAACTTATATCTGTTTACTCCTTTAACGTGGTCTGCTTCTAAGAACAATGTGTTCACACACGTTGAAGTGGTGGCTCTCAGTAACTGTGTCTGTCTTTCATATTCACATTTTTTTTCCCTTCAAAATTTTTCAAAGGCTTGTCTTTCTATGCTGGGTGTTTAGTCACAGTGTGGTGAAGCAGGTTTTATGGCTTCATTAGCAGAACCAGTCACTAGATATTATGCAGATTGTGTTATTTG
Source organism: Siphamia tubifer (assembly GCA_020466265.1). Lineage (NCBI taxonomy): Eukaryota > Metazoa > Chordata > Actinopteri > Kurtiformes > Apogonidae > Siphamia > Siphamia tubifer. The sequence goes on from CM035785.1 coordinate 35,869,353, forward strand.
TGAATCACTTGCTGTGATGAACCCATAACTTTGGTAAGAATCTTGGTATTTTCATTTAAATTATTTTCCTTTGGGGAAAAACAAAACATTCAGACGAGTCTAGTTGTCAGTGGTTCACTACTTTTTTTTTTTTTTAGCTCATAACAAATATTGGCAATCCCAGCCATTCAAAAAGGACACATTTGTCTAAAATTAACTTGGTTTTTATCAATTATTATTATTATTATTATTATTATTATTATTATTATTATTATTATTATTATTATTATTATTATTATTATTATTATTATTATTATTAATCCGTCCTTTTGTTTGTCTGTCTGAAATTTATTCTTTGTGTAAAATGTCAAAGTGACCCAGAATCCAGGATCTCTTCCAGATCACCACCAAAATGTAATCATTTGTTCATTGTGACACTCCCAACACATCCTGAAAATGTTATCAAAATCCGTTCAGAACTTTTTGCGTAATCCTGACAGACAGACAAACAAACAGCCAAACAAACAAACAAACAAACGGACTCCAATATAATACCTCCTTGGTGGACCTCTCTTCATTTGAAATGCGTGGGGGGGGGTCTGCCTTGGTGGAGGTTTACACTCTCAGAGTGCTTCTCTAGTTTTTATTAAGAAGTACTTTTTTTGCTTGTGTGTTGTTGTTTTTTTAGAAATTATCTTCAATGTCAACCTTCAGACCTCAATGGTCCATTGTTGGTCCTGTAAGACAGTAATCAAGAGTTCGGACACCTTGACTTTGCACTGTTACAGGCACAGTTCGTCCACAATAGTTTTCTGCCATTGTTGGATCTTGGCCACTAGTCATTAGTAGTTATCAGGTGCACCTGCCATGGTTCTCCTCACCTGGCTGTGATTGGTCAGTTAGTCTTTAAGAGGAGCTTGTGTTTCCAGCTCCAGGGGCTATGTGCTGTCCAACAGTTGACATCCCTGCTTAGCTGTCTCCTTTCACTTTGCTGCCTTTCCACTCCATTTTAAATCTAGTCAAAGGGCCATTTTTCCACTTTATCTATCTGTGAGACTCACTAGGTTATTGCAAACTGTATTTTCAGTCCTCTTTTAGAACCTCTAAGGGCCCCTTTCATGACACCTTACACCTTTTAACTTAGCTTTCTGTGTGTGTGCTCAGTCTATGTATGTTATTGTACTGTATCTATCTGTCTGTCTGTCGGTCGGTTATTTCCCCAATTTGTGACGTCCTATATAATATGACCCATGGTTCTCACAGGTTGTTGTTCCTGGACTTCATTATTTATCTTTTTTGGAACATTTTTGTCCCATATTGCTTGAAAACCTCTTCATGATCACATATCACGCACTGAAATAAAATGTTTGCAAAAAAAACCCCCTGAAAAGTTTTAGTCCAGCCTAGAGGGTGGAACCAGAGGGAAAACTCTGGCCAATCATTGTACTGATCATCTTTACAATGATTGATTTGCGGATACATCCATCAAATATCAGTCCCCCCACCCCCTTCTGTGCATTCACATAAACAAAGCTATGGCCATGATGAACCTACGCGAAGAACGGAACAGGAGAAGGGTGGTCATCGCTACGGCTTTTCAGCGCTGGTGTCAACTGAAAAAGGAAAAGAGGCTCAAAACTGATGCTAAGGTGACCATGTTTCTACTGGATAGGTAAGATGATACTGTTATGATTATATAATATTTGGACATACTAATCACTTATGGGTATCATATTCACTCTGTCAGTGAGAAAATGTCAGATATTGACCAAACATAATGTTCCAGCAGGTTTTGCTAAGTTACCAACATTGTGTGTAAACTGCTGCTGTAACACCATAAACTATTGTCCTTATCCATTAGTTTTCCCATGGTGTTTATTTCATGCTTCTAAACCTTTTGTTAGCTTAGCTTCATGTGACACAAACTGATAAATGTTGATTATTGTTTTGTTATTTAGGATGATAATTGACATTGAGTTCCCGTGAATGCTCATGAACCTCAGTGATCGCTCCAGACAGCATATGCGTTGATATATTTTTGAAGGGGTGGGCCGACAAAGAGGCGTGGGTGTGTATACTTTCAAAACATAGCTGCAGGAACCGTTTTCCAAGATCTCCTACCCTATGTTTAATGTCTTATGCTATGAGGCTAACGGATATAGACACACACTGACTGGATGGTGAGTCATTATTTGTGCATTTTAAACACACCTTACATTGAACTATTCTCACACACCCACTTGCATATAAAATACTTCCCACATTGTAAGCCTGTTTAATTATATACTTTTATGCTAATTGAGTTCAGTCTCAGCTCCTTGTTTCAGTGATAGTGAAGTTAAATGCACAACCTCTGAATTCTGACATATGACCAATTATAGCTTATGCTTAGTTTAATGACATAGAATGGTTAATGGATATTTAACAGAACAATAGCACTATGGGATTTGGTTAAATGTTTTCATCGGTAGGATTCTAATTCACTCTAATACATATTTAATATGACTGTCTGTAGGTGTAAATGTATAGAGGATGCCACTCACAATTACAGGCTAATTTAATGCATAGTGGGATGCTTTTACTGAGCGTAGAATAATGCTTAGTGGTGACAGCACTTTTTGATTTAGTGAATCCCTCAGTTGGAATGATGCAATTTATCTTGTCATAGTGTTTGTGACTGACACATTTTTCACTGACATAAATAAAATGTAATATTAATCAGGAAAAATGAGTCTCACTATCCATCTATGTTGTAGACATGCAATAAACGTAAGCACCTGGGCAGTAAATTATTTCACCATATTGGGAGTAATCACTCTGGGAGGCTGTGGCTCAGTTGGTTGGGCAGGTAGTTCAATATCCAAAGGGTCGGCAGTTCAAATCCAACTGTCTGTATATCAAAGTATCCTTAGGCAAGACACTGAACCCTAAATTTCTCCCGGTTGGTTCTGGCCTTAGATGTCGGGAGCTACCTGGTGTATATGAGAGTGTGTGTGTGTGAATGGATAAATGTGAGACCTTGCAAAGTGCTTTGGGCACCAGGAATATGTATAAAATGCACTTTATAAGTTCAGTCTTCTGCACCATCTTGGTTTATTATGAAGCATCCCTTCCCTTTCTTGGTTCTTTTTTTATGCCTTTGGTAGTAATACACAAGTCCAGAGGCATACTGGTCTCTGCCTGTCTAGTTTTCATGAACATACTATCTCAGTTAGTGATATATTGTACTAAAAAAAGTCACTTTTTCTTCAGGTTTCTTTAAGATAATGATCCTCAACTTAAACCTGAGCTTTCACAAACATTGGTATGATCAGTACATTGAATATAGCAAACAACCTGATTTTCACTTAAAAATGCAAATTCGAGTATAATATTAAATTAAATGGTTGAAAGAAAAAGTGTAATGAAGGTTAAAAAAACAAAACAATCCTTAACCAGACAGCTGTGATGCTATGATGTGAGGCATCCCCAGGTCATGACCTTGGATTTGGACTTGATTTGAAGTGAATCAGACAAATAGTTGATGAGAGTTTATTGATTTTAAACTTATGCGTGCCCCCCCCATGGGCAATCTAGAAATGGTAAATAGAATAGAATAGACTTTTTTGTCATTGCACACGAGTTACAACAAAATTGCAATTGGTGGGGCCACACTGCACCCTGAAAAGAGGTAGGTGAGAAAAAAAAAAGCAATGTCCGTTTAAATGTTTGCAAGTCTGAGGGGCCTCGAGGAAAATCATTTTTGCAAAAGGTATTCCAGACAAACATCACTTTTGACTTTATTTCTTTATATTTTGATGGTCACAGTGTGATAATGTCTCCACGAATGACAAATATTCTTGTGTGCTGCCTTAACCAGGAGATGGCTGAGAACCAAAAAGACCAAAGTGGATGAATGGTTGGACATGTGGTTTGACATACTGTATTCAATATATATATATATATATATATATATATATATATATATATATATATATATATATATATATATATATATATATATATATCCTCAGATTCACACCTCTGCTTAGTTCTTTTAGAACACTGACCTCTCTCTGTGCCGCCATGATCTTTGCCTCTAGCCTTCTCCTCCATGGGGCAACCTTCTGGCTGCTCTGGCTGTTCATCTAGTAGCCAAACATCTCTAGGATTACTGTCGCTGCTGCGTACATCAGCTGATTGGTCTCAGTGATGGTAGTGGTAGGGACAGTTTGCAGTGCAGTGTTCAGGTCCTCCAGTAGAGACTGGTCTGGTAATTTGTTCTTTAGCCTTGGCAAGCAGGTAGTTGTGTTCCCCCAGGATTTCATGATTCTCTCTCTCAGGTCAGCTGCCCTTGTCCTTCTTCCTGTTTCTGGGGCTTGGTACCCAATCTCGATATTTGGGGTTGATGGTGAAACCACCCCCAAGCTGACTTGTTGTCCTGGCTCCCCCTTGCCGAAGCATCTTTGTATCGTGGATGAGGTACAACGCTGTACCTCATCAATCTCTAGCTGTGATAGCAACCTCTTATTACAGATATTCGAACACTGAGCTAAGAGCTGTTTCTTAGTCAGTGAGGATGTGGGGTTTCGAAGCAACCATTTCTCCGACATCCTCTGCATGTACCCTCTCTCACTGGGGTTACTCCCGTAGGAACACTCCATCAGTACCATGTTCTCTGCCCTGCTCCATGAATGTCTTGTTCCAGTAGCCAATTTAACATCAGGGTGTCCTTCCTGGTCCCTCAACAACTGACGCGACGGTGGGAGCGACTGGTTGTCACCGTCATGGCAAGGCTGTAAACCTTGCCTCGAAGGTGGCTTGCGGCAAGGGTTACAGCGCCCTCCACTGGCCTTCTCCCCCCCAGCATGCCAACTGCGTTGCCAGGTGGGGACCAGTTCACATACAACAGGCACCAGGGGATGGCAACCCACCTGATCCATCTTGAACACCGGAGTCTATTCAATTCAATTCAATTTTATTTATAAAGCCCCAAATTACAACAAAGTCATCTCACAGGCCCTTACAGAAACACAATCAACTACAGAGATATATGAATCCCCTGTCCTTAGACCCTCCTTCTCAGCAAGAAAAAAACTTCAAAACCCAATGGGAAAAAGAAGAAACCTTGAGGAGAACCATATTGAAGGAGATATCCACTCCCATGGATGGACAGGCTATAGATGAACGTCCATTTATAAACTAGAAAAGTGCTCAGAAAGCGCAGACCTCCACCATGATAGACACCCCACCAAACAGATCACCCCCAAAATGAATGAATGAATGTTCTTCCTGTTCACATTTCCAACATATCCTGAAAATTTCATCAAAATCCATCCGCAAGTTTTCAAGTTATCTTGAACACAGACAGACAAACAGATAAACGCCGGCAAAAACATAACCTCCTTGGTGGAGGTAACGAAGGACGAAGGGTGGGGGCTGGTCCAGACACCAGACAGGTGAGGTAAGAGGTCTGGGGTTACAGCTCAGCACAGGTGAGTCACCGCAGATCCTGTTGTCCATGGCTCCCACGCAGACACTGTCAATCGAGCCACACGTGAGTCTAATGCATAGATGAGTCAGAGGGTCTCTCAGAAACCCCATAGTGGCCGGCGCACGTCGGCTGAGGTGGGATCCTGGCCTCACGGGGCCCTGGGCACACGTGGGACTGTTTTTTGTTTTTTTGCCCCTTATGATATACTGGTTTGTAGATAACAATGAAAACATGGGGTATGCAATTGTTCCTCATCAGTGTTTGCCTTCATTTCCAAATAGACGTGAATTTATTCAGAGTTGGCTGTAGAAAACACCTAAAATCTTTAAAAACCCAAGTGAACCAAGCATCAACAAACTAATCTGAAAAAGCAGGACATGTTATCAGCAGTGACACGGAGCCGTTTGAGTCAGCAAGGGACAGGAGGGACACTGGATAAGCTACTCTCCATCATGAACTCTTCTTTACACCACTTCACCACATTATAGAGGGTCAGTAGAGCTCTTGTTCCAATAGGCTCCACTGTTACAGACAACAGTCAGGGACTTCAATCCTACCCTTCTCCATCCACCTGTAGAACTACTGTAACAGACCTCTCACACATTACTGCACCTTAGTTACTTTCACACCTGTATGTATATAGTTTACATTTACTTTCATTTCCTGTAGATTTGCACATATGCAAGTTTGCCTACATACAAATCAGTATTTTTTTCTGCCTTTTTTTGTTTTCATCTGCTTTTTTTTCTTGCTTTTATTTCACACTTACTTTACTTTTTTATTTTAGTGTTTTGCTTGTGTTTTTGTATGCAACAGAGCTACTGTGACCAAATAATTTCCCATGTGGATCATGTGAGACTGCAACATCACTGAAACATGATCATCTACATGAACAGTTAATCGAGGAAAACAAAAAGGAAACTTTTAAATAAGCTTCTTGTAGTATTTCTACATAAACTTCTTTTGACAGGAATGGAAATTGAGAACTTATTTTCATGATTGTCTTGCAATTGTTTGTCCATCTGCTCAGTAATTGCACTTATCAGTTCAGTGATGTCATCAAGTTGTATTTTGGTTGAGAGGCCTGTAAAGCAGGCATCACAAAAGAGGCCACAACAATCTCAAAAAAGGCCCACCAAATCCTGGAGGGAGTGATTATTTACTTTATTTAATTTTTGGTGTTGTCAGACACCAAAGCATTAAACACTATATTTACCTTCCCTGGATGAAATGTTACATACTGTGTTGGGTCTAATTTCATGTGGGACATATTTGAGTAAAAGGTTTTTCCAATTTTTAATTTTAATTTTTTTTTTTGCATAAAATGTCATTTATGGTAGAAAATCATTCTCTACAATAATGGGAGAAGTTCTCTGCAGGGGACTTAGACAATGCCGCATTCTTAGAACAGTGTAACGGGGGTGTCTTTGGTCTGCTCTAAGGCTGCAGCACTTTGGAAGGAGGCAGTACAACAGTAGACTCCCTGTTTCCATGGTAACGAAGAGGGAGGGCGCCTTCGTGAAGATGCTGGAGGTGAGTTCATGATGCGAAATGATTTGACCATGTAATGTTCCTACCCAAATAACTGGGCTGGGGCGGTGGCATTTAATTTATTTATACTGGAGACTGGATGTGATTCTGATTCACACTTGTTTTCACCTAAAATTAAAAAAAAAAAAAGGAAAAACAGACACTGAAGGTTGCTGATGGTACATACGAGGTGGTAGAGTGACATGTCTGATGAGGATATCTTCCTTTTTTTAACTTCTCACTTTCCTCATTATTTCAGAGAAGAGAAGATGCTTTGATCTGTTGGAAAATCCTCCAGAGAGTTGAGATGTTCGCATATGATGCATAATGTATTTAAACTTACAGTAGCTTCTGAATCTCCCAAGGCTGGTTTTCAAACTCTTATTATCTCCTACAACCCTGTTAAAACTAACACAGTTGTTCTGTAAGTATCTGTAGAGCAGAGACCTGTAGCTTTTCAAACACTGACTCTAAACAAGGGGATGGAAAGTTATAAGCACATTCAAATTCTGATTGGAACAGAAAACCCCCGACTTTTACCTAAGACACCAATCAAATTAACAAAACAGTCTATGAATAAGTCATTCACTCAGTCATTCATTTATTTGTTTATTTCAAGTATTCACAGAATACATGGAGGTAAAAAAAAAAAAAAAGAAGAAAGAAATCCCAAGACCATTCATTTACACTCGGAAAGGAGTGCAAAGACAAAAGAAGTATTTAATTGAAAATTAAATTGAATTAGTTTCACAGTTCCAGGTGCTGCAAAGCTATGTTTATATTCATGCTGGAATGAATCAGGCCTTTTACATGTAAAATGCAACACTATTTAGAAAAATTCATGGTAGGAAACCACTTCTGGAATGAATTAACAAGTAGAGCTACCACTGTATGTAATTTTTCCACTTTTCAATAATGTCTAAATAATGTCACTTTTAAATAACATGAAACATTATTACCTTCAACCATTAGTTTGAGCAATGAAAAACTTTCCAAACAGCTCCATTTAATTTATTTAATGATGATTTAATCTGACAAATAGAACATCTTTTCAACAGGGTATTGTTCCAGGTCTGAGCTCACTGCCAAACAGCTCTGTGTTAAGGTGGTATTTCAGGTTGAAAGTACAAAACCCTCACTCTGCAGAAACTGCACAGAAAGCTCCCCTCCACAGCTCTGTTTAAATGTATAATTCACACTTCATGATCAGCGGCTATCATGCTACTGTGGTCAAGGGAAAATGAAAGACGTATTCTATGTCCATTTGGAAGTTTTACACAAGAGAATGTAGACGGAAAAGAAGACAAAAAATTGTTTACTTGTTCAATACAGAAATGCTGATATTGCCAATAAAGCATAAATAGGTATAGTTTTGGGGGCATATTTCTATATAATACATCCTATAAACTTCTATATATGAATAGTGTACTAGCCATTAGAGCATTACAGATAGATTTACGTTATTGAATTTGCAGTAAAGAAATTTCAGTGAGGAAAGGAGTTAAAACCATTCTGAACACGTCATATTAATACTTATGATGGAAATTAACAGTATATCATCTTAATGGTAACTGTTTAACCAGTGTATGCATTTTTACTGAAGGGGAAATAGAGAGAAGTACTGTAGTACAAAATGTCCCTTCACAACCTATTGCATGTATATATATATATATATATATATATATATATATATATATATATATATATATATATATATATATATACAGAGAATATAGGTTGTCAGAACTTTTAATTCAATAAAATGATGAACAAACAAAAACTAAAGACAGAAAATTAAAATAAGAAAAAATCTCAAAATTAGTGATCAACAGATATGGATAATACTGATTAACTGATGACCCGTACAGGCTGCCCATATTCCTAAACCAATACCGATTAGTTTTTTTCTGTGTCAAATGATGTTAGAAAATATAACTTGTGACAATACATTGAAAATTAATAATCAAGCTATGAACAAATGTCCACATTCTTTTGTTTCACTTTTCCTCTCCCCTTCTTTTTTCCTTTTTTGTTTTCTGTTGTCCCTTTTTTCTTTTCATTTTCCTTTGATTTTTTCCTTAGTTTTTCAACTAGTACTGACCATTTGAGCAACTAAATAACAAAATAGCTTCAGTCCAGACACAGACCAGAATGACCAGTATAACCAGTTTACTCCTATGGTTGGTTTATACCTTCACTGAAAAAACTATATTCTATCATTTTGTTATTTAGCTGTGTGTTATTTTCTGAAAACATTAAAGTTTGGTGAAATAAAAATTAGCAGAGTGCAATTTAAAATGTCTTTTTTATTTCCGAACAAAGTGCAGAAGTTGTTTTACGGAGGACACACACACATGTTTACTTTACCCTAAAATGAACCACAAATGTTATCTCATGAAACCAGGAATACCAGACATACAATAAGTGATAATAACTATTATCTTGGATTATCTTCTGCTATGTTAGCTAATGTTAACATTAACATAACACATAGCCTACCTTAAGAGGCTAAGCAGCGCCAAGCTCTACAGTTAATTTACTCAGATGAATGATGCCTTTTATATTGTAACAAAATATAGACGCCTGGACTTGGCCGAGACCAAGAACCATGTTTGGCATGAGCAGTGTCTGAGACTGAGACAAGTCTAAGTCAAATACCAATGAGAGATTGGACTTGATTACTACAGCCCTGCATCATCCAGCTGATATATTGGGCCAATATTTAATTACGATCATTCAAAATGTAAAGGGTATGAACTCGTGGGTGTAGCAGACTCCCATATATTTTACCCCTTTGTCAATCATCTGTGTCAGTACCAGCTCCTTTAAGGATTACTGGAATACTGCACTTTCATCCCACAAGCTTTTGAAGAATAATTTTACATAGCTTTTTAAATTAGACCGTGGTAAATTAAGTGCTGTTTTGTGTCCAGTACCATTGATGCTTTTGCTCTTTCAGTACAACAAAATGCCTACGCACATTTGGCATCGCTGCTGGAGAGCAATAAAGCTTTGTAGACATAAATGGATAGCTTGATGTACCAACACTAGGCCGTGTAGATGGAGTTGTCTTGAAAAGCTTCTGGATTTTCTACAGGGAAAAAGACCAAAGTACTTCAAAAGTCCATCTGGAGGCAAATTTTGCAGATTTTCTTCCATTTTCATATGGAAATATTATTCCCCAAGGACAGATGCACACTTTTCCTGTATTTTCATGATAATTGTTTTCAGTGTTACAGTTGAAAGTAAAGAATAGACTTCAATATAATGCATTAAGTTATGTAAACAAAAGGCCACCCAATAGTTTCATAGACGATCAGAAGAGAAGACGCAAAACTGGCATCTCGTCTCAACCTTTTTATCCATATTTACATAAGTGTTGTCATTAAGAAATCTCTGTGCATACGGGGACGCACATGTGTGTCAAATTGGATTGGATCTGAATGCCAGGCTGTAGATGGTGCTGTGATAGAACACTGCCCTGTCAATGCACATGTGTAACTGTGACAGGGCTGGAATTGACAGGGATTTTTAGATGCATGTTGTGACATTGTGCTGCATGTTTTATATTTTTATTAAGTTATTGTGTTTTAATTTGCAGTAGTTTGGAAATGCATGCTTTTATTGGGTTGTGTTTTTTTAATGTGTGCAAGTACTGCCCTGGCATGCAATGTTCCTGATTGCCCCTGAACGCAGCACTGGGATAGAACCGGCAGCAATCAGCATATAAAGGTGCAGCGCATCAGACATCAAGGAAGAAGAAGGAAGAGAAAGGAAGAGGAGGCAGCCTGGAGTAGGAGCGAGAAAGAAGGGGAGACAGAGCGGCCACATGCAGCCAGCATGGAGGACCACGAACCAGCAGAGCATGCAGTACAGACGACAGATACCGGGTGCCCGAAGCGCAGCAGTCTACCCGTCGGGCGAGAACACTCCAGCCTGGGTCGGTAGGTCGCCACCGCCCAGGCAGATTGACGGCCGGAGTAGCAGTGCCGGGAGTGGACGCTCAGAGGTTCGTAGCAGGAAGGAGCCGGGTGCTGGAGATGCGTGATCGCTGGCCTGACGTGTGGAGGAGCGGCCCCACCAGGGTACTCGGGGTCGGAGGACGAGGAGACGGCCTGAGCGGCTCGCGGAGGAGCGGCTCCATAAGAGGACTCCCGGTTAGAGGACAGGGGGTATAGCTGGGTCTCATCCATTTTTGGTATTGTGCATAACTGTGATTTTTATTTAAATAAATTAGTAACCGTTCTATGACTTGTTTTTAATTCTGCTCACCCCCGATCTATAAGAACCTGTATACCACTATTCAAAGTCCTAGAGCTCTGCCAATCTCTAGGTGGCGTTGTCGGCTTTTTAGTGCAATTACTCTTAAATATTTTAATTGGGTATAATTTTACTAGTTTTTAAAGGGCAAGTTGACCAACTCGCCTCGGCCACGTCACATAACAGCAATATTTTTGCGTTTTTGACCATGGCATGGAAACGCAACAGGGGGTATTTTTCAAGATTTCCGCTCTGGAATGTGTTTGCAAATTCTTGCATTTCAACCTGTAAAAACTTTCTCTCAATAGCGATCAATGTGCATTGTCACGGCAGGCAGCTGTGCACCTGCACGTAGCAGCCGTAAACACTGCCGAACAACTGATGAAAGTAGTTTACTAAGGCGCACAGGTGTTAGCAGTGACAACACGCATTGATCGCCAATGAGAGAAAGTAGCTCCAAGCAATTACGAGATGTGAGTTTGACTTTGACGGTTTTGTTATGCAAATAAATCAGTCATTCAAACACATATTGTTTTGAGAAGATACATGTTTTATTTTGGTGACCCCAAGAAACATGATGGGACTACTTTTGCTTTGACCAAAACAGGACCAGAACTGGGCTCACAGGACACTGTTAGGGGTAGGTTACTATGGCTGCACCAGAGTAAAGACACTGATTCTATACAAATTCATGTGAAAATAGTGAAGTATCCCTTTAAGAGACACTGCACTTAAATCAGCATGTCTGCATGTATGACAGCCATTCCATCCCTGTGTCTGTAGAATTCCAGAACAAGCACATATTATTCTATTAATAAACACCTGATTCACATCTTATTTAAGAAGGAGAAGTAGAGAGGGTAGGCATGTGATGTCACAGAAGTGGAAGTCATCACTGTTTTGTCCATTGAGCGGCAGAAAAATGGAGATGTCTATGGAGTTCAGTGGCAATAGTCGTTGTAATAGCATCTAAACTTTCAAACAATACTACACTTTTTAAAAATGGGGAAGAGCTGTTGTCCAATTGATTGTATGAACAAGGTTGAAAAGCAGACGGAGCTATCATCTTATAGGTTTGTTGCTTTTGCTTGTATTTGTGTCTGTTGAAATATTTCACATTCAGTTTTTTATTTGTTGGGGTGCTGCTAATTCAGGTACTGTAATTACACGACACAAACTAGCATTTTATTTTCCTGTTACATGACATTTCCAACAGTTTTTTTTTTCCATTTCCCACACAGAGGGGTTTTAGCAAATATAAGTGAAAACTGCTGGGAAAAAAAGTCAATATTGTGTTGCTATGGACACTTGACACCATATGATGGCTGACATGTTGTTTTTTTTTTTGTCAGGTGTCACATCTAACAGAACCTTAACAGTAAACAGTGATTACAGCTGACGGTCACATGTTTAAAACCTATACTTTTCTGAAAATATCTCCTGCTCAGTAAGTCGCCTACAAACAGTCTTATGGTCTTGCACAACTGTTTACACACAGACCTCTTATAGTATATTACAGTGGTTCTCAATCTTTTTTCATTGATGTACCCTGTAGAAATATCTTTTTAGTCAAGTACCCCTTGACATGGTCAAAACATTTTTGGAAGAAAAAAGAGGTACAGTGCTGTAAAATCAGTGTCTGATTCATTAAATCAAACAGCAGTGTCTGATTCATTAAATCAAACACCTTATATCAGTGAACCTGACAAATACATTGCACTATGAACCCTTTCACACTGCCCATCATTGATACATACATCTGTACAGACGCTGCAGGATTTCCAACTGATCGCGTTTTCAGTGAAAAACATGTTAACAATATTAAAAATGTCCTCTCCAGTTGTTGACCCCTCCATTTGTTTGCAGAATAGTATGTGTTCACAAATGTCATTCATGTTAACGTATCCTACAAATGCAACAAGTTGTGTATTTCCACTCACAAGTTTCCCCACAACTTGTTCGATAATGTCTGTGCCCATGTTATCTATTCTGTAGCAATATATTTTTTATAAATATTTTTTTTGTCCAGCATAGCTTCGACCAATACAACAATGGCAGGGAGCAGTAGGTCTTTTGCTATGGTGAACAGAACGAGCAAAGACACTGCATAAGAATCCTCTAGGGCTTTGTTTGATGTAGTGGATTGGGATGACTGAAGTCACAAAGTTTTCTCCTGAAGAACTCTGGTGTCTCACCAACACGACATTCATGTTTTGTGGTGGGATGCCGCTGGAGATGTGGCGGCTTCATGCTAGCATTGGCTAATTTCTACTCACAAAAAAAACCAAAAAAAAAACACAGCGCCTGTGGTGGGTCAGAGCCTGTGGATGTAAATCCCATGAAAACATACTCTTCCATGTACTTTATGTACTTCGTTGACTCTGGTTATGCCTTCTTTTTTACTTGTTTAGTTATACTTTCAGCATGTGCTTTAGCCACGTCTCCATAGTTACAGTGTTATAACAGTGACGACAGGTGCACTGGGCCAGTGGGTCAAACTAACTTGGGTGGGGGGGCAATAGTGACTATACAATTCAGTGCATGAACACATATTTATATTTTATTGAACATTTTACAAAATCATTTTTCCCAAGACTTATTATTAGGATGAAGCTAATGATTTTTTTTCAATAATTTTGAAAAGCTTCATGTGCCCCCTGGAGTACCTCCACATACCCCCAGGGGTACATGTACCCCCATTTGAGAACCACTGATATAATACACCGAAAAGAAAATATGGATATTATTTCCTTGCTGATACCAGAACATGTCATGAAGTGAACGCTTACAGTAGGACTTATCTTTGTTGTGCTTTTTAAATCTGACTCATGTCTTCAGATATTTACAAGGTAGTGCCTGCAGGAATCTTGTCTTTTATCATTTTGCAGACATATGTATGTTCCTATTGTTTATATGCAATAAACTGAGTAATGCATGTAACTTGGTATGGAGATTTACTTTTCAACCTAGCAAATGCATTCATCAAACTGTCATCTTAGGCATAAACAGTTGAATTTAAATGAACAACATGTAAGACAAGGGAAGTTTATTCATACAGAACATTCCATGTACAAAGTGCTTTATAGAAAAACATTAAAAGCACCACAGTGATGTATGAAAGAGCAGGTTACAATGCAATAACAAGAAATAACGATGTGCTTTGAATGACAGTAATTATGAAAATGTCTTCCGCATTTGTTTTAGTTCAGGGGCCACATACTTCCTACTGTGAGCATAATAACCTTGATGTAATAAAATCAAATATTCAATAATCAAATTTTATCTTTGTTTTAGTGTACATTATGAAAATGTGAATGCGAGTAAATCTACCAAGTCCCTTTAAAGCAGTAGAATAAAAAATATCTTGACAAGCAACATAACTGAATGAAAAGAAATCAACATTTCATCTTTCAAAAACAACAACATTAAAAACTGCAGCTCCAGCAACAGGCGTAATATTATGACAATCGTATTTTTTTTTTCTTAAAATATTTCAGGTTGTCTATGTTTTATTGTTAACGGATACTTTATAATGGTAAATTATGTTCATAATGTAATTTAACTTTTTTCATTGTCATTTTTTATTATGCTGTTATTTTATTTTAGATCAAATTGGTCTGTGTGTGGAACCTGAACAAAAATGAGTTCAATATTTTGCAATGTAAATATCTTCACTTTCACACCAAAGGACCAGATTGAACTTTTTGTTGGGTCAGTTTTGACTAAAGGGACCATTGGTTTGACACCACTGAAAACACAGATCAATGAAAAACAATGACCACCTTTGGACACATGGACACTATTCAACATATCAGGATCAGAAGCGCTGTTTCCACTCTGCTGTTTGGTCCGGTACAGTTCAGTACGCTTATTTTAGCATTTCCATTTCGACAAATGCGTTACTATTATATAACCGTTACTATTTTGGTCATATTTTGCCCCCTCTGACCACATTCATACACCAGTGTGAGTGACACTAGAGGCAAGGAGGGTGAAGTGTCTTGCCCAAGGACACAACAGATCGACTAGGACAGAGTGGGATTCAAACTACTAACCCTTTACCTTTTAATTACTGCACAACCCATTCTACCAACTGAGCCATGGCGCCCCATAAAGACTCAGTGCTGATTTTGTGGCAGCTCGCACATTAATTATTTTCTCTCTCTTTTTTTTTAAAGTGATTTATCACCATGTATTCTAATGTTGTGCTCTGTATTTTGAGTGAAGATCAGATATTTCCATTAATTTACTGATAATATGATGTTTATTGAAGCTCAGAAGGTCAGTTAAAGGTTTTTCTATCAAAAACAGAGAAAACTTTTGCAAAATGTCTCATAAACTGAAAAAATGAAGAAATGCGTGTCTCCAACCACTGTCATTGAATACATGTTGTAAAAGATGATGCTGTTTCCATAGTAACTATCGAGCCTCTGACTCTCAAAATGGGTCACATCTGATGACCATGAAAAGATGACAAACTGCATTAATACACCAAATATTTACACGTATTAGTTTATTTCAATTGTGTTACAAAGTAAAGACAAACAAACAACCAAGGAAGAAAAACAGAGAAATAAACAAATAAACTAGAAAAGCACTCACAGAGTCAAGGCAGACCTCCCCCCTTCAAATGAAGACAGGTCCACCAAGGAGGTTATGTTTTTGCCGGAGTTTGTTTGTTTGTCTGTTAGTTAGCAAGATAACTCAAAATGTTATGGACGGATCTTGATGAAAATTACAGGGTAGGTTGGTAATGGGGAGATCTGCAAATGATTAGATTTTGGAGTGACCCAGAAGAGATCCTGGATTCTGGATCCCTTTGAAATTTTACATTGCGGTAAATAGAGTATACATTTCCAAGTGATCCAGAATCCAGGATCCAATGTACATAAATACGTCATGTATGTAGCATCCCATTGGCTATGAGGGAGCTACCCATGATGCGTTTGATGACCCTTTGACCCTCATTTATCACAGAGTTACTGTTCTTTTGTGAGTTTTCTGAGTGTGGTCATTTAAACTTTATTACAGTACGTATTCATTCTTCATCATGAGCCCAAAGAAACTGATTCCTGGTGTGAATGAAAAGAAGAAGTGGGCTATGTTATCAATAGAAGTGAAAAAGGAGATGATATAAAAAATGTGAAAGAGGCCCCCAGTTGAGTGATATTGTGAACCTGAAACCCGTTTATCAGTGGTACAATATTGAAGCAGAAGGATGCCTTAAAAGCAGCGACCCCTTCCAAAGGCATCTGTGTGATTTGGAAAAAGAGGTCAGAGGTCATCGCTGAACGACTAGATGGAGAGACTATTAATCATTTGGATAAAGAAATTGCAGGAGATACAGGGACTGACGCGATTGTTTCAGAAAAAGGATCCACCATATTCACTGATCTGATGATGGAGGGTGGGGTTGACGGTTCTGAGGAACGGCAAACACCCCTGGACTTTAAAGCATCGCGTGGGTGGTCAACAAACATTGTTGAAGGTGAAAGTGACAATTAAAACAACCACAATGGTATGAAAATGACCTGCATGTCTGGTTCATTTTAATGGTTTAATGTTCAGTCAGTGAAGACACTGAGACCAATAAATAAAATCTAAATCTACATTTTCTTTGACTTTTAACACATATTTCATACAAAATTGGTACATTTTCATAATTTTTAAAGGTTTTGAGGGGTAGTATTTGGGGCTTTGGAATGAATCAGACCTTTAACATATAAAATGCGACTTATGAAAAATTCACGGTACGAAACCACTTCTGGAATGAATTAATTTCGTAAGTAGAGATACCACTGTTGAATAGTAATATTGTTTGCTTGTACTTGGTTGTAGCAGTTTCATAATAAAAGGATAAGTAAACAGTTCATTTTTTGCTTCTTTTCCTTCTCTTTCCTCTTGAGAAGCACAGATATTACAGCTCCCTCACCCTCCCACCCACTCCCATTACCAGACGTATGTTATGTTCTGCTGGAGGTTTATTGCTGTTCCTTCAGGCCACGGAGCGCTGAAAACTACAGCTCATCCCTCACAACACACAGATCCTACTGGAAACTCCTACTAACGCCTCCCAAAGGATTTCACTGCAACAACAAGTGGACGACCATCAGGTACTTTACCCAGGGTGGTGTGGGATCTAAGAGCAGCTGCAGTGGGAGTCTTATTGACGGTTTCTTTGAAGATCTACCTTTTGGACATCTTTTCTCTCCAAATGTAAACTGGTCATTAGTATTTCTGTTGTGGCTAGTATACAGTCATGGGTTAAAACAACATTGCTCCCTCAGGTGACTGTTCACCTCCTCTATACCAGCCTCATTATGGACCGAACTCTATTCCAAGGTTCCTACGATAATAACATGAGTCAGAGGAGAGGTTTTTTTTTTTTTTTTTTCTTTTTCTTTTAACCTCCTGGTTGGATGCTCAGGGCTTATATTTTCCTCCTCCACTGTCCTTGGCTGTATTTTAGACATAAAGTGATATTTGGTGAGAAATATTTTGTTTTATTCCATGAATTTGTCAGCAGCATATGATGGGAAATGGAATCGTCAGTGGCGGAGGAAGAGCTGCAGCTTAATTAAGTAGTAGGGTGCCACAAAAAAAGAAAGTTTCCAATTTTTATTGTCCAACCTTCTAAATGTGTTCATAATATGAAAAGAAAAACTGCCCCAAAGTATGGATGGATTATAATAATGTGTACCAGTAGCTCAATCGTCCCAAATTTACAAAATGATTTGTATTATTCCGTAAACATCTGAAATGGACATCAGATGTTACATTTAGCATAAACAATATAAAACAGCAGAAATCATCAAAATGAAACACTTTCATTTCAATCAACAAATGATTTTGAACATAAACACTTTAAAACAGTGTTCACAGATGATAATTACCTCCACCAAAGAAGTATTAAATTGGAGTCCATTTGTTTGTCTGTCTTTCAGCAGGATTACGCAAAAACTTCTGAATTAATTTTTATAACGTTATTAGGATGTGTTGGGAGTGTCACAAGGAACACATGATAAAATCTTGGTGTTGATCCGGAATTGATCCTTGATCACTTAAAAAATATATTCTCTATTTATCACAATGTAAAATTACAAAGTAATCCAGAATAGTACTTTTTGCAGCAGACTGACAGACAGACAAACAAACAGACTCGAATTTAATACCTCCTTGGTGGACCTCTCTTCATTTGAACGGTTGGAGGTCGGCCTTGGTGGAGGTTTACGCTCTTAGTGCTTCTCTTGTTTATCCATGCATTAAGTGTCAGTTGTCAAGGTGGATTTGTTACTGTTTGGAAAGTCACGATGTTCTTTCTCTACAACTTGCAACAAGATCTATTTCTATTCTCCTAGATTAGTCAAGACTCCATTGAACGCCTGAGTCAAGGCCAACCCTCACCCACCTACATCATTGACAACTTTTACACTTCTCACTTTCCACTGTCCATCAATAGTCGTCGTCACTGCTCCTTGTATTTGAGCTGTTCATAATGAATTGTTGTGGTATATTCAAGGCTGGAAAAAGCTGATTGGTGTGTTGTGATACACAATAACATAACTGCTTCTGAGGTGTGGTTGAATGCAACACATTGAGGATGAGAAGTTTACTTGACATACACCTGTACCAAATGCTAACATCACATCAGCTGATTCTGCAGTATCAAAGAATGCCAGACCGACCAGGACTTCACTTTAGTACCACAAGTTCCCAGAAAAGGATTTTATTGCAGCTTTTGCAACAGCTTCATGTTGTTTCTTGTAGCTCTCCAGGTCACACAGCAGCTTCAAATCATTTTATAGACCACATGCTGCAAATGCGAATCAGGCCTTTAGCTAGACTTTTATCACAAACATGTGAGCCTCAGTGTTAAACATGTAAGCAATGACCCACTGCTGAACAGTTATTTTACGAAAATATTACAGCCAATTCAGCTACCAGGAAATATGCATATATTTCTATGAAACTTTGTGTAGTTATGCTTCATAAAATTAACAAAGCTAGGGGGTGGTACCTGAAAAACATTTCTCAGATACTCAAGTAAAAGTACAAGTACTACATCAACATTAGCATGTATGTATTTTAAAGGTTGATGCACTTATGTGTGTAGTCTCTGCAATACAGTGTGTACTCTAATGTATAACTGTGGATGGAATGTTATGTTCAAGGTTACTTTATTTATATGTGTGGGTAGACTTGTTTTGCAGACAGAGTAACTGCTTTTGGCATTACGACAAAACACACATTTAACCTGCTAGGCAGATACCTGATCAAGTGTCAAGACGAAAAGTACTCACTGTCCCATTATTCAATAGCAGCATGGATAATTAAAAGGTTAAAACAAATAAAATACTAAAAATATAAAAGATCATAAACAAATGTAATAAAACACAACAATAACCTGGAGAAAATGAAAAAAGTCTGGGATAAAAAAAAACAGGTTAAGAACTTAACATGTTAAAATTAGAAGTCAAAATAAGGTGGACAAACATGATAAATGATTAAATAAAATGTTATGTTTCGTGAGCTCAGTGACAGCGATAGGAACATATTTGTTTTTATAACACTGTGGGACGAGAAACATCCATCCAGAGGAAAGAAACTGAAATTCATCCTGTAAAGGAAGGGATTCATATGTATTAACCACTAATTCACCTTTCAGTTAATTCAATTACTGTAAGATATGATATCATTTATTTACTTGGAAAACTATTGTAAACATTGTGCTCTGTTAAAAGCAGTAAAAATTTATCATTTTTCAGATGCACAAAACAAACCTAAACTACAGACTCACCGTACACTACATACTAATTATACAATCAAAAAAAGCTATTCACAAATCCTGCAGCGAACATATTGACACAATTGTCATACTTTTAGGGTATCTTATTAGCCTAGCCGCGCTATCCCTATTCATCACATGTATAGGTCTAGGAACACTTCATAGTCAGGGGAGGCGGAGCTCAAAGATTGTCTTTCAAATCCTCTGTATGCAATAGGACGGTAACTTCAACCAATCAGCGTAATCTTTAGAATGACGTAGTTAGATGCCAGAAAGTTCACAGAGGAGTCCGGACAAAGTTAGGAAAGACTAAACAAAATGGTGGATTATGGAGTTTCACGACTGTTGTCACTTTTGTAAAAAAACAATTTAAAGATTGTTGATGTATTCTCACATTCTTCACTCATCTTTGATAAAAGGAAATCACCACCTGTTGTTGTTCTTCTTCTATGGTTGTTTCCAGTTGTTTGTCTCCGAACTGTTGCAGTGTCACTTTGTTACTCCCGCCCTCTGACTCTACTTTACCGTGATTTGTCGGCCAGTTTCAGGGAAATGTAGCTGAATGAAGTTTAATTGTGCGTAACTAAACTACTACTGTAGCACATCACATGTGCTGCTGCGAGGAGTCTAGCACGGATAGGCTAGTATCTTATACATTTGGTTTTACTCATCCTTTCAACATGACTGACTTCACACTATTAGTTTGACATATGCACTTTCTACATAAATTGAAATGGAAATTCAGTCACACTCTGCCATCTGATGCAACAGCAAATAACACCATAAGCCATCAGTAGGAAAACAATTCTATCAGCCAAGATTTTGAGGTAATTGTAACAGTTCACTTATTCTCTACAATGCAATTTAAAGACACAGGAGGATTAACAAATAGCAGGGGAAAATAACTTAAAGACAAAAATTATATTATGTTTGGCATCATGCTGGCTATTTAATTTGCACACAATGAAAAAAAACACACACCCCAGACTCCAGCGCATCTACCTCCAACACACTGCATGACACAAACCCACCACAACATCCCAAAGTCTCTTTCACACTAGAAAAGCATTCTGAGAGTCCAAACCTCCACCAAGGCAGACCTCCCCCTTTTGAATGAAGAGCGGTCTGCCAAGGAAGTATTAAACTCAAGTCTGTTTGTTTGTCTGACTATCAACTGGATTACACAAAAAGTTCTGAAAGGATTTTTTTTTTTAAATTTCAGGATGTGTTGGGAATGTGATAAGGAACAAATGATTACATTATGATGGTGATCTGGAAGAGATCCTGGATTCTGGATAACTTTGAAATTTTACATTGCGGTAAATGGAGAATACATTTCCCTACCTTTAATTTATTCCTCTGCTGTAGGGTTTAAAGGGTGAAAAAATAATTAGATTGACCTCATCTTTAAGGTAACCACAAATGCAATCAGTAGATCAGAATAGAAATACTAAACCAACACAAAGTCTCCAAGTACAGAGAGATGCTGTAGGCTGTGCACAGGTTGGCTTACATAAATATAGAAATTTTCCCAAGTGCAGTAATGAAGTATCAATACTTTGTTACTAGCGGTATAAAAAAATATAGATTTTGCTAAACATTGCAATACTTCATTTGACAATAGTGCATTGATATCAAAAAGTACTGTATCAATATTTTTAGGTATTTATTCAAATGCAGACATGGCGAAGGTTCATTTTTGTTTTTATATTTTATTTAGTACTATTTAATACTGTTTTGTTCCATAGTGGTTATTTCAGGCACCCTAAAGCACATTTTACTGTCTGAACGAGGCAAACATTGGCTCCTTTTTTGCAATGGTGAAAAAATGTTCTGATGATGGATGATTCAAGGACCTTTCACTTCACAACACCGAGAGTTAAACATCTGAGCAGGATCATAAACCTTAGTGTGTGAAACATAATTTAACTTAAGTTTTTACAGAGGAATGTTTTGTGGTAGAGCATTAAATCCTGTTCTGGTCAAATTCATTATTTTTACTATTTGTTCATATTTCTGGTGTAATTGAATTTTTACAGGAAATAATTGTTTAAAAAAGAAACTTGTGGTGATTACATTGTAAAAATAACCCACAATTGAGCTTCGTGCGTCACATGACTTTTAGTTGTCAGGCCGCCATGTTGGCAGTCAACATGACAACTGCGGCACCGCTTTTAAAATTATGGCAGTAAACATTTTCGCACCATCAGAGTGCACATCTCACTTCAGTTCACATGAAATTCAGATTTATTTGCAGAAATTCGACAGATTAAATATAACAGACCCGTATAATGGCCCTGGGGTCCTTTTCAAAAGTATCTCCTCCTCAGCTGAAGAAGACATCCCTGATTTGTGGTATGCTAACATCTACAACTAGCTCATTAGCTTATCATCAGTTTACTCAGGGAACTCTTTGAGAGTCTACAAGAGCCTGGAGGTTTACAAATGGACTCAGTATGGTTTTGTTTCAAACATGTGGAATATTAAATCCAAAATCTGCAGCAGTATCACTGGAAGGGTAAGTGTTAAATTATCCCAGTTTAATAGGAAGTATCTCATTAGCATATTTGTTTATTAAATAGTTACATCTGACAGCAGTACAGCTGACATCGCATTGTAACCTGAGATACAAGGGCTCCTGGAGTTTGTTTCCATGTAGTAAAAGAAAAAAAAAACTCACCCCGTTTTGTTGAAGCTTCCCTTGTTGGTGATGAGACAGACTATGTTAACAACAACATAACATGCACCGGCAATGAGTGGAATAATAACCGTGGCACCTTTCGTATCAACTGATCGTTTATCAGCTGTGTCCCTGACTCCCACAATTACTTGCGCTGTAACTACATATTCCTGAATTTAGTTGCAAGTTTGGATTTTTGTGATGTCTCTGCTACCAGTGTCTATTAATCTACCAACACCATTACTGCCAAGATGACTACATCGACTTTTTGTCTCATCCTGTGACTCAGGACATAGGACAGGACAGACTCAGGACAGAGCTCAATCGGCAAATTCCACAAAGTAGTAACTTCTACCTTCCTTTAGCATTCCCAGAAGTCCAACTTTTTGTGCGATTGTGTGCAACTTTCTTTGCCTTTTGGGTGCTACCACAGGTTTCGTTGACATTTTTTTATTTGTTGGGGAGAAAACTTGTAGACATACAGTCATTTATGTAAATTAGGTAACATTGAGCAAATACTGTACTGTACGGGAGACACAGCACAGTTAGAGACTGATTGTAAATGGTCTACAGTCACTTACCCAAGAACACAATACATAATTATACGCTGTTAAAAAAAGAAATCCAAAAATAAAAAAAAACAAAATTGCACACACAAAAAAGTGAGGCTGCGAAAGGTGAACTATGTTATAATGAGGGACAACTTTATCGCAATATATCATATTTTGCTCCTAGTATTGTGATATAATATCGTATTGCCAAATTCGTACCAACACACCCTCCTATTTTTTACAGTCCACCAGTCGATATCTACTCAGAATGTTCTTTAGTGCCATCTCATATTTTAGTCTAGGACACTGTGTTACTCATGCCAACACAAACACATCATTATCATGACGACAAGTCATAAATAT
Source organism: Siphamia tubifer (assembly GCA_020466265.1). Lineage (NCBI taxonomy): Eukaryota > Metazoa > Chordata > Actinopteri > Kurtiformes > Apogonidae > Siphamia > Siphamia tubifer. The sequence continues at coordinate 35,892,974 of CM035785.1, forward strand.
TCGCAGTTTCTATTTCATTATGGAGACACACATTAACCTCTATCTGAACTCCTTTTTGACCCAAACACTACTGCCATTTTCCTGTTCAGTCACTATGTTCTGACTTTTTTATAGCCCCGATTTCCACTGCTCTTTGGCATAAGTCAACCTCTGATGTGTGTTTCAGTATCATGTAATTTCATGCTGGATTCATTACATCCTATTTATCACATTCAGCCATGTTCTGCTATTAGTAACAGACATTTTTTGGGGTGTTTTCCAAATGATCTATAACAGCAGTTGTGATGAGAAATTCTATGGTTGTCGATGGATTTTTTTTTTCAATGAATACAAAGGACTGGATATAAAGAGGTCCACTTACATACAGAGTGAAAATGCTCTGTTTCTTTGAATACAAACAAGATTAAAAACATACATAAACGTTGGGGTGTTTTAAATGGCAAAAATGTACTACAATCATATTAGTTATTTAGTTTTCAGCCTTTATTTAAGTAACAAGTATGTAGAACAGATTTTTCACTATATTTAAAACTAGTTATAGATTTATATTTATAACTGGGGTCAGAACACACCATTGGTTGAACACAATTAATTGTTAGAGGTTCTTTCACTGATTAGTAGCTGAACTGTTGCCTATAGTTGGTGATTCAATTGTTTCCATTTTGACATTTCGAGCTAAAAGTTAACACATCTGGACAACTAGTATTCAGAGAATGCCTAATCTCGCTGATCTTAAGTTTCTATGACAACATGTTCTTGAATTAGAGCCAATAATTTGATTTTGACCTTTCATCTAAAAGCGAGGGATGGGGAGTAGTAGCTTTGTCAGCAGGTTGTGGCCCAATCAAAAGACTGAGTTCAAACCATGTGTTCCCGGAGGAGAAACGAAGAAGATATTGTCAAAGAAATAGGAGGAAAATGGTACACTTTTTCCTTGTGCTTGTGGATCCAATGGGTCAAGATCAGTGTTGATTTTCCTGTATTTTCCATGTGACGTTTAAAAAAAATTGTTAATCTTAGATCTTCTTGGGAGCTTTCATTAAACGAACTTTGACATTTCTTACACTTGAACATGAGCCTAAATAAACTATGGAAACCAAGGCTATTATAGCCACCCCTAGTGGCCATCAGTGGTATGACTTGAAGGTTTTCTACATTGGTTAATTTTACAGCTGAGGTCCTTTATCTTCAGAAAAGACTCCAGATTAACTGTGCAGTGCATATAGAGGTTGTATAAATGTAACTCTTTATCAGGCAACTGACTATTTTTTGGTAATTTCCACATACATTGCAGGACAGGGACAGCACCTATCACCAAACAGGACAGGAACAGACTGAAATGGCCAATCAAGACTGCAGAGAAAATCATTGGTGTTAAACTGCCACCATTCAGGAGTCAATGGGCAGGAAACTGACCCGGGCAGACCCATCACACCCCAGTCACAACCTGTTTGAACTTCTCCCCTCTGGCAGGCGATACAGAGTACTGTGCTCCAAAACAGAGACACACAAGGGCAGTTTTTCCCCCTAGGCCATCACTCTGATGAACACTCCATGAGCCATACACTATCAGTACCCCATGACTTAAGTTCATCCACTCACAAACTTATATTTGCATTCTGTAAAAATATCTGACTAATTTGCAGTCTGTGTATATTTAAAATGTAAATCATTACTGTAAATATGCAGTATATAAGCATAATCAGGCCTGATCTCCATACACATCTACTCAATATTTTATATTTATTTCATACTATTGTTCAACCTATGGACCTGATTCACCCACAACATTCAAATGACGTTGAGGGGTAGACCTTTTGCTATATACAACACTTTCCAGATGGTGACGTGTGACGAGATCTTGTGAAATATAATAATTTAAATCTTGTTGCATTGATATTCTGTCTTGCGAGATATTTTGTTATCCAGCAAGCATTTATTAATTGTATATGTTTTTATTAGTGTGTGGTGTGTGTGTGTGTGTGTGTGTGTGGGGGGTGTTCGGGGTGTGGCCCTGTCTGCGGCAGACCCCTCTGTCCAAGACTAATTTCTCCCTATGGAGAGAACATTTTATTTGACTTTAAAATTGTAGAGGAAGAAGTTCATTAGAAGTTAACATTTACAGAGTTATAAAATCCATGTGCAACTCAGTTAAATAAGTCTGTTGTCCATTTATATAATTTGTAATTTAGTTTTCTTAAAATCTTGATCTCGTGAGCCCAATCTCGTGTTTCATCTCATCTTGTGAGCTGAGTGTCTCGTTCACCCCTAGTAATTGCATATCACTACATTCCATATGCTATTTCAGCATTATGCTTTCCATTATGTGCTTAGCATGCCGATGGCTGTCAGTACTGAGGATATGCTAGCGGTTCCATTAGCCAACTTGAACTTTATGTAGCCTTCAACCCAGTGACTGTAGCCTTTCAGCAAGACAGCCCAGGTAATATTGCAGTTCTTACATGCCCATTTTTCAACAATATCAATCGTTAACTCCAGTGAGTCTGCACACACAAACAGACATACACATACACATCCTTCTAAGATGAATCCATTGCCCAGCATCGCTATTGTAAAACTTCATGATGAACTAGGGGAAAATCCTTGTCTTCAGTAGATCTGACCCTAAGGTTGAAATTTTGAATTTGAGGCTACATTTAATGATGAAAACAGAAGACGCAAAAGTGGCGTCTCGTCTTCAGTTTTTCATGGAAGGAGTCTTCAGATTAGTTTTCACACCCTGGCGGCGTCTGCTTTGTGGAAACGAAAGGCACTTCTCATAAAATATGCTGTCGTATTTAGCCACAATCATCCTTGTGTAAATGGCCCCCCAGTCTTGTTTCTTTTCCTGCAGTTTAAACTGTCATGGTAACTTTTATACCCAACCTACTTCCCTGTTTTTATTGTTTGACCAGGGTTCATTACCTCCATCAGATCTTCTCATTTTAATTGTATTATCAGTCCTCCTCAGAATTGAGACTGAATGACTACACCAAGAGATAATGCCACAGACATTTTTCTCTTGTGTGACTGAATACTTGTTAAAAAGTACTTGTCTTTGAAGGACTCTATTGTAGAGTATTCATCAAATACCTTTCTTCTCCAGCATGATAGTGAAGCGTAGCTGTGGACTACCTGAGTAAAAAGAGTTTGGATGGAAGGTTAAGGCACATGAATGTAAGTGAAAATGAGTTTATCTCTTACATTTTTTGCAGTTTTTTTTTTTTTTTTGCAATTGAGGATCTATGATGTAATTTGAATTGTTCCACTCACCCATGTTACTTTTTTATTTTATTTTATTTTTTTCTTCTGGAAGAAATTAGATTTGCATCGATACCTACTACAGGACATACAATGAGAGTCGGCAAGGCACAGACTTGCAGATGGTAAATCAGTTATTTTGTTCAATTCAGTTAATATGCAAATAGTGCTAATTCTGTTGCAGTCCAATTTCAACTTTGAAACATTCGGGCTGAGATAAAATAAATAATGTAACCCGAGACACAAGTGACATCAACTCTGCCCATTCTTTCATTCAACTATGAGCTGTGGCTATGTTAGCTAACTTGCTTGTTTACTACGGAGCATACCGGCAGAAGTGTGGTGTTTAATTTGTGTCAGTAAGTTCAAAGAAGATGTTTTAAATGTGCAAGCAAGAAATATCAATTCAAAATACCAAATTAAAAAATCAAACACAAAAACAAAATTCAAATGAAAAATATCAGACTATAATGAAAAAAATGTGCAGATCGTGTAAAATACTTCCCTTCACATCTTTCTCAGTTTTGGTTGTTACCTTTTTGCTTTATTATGACTTCAGCCTTTTCGTTTTCCCCTCCGTGACTTTTCGATTGTGGTTTTGACACAAACGTGGCTGGTGGGGGCGGGACTTCCTTTAGTGGATTACTATTGCTTTATTTATGTTTGACAGACAGCTGAGTAAGCGTATGAAGTGGCTCTGGTGAAAGCAGCTACTGTGCTTCTAAGTGGGTACACAAAACATGTCTTAAATTAAACAAAAAAGGTCACGAATAAAGCAAAAAATCTATTAATCTTCTTTGAAGTTATTGACACAAAAACACCATACAGAAGGAAGTTCTGGGATAGCAAGCGTAACAAACATTGTCTTTTCCATCACATAGCAGAGGAATTTTAATTGGACTTTAAAGTCGAAGATGACTTTGAATTTGATGGCCATCCCTATCGGTTTGAGCCAGAATATATAGATGAGAAGATACTGGACAGAAGGAGGCAGAGGCAGGTGGTGGAGCAGAGGGACATTGAACAGCAAGCCACTGCTCATCCACGAAAAGACAGTAAATGTTCATTGTTCGGTCTTGACAACAGAACAGGAATGCCTTTGCTGTTTTTTTCGAGTGGGATTTGAGGCCAGGAGATAAACGACCTGATGATTCCAATGTCTGTCCGTCAACTCTGGAGGATATTCGTTCCATGACAAATCAAGGTGTGATTGAAACTTTCTTCCTTATCCTGAAGTTGAATTGGAGGTCACAACCAAAGCCTGTAGGACCCCACGGAAAACTTTCTGTTGAGTAAGTCGCTTAAGAATTTGTTGGTTTTTTTTTTTTGGTGGGTGGGGTGGGTGCAGAGATGACTAAAGATGAACTAAAATGATTTAGGCATCCCTGAGATGGGTTACTTTGTTTTTCCTGTAAAAGGACAAGACTATATGTTTGCTAGGTTGCATAAATAAATCACTGCATTGGTTTGATGTGTATAATGTCATCATTTATTATATAAAAGATGTGTACAACTGCAACTGGACAGTCATAATGCAGTGTGTCAAACAAAGCCATATTTGTAGAAACTATATGTACTGCACCATCCAAAGTGGGAGAGATGCCAGCCTTCAGCTGGAGCAGGTCTTCCATAGAAAGTTTTCCAATTACCTTGTAGACACAGAGTCTCACATTGTTTTGCCAAAGTTGCACACAGCCTGAACCTTAATTTAAGTGACCTCTGATTGCCAAAAACTGGGTGCCATTATTGCTGACATGAATAACAATCTCACAGTAGTTTTACATTTATCCTTCGCCAGCAGTTTCAAGTCTGATTCAGTGTCACCACAGGAAACACGGCCACTGGTGTTAAATTTGTCACAATGGAGCTGCCAATTACCAGAGTTGGTTTTTCAGCAGATGTATCCCTGATGCAATGAGAAAATCAATTTCAAATGACAAGTTTCCTATCAGCTAGTTGCCCTGGATGTGTGGTTCCTCAGACCCCTCATAGGGGATGGTGAGTGGGGCTTAATGTGATATTTTACAAAGTGCAGAACCCAGATACTTCAAATCCTTGCCGTCGGTGTTGCACAAACACTATTATCACAAAATGAGGCAGAGGAAAAACTAGGGATACATTTTTTCAGGTCAGATAAAAATACCAAACTCCAGGCTTATGGTATTATGTGGTGCCATGCACTGATCCAGGACTGATCCACTACTGCTCTATAATAAGGTAATATCTTCAGTGTGTGGTGAAGATGGGGATTATTCCATTTTTGAAGCAACATCATCTTTGTGAAAGAAAATGTTACAAATAGGTACATTTCATGTATGTTTCCATGAACTACTTTGTAAAAAAAAAAAAAACATTGTTGATTTGAAGTGTGTCCAAAATCCGGACCAAAAGGAGATTTTTGTACAGATTTATTGCATACAACACAGAAGTTAATGTATGTAATATTTACTGGGTAAAAACTAACATACATGCCCAATGACCACAACCTATATACAAATACAAATTGTCCTTGTTACTTTTACAACTTTGGCTTGTTACCTCCGCCAGTGGAGGTTATGCAATCAAATCTGGAACGGCAAAAGCAACAACTGATTAGATTTTGGGGGTGGTCCGGATCACCATATAGGATCCATCCAGGATTTGTATTTTTTATTTTGAAGGATTCTTTACTATTGGGATATAGGTCTGGTTTTGACAGAAATGGTTCTAACTCAATATACTGGTGGAGTTCTGCGCTATGCTTTTCTAGTTCTGTTATGTTTTGGAATTAACCACTAAGGACCCAGTATTACTCGTGGCAGTTCCCAAATGATATTTTCTCTATATTTAACCTTTTGTAAGTGATTTAATTTGGAGAGTTATTTTTTAGGCATTTTAAGCAAAATCAGCTCAAATTATCAGGCTGAGTAAAATTCAACAATAAATGATAGTGGCATCAACTGAAGAAGGTAAAGTGATGTAATTAAGTAAAACCTATTTGTCAACTTAATGGCAGACCCCTGTGACAGCCACAAGTTTGTCAGCTCTGGCAGAACCACCTGTCAGGGAGAGGAATCTATTCTATTCAATAAATAATCACTCGACAGCTGAGTTAACGCAGGTAAAACCCATATACAGAGCAGACACAAACACACTCACCTGTCAATCCCAGCGGACACAGAACACACTTCTATCTGCTAAGTTACATTTGAGTTTAGAAACAAACTTTCTAAATGTGCTTAAGTCAACCAATTGTACGCGTGATTGGAAACAACCCTGCTGTTCAAAGAAATCTGGTGTTTGATGAATTTAAGTCTGAAATAATCCCTGACAACAACACAGCATGTTGGTCACAAGTTACAACACAAAATGTCGTCGCAGTGCATTGTGGTTAAATTAAACAGTAAATGTAGATGGAATGAATTGAAGCCTAAAATATCTAACCCAATATTTTTAATTGCTTTTCATTAGGCTTTGTTTTGCAGTAATGATGGTAATGTTGGGACCAGTTGTTCTCTTCAGCTGTTCGTGGTTTATTTTAAGCCTGTGGATGGTTTTGCTCTAGATCTGTGTGTGTGTGTGTGTATTTGACTGACGTGGGCTTCGTCAGCCCCCGTCCTCTGCTGTCACCTTCTCCTCCTGCAGGTCTTCTCCACTTTTACTCTGTCTGTGTGGTCTCTCTCTCTCTCTCTCTCTCTCTCTTTCTCTCTCCATCTGCTTTCCATAACCTCTTCCCACTCTCTCATCTCCTCTTGTGTCTGTCTTCAACCTCTCATTGCTCGTCCATTTCTCTGTCAGTCAGTCCTCACTCGTCTCTTGTGCCAAGTGTTTTTAAAATGAGCTTTTGACTTTGCATCATATTGGATGTGGATTACAGGAATGTCTCATAGCCATATGCTTTTCATACAGCAGCGTTGCAACATAATGATACTTCAGTTACTTAAATTTTTTCCTCAAATAGAGTTTGTGCAATTATTAAATTATGCTTAGGTACTTGGGGGGGGGGCACTGCTCTGTTGAGGAAACTCCTGTGGCTGACAAGTGTCTGTGGACTTTAGAGTTTTTATTATATCTTTTTTTTTATTTAACCTGTGTGATTTTACATAATGAGGATGAAAACAGTGATTCAGAATCGCAGGTCTATGGCCCATAAATGGGTTAGAGTCCTTTGAGCAAAATGTAGAGTCTAGGCCAGACCTACTAAGATCCCAATTTATGTTTATGTGTTTACTAATTTGCATGTGCAATCTATACTAGGTGCAAAGTCTTGGGGACTAACCTATTTAGATAAGGTTTTGGCATATGTAACTGGTGGTTGTCATGGTGACAAGGCTGGGAAAAACTGCCCTATGGTACACCATCATTAATGGCAACAGTGCAATGGAATGATCCAGACACATGGAAATGTAATGTCGCAAGGAGTTTTGACATGGAAGCTATTGTATGACTCCTTATTGTGACTGGCCCACAGTCATCCTCTAGTTCATCTAGAAGTTCTAAAATGGCCTTGTTGGGCAGCAGAGGTGGTGGTGTGTGTGTGTGTGTGTGTGTGGGGACTGTTGAACAATTGTAATATTGGTGCATATTTTTTATCGCAATAATCAGATTAATTGGAGGCATATATCTCAATTATTTTCTCTTCCATCATTCCAAAAATGTTCACTCAAGGGTGAAAAATGTATTCTCTGCATCTTGTTTAATTGTGTCAATGCCTCCCTCTTGCAACGATAGCCAGCTCCATGTGTGCACAAATACACATTCAAACCATTTGCACCTCCCTTTGAGATGTATTAAATGTCGACAGTTTCTATTAAAAACTTGCTTTCAGGTATCAGTGTGCATGTGCTAAATTAAAATGTACATTTTCTCCTCCCAGCACATGCTCAATTGCCTGTAAACACACCATATTGAATATTCAACTCTTAGTGCACACTGTTAGTATTTGCTATTGCACACAGTTTTATTTACTCAAACCTTTAGTAGGTTTAGAGTATTAAAAGCACAACAGCGCCTCCACCTGCTCAGGTAGCTCAATTATTTTAACCTGACTCATGTCATCTGGGTGCGTTTCGCCATAGTACACGCTAGGCTCACGCAACCATTTGAGTATGATGTAGTTCAAGCTTTCTGAAAAACGAAGGAGCCAATCAGTGTTGCTGGGTGGGACTACCCATGACTGGGCGGCGCTTTGGCTGTCTGATGTCTCTGTCATCTATTGGACACTGTTCCTCTCCAGCATTTCAGACATATGTCAGAGGATTTTTCTGGAACATCTGACACGTTAAGACCAAGTTCTGCAAGCTACTGTTGTAGCTACCTGTTTTCCATAGGGAAGTTCAAGGAATATCCGCTAGTTTTATGGCTGTTGTCGATGTTGCCTTTTAACCTCAGATTTTTCCTGCACATTCGACAATGGTCATTTACAGACAATGCAGTGGTGCGTTTCGGTGCAGCCATACTGTGGTGTTTGTTTTAATGGTCTGCTGCAGTATGGCTGAAGCGGCGTGTCAGTCAAGATGACGGACAGATTCTTTATCTAATCACATGCAAGGATTTTAGAGAAGACTCCTCCTTTGAAAACGTATTGGTTGTGGAAGTGTCCCAGATGGTATCGTGATACCATCTGGCGATAGTCAGGTTACAATTCTTTAACATCAGCAAAGGCCTTTCAACACTCATTTACAAATCACTCAACGAATTCATCCTTACCTATAACAACCCCATCTGTGTGAACTGTACAGATGCTCAGTGATGAAGATAACCACCCTTGTCACTGAAGACCCCTCCCATCTCCTCCACCACTCCTTCATGCTGCTACTATGAGGCAGACGCCACACAACCCCACTATCCATGGGAAACATCAACAAAAAACAAATATTTTACCATCTCTGTAATATCTGTTTTTAACATCACAAAAATCCTGCACTGTGTTTTTAGTTATTTTATGTGTTTTATTTGTTTTATCAGTTGTACTGTGTCTTTGATGTGCGGGGATGTTTTTCCACGTCTGAGTATGTGGGGTTTTTTTTTTAACATCTGTGACAAAAGAGAAATCAGTTTTTACTTGGAACAGACAATAAAGCTTCAGAACATTTGTGGAAAAACAACATAGCTTTGACATGGTTTACATCACATGGTCCTCAGTTTTACACAGATGGACTTAACAGTTGGCATCAACACTAGCAGAAGTGTATTGACCTCGAGGGAACATGCGTTGAACAATGAACATCAACATTTTTCAACCTTTTTTTTCTAACTCCTTTTTACACAACTTTTTTGAAGCCCCTTTGCAAGCACATATATCTGTGATGATCAGGTCACATTTGTTTTTGTTTCAGCCCAGGAACATATAAATTATTTCCTGAATACAGTTGTTAGTAACTACTCTTCCTCACCTTCATAAACTTCTCACTTTCACTTCCTCTACCTTGTCTCTTCCTAAAACCCAGCACAGAACCCAGTCTTTCCATTTTTCTGAGGAGAAAGTTAATGCAGGGTCAGTAGATATTTATATGAGCCTACACTAGGGTGATGTTCCAGTTACAAATGAATGTACAACTACCTGTTTTTAACATGCATTTAAATCTACTAAACAACTCAAATGAAGGGAAAAAGTGAAGGGAACTTCATATTTTGCGGGAACTTTATTAGTCTGACATTGAATAGAGAACAAAGGTGGAGCTGCATTATAGCCATGAATAACACTGGATGCTTCCGGAATAAAACAAATTAGATTTTACCACACGTGTTACTGATAAAGAAACGCTGGTTGGCTCAAGTTTCCAAGATAAGTCTTGGGTCAAAATGTGAAATTCTTAGAATTAACAAGAGAATAGTTTTTAGTCCAAAGGAATATTTGTCTCAGATCTACTTTACAGGTTCTTTATAGTGGAATATTTACTAATCCATTCTATACATGTACATAAACTACCATAATAACACACCATCATATATATATATATATATATATATATATATATATATATATATATATATATATATATATATATATATATATATATTAAAACATGAGCTAACCAGCACTTTTGTAATTTGTTTTCTGTTTCATCTTGTTAAATTATAGGCTCTTTCCCACTGTAGGAACCATTTGTAGTTCCTATAATTTTCCTGGAACCATTTTTCCCTCTTTCCCACAGCATCGGAACTACATAGTACCTCGAACCTTTTTCGTTCCTACTCCCAGGCAGGGTATTTTTTAAGTTCTCTACAAACTATATGATGTAGTTATTTGATGATTGGTAGAGCCGAGACCACACCTATTTCCACACTGCTACACAGACAGTGTAGCCGAATCCGGAGAAATAAATGACTGAAGATGCAGTTCTGTTTTGGGGTTAAATGGTGATGTTGGTTAAAGCTATGACATTAACATACTCTGTAAGCTCCTCCATTCTTGACATTAGACGCTGTATTTGACCACAATCAACATTCCCGCGATACAGAACATAAATGCTGTGGCCTCCTCATTCTCTATTGTGTTTTATAGTAACGCTGTCTTCTACTTCCTTGTGTGATTGTTGGATTTAGTGCTTAAAGAATACATCACAGTGGCGGACGTTAGGGTCACTTGGCCCCTCCCGTGGTTCCTATTGCTCTGTTGGAAAGCAAACCCAAAGGTTCCTGAGGAACTATATAGTTCTAAGCAGGGATGTACTGGGACCAAAATCGAGCCTGGGAAAAATATCTGGGTAGCCAGCATCTAGTGACACAGATGCATCGGCGCATGTGTTGAGCTCATAGAGCAGGGGTGGGGAATCCTGGTCCTCGAGAGCCGGTGTCCTGCAGGTTTGAGATTTTTTCCTCTTCTATCAGACATGGTTTCCATTAAATCATTATCAGGCCTCTGCAGAGCTGGATGATGAGCTGATCATCAATTGAATCAGGTGTGATGGAAGAAGGAAAAATCTAAAACATGCAGGACACCGGGTTTCGAGGACAAGGATTGTTCTCCATTTATCACAATGTAAAATTTCAAAGTGATCCAGAATCCAGGATCTCTTCTGGATTACCACCAAAATGTAATAATTTGTTCCATGTGACATTATCAAAATCTGTTCAGAACTTTTTGTGTAATCCTGCTGAAAGACAGACAAACAAACAAACACTCAAATTTAATACATCCTTGGCGCATCGCTCTTTATTCAAAGGGGGGAGGTCTGCCTTGGTGGAGGTTTGTACTCTCAGGGTGCTTTTCTAGTTTTGATTGTGTGTTGTAGGGCATTAGCAGAAAACTCAACTTAAATTTGAAGAAGTAAACAAGTCGCATGTTATTCTTTCTCTCTCTCTCTCTCTCTCTCTCTCTCTCTCTCTCTCGGCACGTAAACACAGACCAGACCTAAGCCAAACATGGCTGCTGTGGCTAAGAGAGATGTGGTGGGCTGACAAAACAAAATAGAGTAACAGACACACATCGCCTGTGTGGGAATACCACACAGGCGATGTGTGTCTGCCACACCTTAGATGAAAAACAATGGCATGGCCATCTGAAGAGGCATCCACATGATATGAGCAGCAGTGCAGACAACGTACATTAAGACAACATGCTCTTTTTTCCAAACAGTGGACAGTGTGGTGTGTGTCTTGTTGGCCGCTGCCTTAAACTTAATTGCACTTAATATAAAAAGTGAGGACACGTGACAGGTGTCTGGACATATGTTCACCTACTGATGTTGTGCAGTTAAATTTAACAGAAAACTCTTTGCTAACATTAGCCTTTGTTTTGTTGAGGTTAAAATGCTGATGCTTGTGTCTTGTCGGTGGACATTATTACATTGCGGTGCACTTTAATACAAGTTGTTCATTACTGGACAGACGTGTGTCCATGTTTTGTTTTTTTTGGTTTTGTTTTTGGGGTTTTTTTTGGGGGGGGGTATCTGTGTGTCTGTATTGTAAGTCGACTTGAAAAAAAAAATGAAGTCGTTAATGCCCTAATGTGTTGTGTTCTGCAAATACAATGCTCTAAATAATATGTTTGTTTGAAATTTGGGAGAACTGTTTTGAGAGAATAATACGAAAATGTTGATTTTACTCAAACCCATATCTTTAAATGGTGAAACTAGAAAAAGTGATCATTTTGTAGTGGTCTCTTATATAACATCAGCTTTTACTATTGTTTTTTCATATTGAAGTAAATGTAAGAGTTTTTAAAATAGGTCACACTAAACTGGTATATGTTCTTTCCTCAGTAAATGTAATCTCCCCTCAACACACACACACACACACACACTGCAGTTTTACCTATGTGGTCCCAGTTTGGGATGAGTCATGTCTCTAATGGGACTCTACCCAGCCTCTGCTGGCCTGGGACAGTGATTGGCCTGGGGCTGATTCATGCACCCAATCCATCTTTGCCGCCTGTCACAATGAGGACACTAAAGGGAGGAACCAGTGTGAAGGGAAACTTCTGAAATAATGGAGAGTCCACATGAAAGAGTCCACAAGGGTGGAAATCCAAAAACATAGGAGTGAATATAAGGAAACAGACAATGGAAACAGAACAGGAACACAGACATGATGTGGGGTCTGATGGAAAGGGGGATACAGTAAGGGTAAGAGTGGGCAAAGGGAGGAAATGACAGTGAGAGTGGATTGGATTAGATTATAATTGTTCATATATTGCCATATAATGTTAATAATGTAAATATTAGTGTTTATTCATACATGGCTTAATTCTTGTCATACTTTTGGAAAAGGTTATATTCTATTTTCTTATCTTAGTTTTAAGATTTGTAATTGTATATTTGCTCCATTCCTATTTTCAACAGGCAGGGTACAACTTGGATTCATTGTGAGAATAGAATAGAATAGAATAGAAAGCCTTTATTGTCACTATATACAGTATAATGAGATTTGGGGAGCATCCCTATAAAAGTGCAATGGACAAAAAAATAGACATAAAATATACATTTAGGAAATGACACAGGCAAGTAGACAGATTGTGAGCACAGACATTTGTGGACGCAGTGAGTCAATAAATAAATGGACAACAGAGGTAGTTTATGTCTGGTGGTGCAGTGAAGGTATGACAGTGCATAGTGCTTTTAGTGCATGTGTGAGTTGAGTATGGCAATGGCTTTGGGGGTAGAAACTGTCCCTAAGTCTGTTGGTTCTGGCTCTTATGGATATGAAGCACCTGCCAGAGGTGAATAGATGAGAGCCAGGGTGGGTAGTGTCCTTCAAGATACTTTCAGTCCTGCTGAGACAACAGCAGTTACAGATGGCATGGGAGGTTGTTTGCCTGACACCTCTGTCTATTGAGGACATTGAAGACGTGTATCTATTTGGATTTATGGTGGTGACAGTCCTCACGTTTGGTCTGGGAGGAGTGTTGATTCATTGTAAAGTGAGGAAGATCGCACCACTGAAAGGGCCATTGATGCTGCGGGAAGATATTTGGGAACACTTCACAGCACTCACTGACACTGGGTCCGGACGAAAACTGTCTATGACCGAGTTCCAGGGCAGTCTTACGAATTTTGTGGGACAGTCAGCAATTTCAGTAACTGTTTTTTAGAGTCGCAAAGGAGACTGGTGTGGAGTGAAGAACAGCGAGACAGGAGACGTGGTACTGTCGAGGTAGTTTACTTATTCCACATAAAACTTTACACGGGCAGCATCAGCGTGAGCACAACAACAACAGTACTTCCCCTCAAACCCGGAACCGGAAGACTTGTCTCACCCCAAACACTTCCCATCATCATCCTCTTAAAGGCACAAACCCCTTTGGTGAATGTCTCTATATCAGTCTCTAGATGTGGGTCACCACATTGGATTATTATTTATAGACAGCTTGATGAAGCTTTGAGAGCTTTATCAGGACTAAAGAAGGAGGTGGATGAACTGAAAAACAGGATTGTTGGGGTACAATAGTTTTTAAATTGTGATAACTGTTGTATTGTATAAACTTTGACATTGTCGCAATGTGTAATGGAAATTTTCTCCATAAGACGCACATGAAAAAAAGTAATAAGGAGTAATAAGTCGATGCATAGCACTTCTTCGATTCGACGCAGATATTAGTAAAAATATCTGCATATCCCAGGAGAACGCGACAACTACAGCAGCAGATGATTAAATCTGTCATTTTCGGTAACGCAACAACTAATGGCATAGGTGAGTGTTGATGGGATGTCCTAATTCATAGGGATTGCTTTTCAAGTCTTACACCTTATAGCTCAATTTGAAAGGGTGAAATGAGATTCAGCCTTAGTCCTAGATCAGTAATCTCCTCCATTTTACTAGTTACCACAGTGATGACTCCAGCCCCAGAGTGATGGGTCGAATGAACAGGCAACGCTAATGTATTTATGGAACATTGTGAGGTTTTCAATTAAGTGCAGGGAGTAACACACAAAAAAGGTTCAACATTATGACCAACGATAATGGATAATAATAATGGATAATGGAGCTTTTTCCTTCCATTAGTACAGATTATTAAAAAAAAAAAAAATCTCAAAAATGAAATCACTATCATGAGCCCCACATGAAATCAGCATTTAAATGAAAACACATTACAGGTAACAACTAATATGTGGGCTGTTGAAAAGGAGTATTTTTGGTCATTTAACACTCTTGCCATTTTTGAGTTATGTTAAAACAACCTTTTCATGTGTAGTGGTCACCACAGTGGACAATTAATCTACAGTGGACACTCATTGTATGCTTTGTTTCAATAATTAAACATATTTTTGGAACTCTGTGAAAAATAGGTTCATTAAAAAAAAAAATCTAATTGTTCTTTCATGCCTAATATGGAAGAAGATTAGGGCCACTAAATATAATTCTGTATATATATATATATATATATATATATATATATACACACACACACACACACACACACACACACACATATATATATATACACACACACACATATATATATATATATATATATGTGTGTGTGTGTGTATGTATATATATATATATATATATATATATATATATATATATATATATATATATATGTATATATAATTGGATGAACTGGTGCCTCAATTTATCAGAACATTCTCGAAAGCATTATCCCAAAGTTCACCATTTGACTCCATATTCAGATGATATTTGCAGATATTCTGGATAATGATGACTTGTAGGATTGAGATAGCAAGTGACCTTTCTTTCCTCCCAATTTAAAAAATTTCCACTACCCATTGATCTCCTGCCTCAAGACCACAGGAACCCAACATACTGTGCAAATTCAAGTTGTCATTGATTCTTGATGGACCATGAAGTACAGGGCCATTGATCCTATTGTTCAAAAATCTGAATCAGAATCTCTTTATTGTCATTTGTCATATCACAAGGACATATCAAATTAAATTGCATTTGTTTGGTCTCTTCAGGACCACAACTATACGCAGGTACTGTAGTCATTTGGAGCTACTATTTATCTCAAGAAAAATAGAAATATTTAGAACACAAATAAGCAATAAGATCAAGCATATTTACACCAACAATGAGAAAACATCACGTAATGTACAGTATGTTATGCTGGCCTTTTTTTGGGACACACAATGTAGACAGTAATAAACACAAGATAAGACGTATAAAAAAATAAGTCATCTGCAAATATCTTTTGCAAAATGAATAAAGCTTTTATAATATGCTTTGCCTAAAGTGAGACTTGGAGGTGAAATGTTCAATTGAAATTCGCCTTCAGCATTAGGATGAATGGAGTGGAACATTTGCACATGAGTGTATGACAGAGGAAATGTCACCCTGCAGGCAGCATGGCCATTATGAAGGTTCAATGAGAAGGCAGTCAGGAGGTGGTAGGTCAGTACAAGTCCTTTTGACAGCTGAATGGACATCTATGTGTTTTCCAGGAAGCTGTGATCATAAGGCTCAGCATTGCTCTGTCACCACATCTATGGACATATACATTGGATGTACACAAGGTTGAAGCTTTGCTCATCAATAAACGTCAGTTCTTCAAAGAAATCATGAAAATACCCTGAATATAAATGGAAACACTCATCATTTCAGCAAGATATTTGATAACCCATCCTTTTGTCTGTGTATCTACCTGCATTTGTGTGATTATATTACACCGCAATGGATTTTGCCTTTGATATCATCCACTCTCTGGATACTAAAATATATCCTTTAATCTATATAAAAAAGGCAATTTACATGCATTTTGTCAGGCCTTGTTGAGCTAATGACTGCTTACATTTTTTTTTACTATGATTACATAGTCTATCCACAAACAGAGAAGACAGATTTTTTTCTTTTCTTACATTTAAATGTTCTAGTAGTATCCACACGCTTAAAAAAAGGAAAGATTTTATGTATTTTTTTTAAGATCATTTAGTTGTTGTTCTTTTATTTTTCGAAATTATCTGTAATCGATTCATTGACTTTTATTTATTTTATTAAATTCAATTTAGTTTCCGAAATTGTATTATTATTTATTTATTTATTTTATTTTAAAAAGATGCATTTACACTCATTTCCCAATGGTTACTTGATTACAAACTTGGTCGTGATTAGACATTTAAATGAGTGTGTGTGTGGTACAGCCCAGGAACACCACATTTACATTAGAGCCATACCATATATTATTTTACCATTGTCATCACAACGTACATGTGCACAGTAGTCCTGTTAATCATTTTACCAAAGCACACTATGCCCCTGTATGTGGAGTGAGACAATGGTAACAATGTTGAAAAATGAGCAATGAACAAGAGAAAAATCCAAAAAATTAATACTTGGTGCCAAAAAGAAAAGCAACATCAGTTATCTGGAATTATTTCAGCTACAAAACGATTAAACTAAAACTTGTCGACAGTACTTTGCACCTGTTGCCACAATGAGAGGAAACACAACTGATGAGTTTGACCACACAAATAAATAACTAATCGTAGTCTTTTTTTCTAAAGTAAACACATCTTTAAAAACTACATTTTTCACTTTTCACCTGTTTCTCTCATGCTTTATGGGGACTTCCAGAAAAAAATTTAATTAATGTATTTATAGGGCCATATCATTTCTATTTTACTAGTGGGGATCTTTATTTATATTTAACCCTCTTGGGGACCTGAATTTTGGTCCCCATAGTGTCAAGACGTCCCCATGAAGTGACTGTGTAAACATGTCAATGTCCCCATAAAGATAGGAATACAAACACACACAGAGTGTTTTCCCAGAGTTATTGTAGTTATTAATACTGCTTGGTTTCTGGTTAAGTCTTGTGTATTTGTCCTGCTGTCCTCACTGCTTCTCAGCTGACAGACGTCTGGCACAAAGGACAAATTCTAAAAGGGCTAAAAATATGAGGATGTGTGAAGGAATAAAGCAGGTACAGGGTGTTCAAGTCTGTAGTGTCAACGTGCCAAAGCTAGAACAGAAACAATACCTGCTAAAGTGCCAGCACTGACACAATAACAATAGGATGTACAATAACAGAAGACAGTGAAGGTGACATGTTTGATTCTAATTTGACTAAAAAGAAAAACATGTGCACAGACAACAGGCTCCCACCACTTCTGCACTATCAAGACCCAGACTCAGTTTATTCAATATGCGAATTTGTTTCATTTACTGTTGTAGCAATAAATGTTCAATAGTACTTGTAATACTCAACACTTTGAATGAATGAATAGAGGATACAAGATGGCTAATTTTGCGGTACCACCTTTGCTAGCAGTCTTTGATCAGGTCGCAAGGCAAACCTGGTTTACTGTTGTTATGTTCCAGCAGAGTTTTTTTTTTTTTTTTATGAGTTCTAATTTATTTAATTGGACAATTATTAGCAGTTATTTTTTTGTGCATATACTTTTTTTCAGGTCGCTGATTGACTTCCGCCGCAGCCTCTATATAAGCCAGACCTTCGGATCTAGAGGATGACGCCTTTTTCTAGGAGTGCCTTGTCTGTGGTTCCCGCCTTGCTTCCACCTGGGACACAGGTTTCTTTTAAGTAAAGCTTTTTCCGGCTGCAAGATGCCAGTTCGCTGTTTCACTTCTTTTTGATATTTTTTTTCTGTGTTATTTGACGTCCTGTTTTCGTTTGAGTTCCGTTTACAGGGTTTAGTTTGCGGGTTGTTTTAATAGGGCAGAGGTAGCGGTAGGTGGACAGATTCTACGACCCTGTATAGGGTTGGTTTGATCCACCTACCGTCCTTTTGTTTATTTGGCCAGCTTACCTGGGTCCGACTTTTCTTGGTACTTTTGGCCAGCTTACCTGGGTCCGACTTTTCTTTGTACTTTTGGGATTTCTTTTTGTTTTTGGGCACGGGAACATGGGTTTAATTTAAAATAAATTTGCTTTAATAAAATTGTTTTTCAAATTTTAACCCTTTTTGTCTCTCTAAAATATGTTGCAACCTCCGGGTCATAACAACTGTTTAAATCAGTGTCATGAATCCTGAATCAGGTGTTATGTTCATGTGTAGTTTGTGTATGTTTTTCTACCTTTTCTGTCGTTGTTGGTGTTTTGGGCTCTTTATTTTGTTATGTGGGTTCATGTTTGCCTTTCCTGCTTTGCTTCCTGTCACTGGTGTTGCCCCGCCTCCATTAATTTTCGCATCATTTGTCTCACTGCCATAGGTTCAAATCCATCCCTTGGGATGAATGAAACACTTAAGATGAAATTTGGCTTATTTTGGCCCATGAATTTAAATTAATTTGACACCAGTGAGGTAGACATCCATTAGAGCTCAGAGTAAAGTTGAGAGTTCTTACATCAGACACAGAGAAAACCGACAAAAAAAGTAACATTTTAAGTAAAAAGCATCAATAACTGATCATAAAAACAAATGTTTCCAACCACTGTGTTTCCATGGTAACTACAAGCCTCTGAACTTCCAAATGGGTCATATCTGATGACCAGGAAAAGATGATAAACTGCATTTTACATCAACTGACACACACTGCCTGACACACACACACACACACACACATTTCTGATCCATCTGCCAGTTTGATACAGAGCAGTTTAGTCTTTTTAATGGATAAAGATCATATGGTCTGATGAATCCAGATTGACCCTGTTTGAGTGATTACCCATGATGCCTAGTGCCCACAGTCCAGACCTGTGGGGCCAGTATTATGATCTGAGGTTGTTTTTTCTGTTTCAAAGTTATTTTTATTGAATTTTAAATTGTACAAACAAAACAAACACACACACACACAGAAGGGGAAAAAATTCCATCCCCATCCCCCCTTAGATGTCACTCACAAACTATCTTTAAGGCACTTGATAATAAACATGAACCTATACAGACAAAAACAAAGGTAACAATGGTAATTTGATGTATAGAAAGGGTTAAGTAAATAAATACAAAATGATGAATAAAAATGAAATGATCTCAAAGCATTCTGACCAGGTCAGAGAAATGTGTGTGATAAAGTTGTGTGTTTATTCCTGTAAGTGTGTGGAGTGTTTATTAAAGAATGACAGGAAGGCTTTCCGGGTTTTATTAAACTTATTTACAGAGCCCCATAGTGTGCACCTAATTTTCTCGAGTTTCAAGTTTGCAAGCACATCCCTTACCCAATGAGTAACTGAACTTTATTTTCTATTGAGAGGCTAAGTCACACCCTTCTACTTTTGGTCCGTTTACAAAAAATTTGAATGGGAGTGAATGGAGCGAGTCAAGCTAAATTCTGATTCCGATAGAGGTTAATAAGAAATATTTGATGTGGCATAGGCAGACCACCCGTTTTTGATGGGAAGCAAACATGACATTTGGTTTTATGTGGGCTTAGTAAGAGACTACGATGTGTTGCGTATGTGACATCACACTCCGCTCAGCTGTGGTGTGGAGTCTGTAGTGACGTCACATGCGCGCCAGGCATGTAGTCCAAATTACTAGTTATACTCGCAAATGAATCAGCCGTTGCTTAACAGAAGCAGTTGAAACGCACATCAATAATTAGCATTTATTATGAGGTACAACATGTGTGTGATTCAGGGCACATGACAAACCAGATACAACTTTAGCATTTGATTTCCCATTGAAAACCATTAATTAATTTTCCGATCTCAGGCCCCATGAGCCTCCTGGGAGCTAACCATGGGACATAGGTTTCCATGTTTGTCACTGCGGGTCATCATTTCCGGTTTATTCAACTAACTTCAGGACTGTTATCCATTTTTTCCATTATTCGTTTAAACACAAAAGGGAAAACTGACAAACCAGTTACCATTTTAACATTTTATTTCGTATTGAATACCATTCATTAATTTTCTGGACAATGATATTATAATATCAATATTTGTATTGACCTTGACCTTGACATTAGACCTAGATCGATGAACATTGATCCCATACCGCAGGTGACATGAACGAAACTTCTCATTAAATTACAGCCGATTTGCTCCAGAAATGTGGTCGCTAGAGTGCAATCACACAAACAAACGCGACCGATCAACACGGAAAAAGGAACAAACAGATAAACAGACAAACCATTAAAGCAACATTCGCAAAGTTAACAAACACCAATGAAAACATAACGTCCTTGGTGGAGGTAAACATATACAAAATGTGTAAATGACGTATAAAGAAGAGCAGAAATATATTGAAATCAAATCAAGTGACAGTGTGGTCATTTGAAGGAAATATATAGGCAGAAATACAGCAGAAACAGGAAGGAAAGTTCACACGTACATTGGTACACAGTTCTTATGAAGCCCATTCTCTCACACCATTCTCACTAAGACCACATTCTGCATTTGAAATGGCAAGTGTCCAAAAATGATGAATGTGGGGACATTAAATCAGCTTATTGAAACAATGGCACGATGAATACATGCGTGAATGTGGTCCGACAGGCGGGATAGATCATGATTGAAATTCAAATCACTTATTGTTACCCTGAATCGTCAAACACTAACAGTGGAAAACTGCTAGTACCAATCACTTTCTTCCCTCATGGATGGAAGAGTCTGAATGGATCAGAGAAGGTTCTGACCTCAATCAGTGAATCAGTGACACTGACAGAATTTTGCAATATAATAGAAAACTAATAAATACATTCATAAGATTAGAAAAGCTGAAGCAGTATTTGTGTTCTGTTGTAACATGAAACAAACTTTAAATTCACCATTAAAACATGTTTATTCTTTTTTTTTTTTTAATTTAAGTCTTCATTAATTAGCATTTCAAGGTATGATAAATATAAATATGATACCAAGATAAATATCCCTCTTTAAATCCTTTATAAGTCATCATTTTTTTTCTCCATTTTATGTCTCTATAATTACATTTTCTGGGTATTTCTTTTTCATTTTTAATAAGTACATTGCATGTTCTGTGTATTAATTTCTCTATATAATGTTTTAAAAAAGGGATTATCTTGTATGGCCAAATTGATATATTTTAATGTGAACAGCTCTTTATTGTTCTTTGAGGATTTATTTGTGATTGTGGCATTCTCACACAGACCATTGTGGGTATTTTATTAGCAACAAAAACATAAAAGATCCACAGTTGCATCCACTGAATTTCTCAAGTAGAAGGTCTCAGTCAGAGTCCTGCACGGGTTCGGGTATCCGTGGGTGAACCGCAAATTTTCACGAAATGGGTGAAAAATGTTGTGCTGCTTCGGATACGGGTTCGGTTCGGGTTGGACGTGGGTGATCGCGGGTCTAATTTGCGGTTCATAGGCTAAAAGGCTAACAACATTTTTATTTGGCTCTGCCTTGGCTATGTCACTGTTCAATATACTCGTGGCAATAAATGTTTGTATTTAAGTTTGGCTATCTGACATTTTCTTTCGGGTTCGGGTCGGATATCGGGTTCATTTATAGCAGGTCTGTTCGGGTGCGGATTTTTAATTTTTTTCTAATTGGAAAACGGGTCGGATACGAGTTTAAACATGACGGGTACGGGCGGTTGCGGTATGTCAAAATCAGAACCGTGCAGGACTCTGATCTCAGTCAATAGATAGATTTCAGTCATGTGACGATGATGACGTCGCAATTTCAGCTGGAGGGCAGGAAGTAACCATGGAGAATGCTGCTATGGAGGAAACCATTGAAGAGATTGTGGTTAGTGTACAGATCCAGTGTCGAAACAGAGAAACATACAGTTAGTTTAAAAATGTATTGGACGTGACTTGTATCTTATGAGAATTAATTCATTTTCGACAGAACCCAAAGTTTTGTCAACAGTCGAGGCTGTGGATATTATTAATAACTACCTGCTTTACTTACCTACTTTTTTGTCAGCGGGTGGGTCCACAAACTCAGTACCAAAAGACTTAGCAATAATTATAATTTGTGTGTGTCTGCTAGCTGCTAGCAGTAGCGACTACTGTCAACAAACATGCATGCATCTTGGTAAACTATATTACAAAAGTGTGAATGACCATATAACTAAAACCTAATGATATATAGCACATTAACAAAAAAAGTTAGTTTTCGAACACACAAAGTGGTCGCTGCAGACATGGGCATTAACATTAGCATGCTAGCAGACTCTGCTCCTCCCGTCCACAAACACAGATTTTAAATCCACCTTTTACAGCATTTTTCTGTGAGCTTTTTCCATTTCTCACCTTTTTGAATGGCAAGCTTTCGTACTCTAAAAAACAATCTCTTTCACTTCTCTCATCGAGATTGATTGGTGCAGCTGTAAACTACACAAAACATAGGCATTTTCATCAACCTACTTCACTTCCTGCCCTCCATCTGAAAATCGTGCGATCACTATATAGCAATGTGACATCACGTGTCTCCAACCCTGGTCCTCAAAAGCCAATATCCTGCATATTTTAGATGTATCTATCTTCCAACACACCTGATTCAAATGATCAGCCTATCATCAAGCTCTGTAGAAGACTGATAATGAACATCAGGCGTACAGGACGAGGGAGACAGGGTTGCCCTGTTCTAGACTATGAAACTGTGGCCTTTGTCCCATAAAATAAAATATTACATCTGAGGATGCAGGTATGATGGGATCTAATCTAATCTCAACACTAACTTGTACATAGAGTATTTGAGACTTTGACTTTTGAACAGGTCAGTCATTCTGTTTCCAATTGGATATATTTCTTCTGTTGGTCAGTATGGGTTTTAATGTTTGCAAGGAGGTTTAGAGGTGGAGGTTTGGAGGCCCCATGCTGACAGAAAGCCTTGGCTAGTAATGTCACATTTGGCTCATGTTGTGGACATTTGGTAAAAGCAAACATGCCTCTCATTTTGTCAATGAAAGCTACAGCACTGATCTGAAAAGGAGAATAATAACAACAGCTCCTGTATTTGCAAGGAGTGGAAACACATATTCCATAGATGCCACGCGTAGGAAACGGATACAACTCTTTATTAAATCTGTGCTGTTTTCCTAGCAGGCTGTAATAATAACCCTCTGTTTGCACTGACCTGAGCTGGACACAGACTTTTCATTCGAAGTGTCGACTCTCCAATGTATTTTTGGATCCTTCATCTCTGATTGATTAACAATTACAAGGTTCCATTTATGAACCTGCAGAATCATAAGTGAACACTTCGGAGTGGAGGAGCATCCAATGAAGACCTGAGTACTGCTGCCCTGCTCAGGCTTTATTTGTATTTTAATGTTTATTTGCCAATTGAAAAAAAAGTCAAGGTTTATATGATACACGAGTGCCATATTTGAAATGTAAAGTGAGGTGTGTAGGTGTAAACAACTATCAAAGAATGGAATGAAGACTACCAATCTATTCTGTTACCGTACACACAGGCTGCTGCTCTGACCTTGTATGTGTGTGTTAGAATTCTAAGCAAATATTGGCCATAATCATCCTGCTTCACCTTCCATTATGAACTACCGACTGCATTTAGGTATCAACCCTTACTATATTTGGAAAATAGATCAAGCATGGAAATCCCCAAATGGTATTCAAATTAAAACATGATTCAGTGTCATAACTTACTATAAAAAGAGCTAATCTGTTACGGTACTGCTTAATTAATCTAATCCATAGGGAGTACAGGTGTAGTTATAATTGCTCCTGATAATGATTCAACCAATATCAAGCATATTAGTAGATTTAACGGCTGCTAAAAAAGCAGCTGCAAATACTTGGTAACTTAAAATCACTTTTTCATCCAGTGGTACCCTCCAGCAAGAACAAACATCCCATTGTACTTGAATCACATCTGTGCAGCAGGGCTACAGCTACAATTATTTGGTGATTGTTTCTTGGGGATATTTATAACCCTGAGTAGTTCACGGGGGGTCATTGTGAACAACATAACAACATGCACCTGAATCCAGTATTAAAAAATATCAACAGGATACAGAGTGTCCATTAATTCTCCTTACAAAAAATAGTAACTACAAAAGCACTTTATGAGGCATGTTAATCAGATTTGGTCTATGTACTTAGTGGTTAACAGCGTTTTTAATCACAGTATATTTATGTATTTCAAGCACCCTGTTGATCAAATATTTTCTGGTAAATACACCTCTAAAACAAAAGGCATAATGCGTGTTGGGTTTTATTGAAACAGAACCAGATGGAAGACGTCCACAATCACACCTGTCAAGACGTGGAAACAGGGACGGTGTTGGATAATTGGAAGAATGGACAGCTAATATGACAAGAAATCCAATATCATCTTGATCTGCTTCCTACATGTAATGTTAACCATAGAAGTGTAAAATAAAGCAAAAAAAAAAAAAAAAAAAACCTTCAATATCTACTTTACATGTTTCACTCATCTCCACAGATTCGTATATCCATTTGCTTTTCTACTACATTGTGAAGAAATGTTATGGATACACTGTTTAAAGTGTATATAAAAATGGGAATTGTGATACAGTTATGCATTAATTGGTCAACAGCGTTTCTGTGTCATGGTTTGCACTACATCCTTTACATCGTGCATTTTTGTCCATTCTTTTTTCTTTTAAATTCTTGATGTTTCTGAAGAACAACCCTCCCAACAATTTGAAAAGACCTGGAAGTATCTGACTATCAGCCAGAATAAGAAGTATCATAAAGTGGAAATATGTAAGATTTTACTGGTTTGGTTCTTTTTTGTTTTTTTAGCATCTGTCTCTTCAGAGTTCCCTCCTTCATTTTGTCATAGGTCTATCACGTTAGTTGTATATTTATGTGTTGAGGTCTGTGAGTGGGGGAAAGCACGGGTTTCAGGAAGTAATCAATCCTTTCTTCATTAAGCACCCCCCATCACAAATGTATTTTTCAGGGGGCAGCAGGTGATCAATGATAAGATGAGGTGAGCTCACTCACTTTGTCACAGCTTTATCTCCAGAGCTATATAACCAGCCACATCCTCCACATATAGATCCGTCACATTACTTGTAGAAGTCCCACAAGTTTTTTCTTCAGGCGTTGGGAGATGCCATTAAGCTGATGATGCCGTTAATGGGGCTTGGTTCAAAAACAGTTGGAAAAACCCTGGTGTGGCTTAAGGCTGAGCATTTTCAAGTGCACATTTTGTTTTTCAATGAAGCCAAACTTTTCACTTCACAGAGGAGGAGCAGGACTGAAGCTACTCTTAAGCTATGGAACTAATGTTATTGCACAGCTCAAGAGCTGGTCAACCAGCATAGACGAGGGGGCAATAGGGAGCGCACTTTATTGCAGAGAGAAGTGTTCTGGATTTTCACACTTGAGACGGTGCAGCCTCATGGCCTTAATGAAGTACTGGAATTAAACAGTTTCCTATGAGTCAGGTCTGTATGTATGATAAGGATATGTTTATGTATGCACTACCATTTTTTTAAACATATGTCACTATTGTCTTCCTGATCACATTTAATATAATCCACTTTGTTCTGCTTATGTAGTAATTAGCTGATGTCACGATTGGTTAAAAACCCGCCTTGCCTCATCCTCTGTAAGACACGGAAGAAGGCTGTTGGGCTGAAACGTCTGTCTGTGTGTCTGTCTGTCATGCTAACCCTAGAAAACCACGAAGACCCCCCCAGATTACCATCACAATGTAATAATTTCCAGATCTCTCCATTTCCAATCTACCCTGAAAATTCAATCAAAATCCATCGAGAAATTTTGGAGTTATCTTGTACACAAACCAACAAACAAACCAATGAACGCTAGTAAAAACATTACCTCCTTGGTGGAGATAATAACAGAAACTGCAATCGCGGTGGCACGGTGGTGCAGTAGTTAGCACTCGTGCATCATATCAAGAAGGATCCTGATTTGATTCCAACACTTGACCTTTCTGTGTGGAGTTTACTTGTTCTCCTCATGTCTGTGTAGGTACTGTGGTTTCCTCCCACCATCCAAAGACATGCACTGTTAGGTTAATTGGTTAATCTAAACTGCCCATAGGTGTGAATATGAGAGTGACATGAGAGTAAGTCTATATATGTTCAGACCTGTGATGAACTGGTGACTTATACAGGGTGTACCCCTCCTTTACCCATTGTAGCTGGTTTAGGCCCCCAGTGACCCCTGCGACCCTAGTGAGGATAAAGCGGGTTCAGATGACAAGATAAGGAACTGCAATCAAGTGTGGCTTTCCATTTACAAATACACAGTTCAAGCGCTAACAGACTAACAAACATGAGCACCTACCACCTGTCAACCAGCCCTGTTAAAAATTAGCATGTTAACATTCGAAGGCTAACCTTTATAACAATAAACCTCAACAGCTCCCATCAGTCCCAGCCCCATTACAGATTATCATACTATTGTTTGATTATAGACCCTACAAGAAACAAGTGTGATACACCAGCTAACATTGAACATCAAGGCTAATTGTTGTTAATCAGATGAAAAACAAATTAGAGATGGGTCAAGTAATGAACAATTTATCACAAAAACGACATTAAACTGACAAAATTATGTGGCTAGTAATAAAAAGCACACTCCTGAGACAGACAACAGGTGATCTAGTAAACTGAACAAACCCTCACCTACATGATGCAAACAACCATGATTAGTCATGAGTTTGTTACAACATTGTGTGGGTGGTTTAAGAAATTTAAGAAAAGGACTGGGATTTTTATAAGGGAGTAGTATTTGGGGCCTTGGAATGAATCAGGCCTTTTACATATGAAATGCGACTATTTATGAAAAATTCACGGTACGAAACCACTTTCGGAACGAATGAATTTCATAAGTTGAGCTATATTGTACAGTGTAAAATTAGGTTTAAACTTATTACCTTATAATTGACATCATATTGTTTTTTGTGTTGCACATACGGCAGTGCATTCTTCAGATAATACAATTAGATTGTTGACTGGACAGACAAATGACAAAACTATTATAATACCCCTTCGGCCCAAAGTTGACTGCATTCACTAACATCTCAACCAAGTAAGAGTATTTTCTTAATCCAAACACTAAAGGTTTGGTTTCATATCCTCTACCACCTACTGAGGAAAGCCATAAAAGTAGAAGATACTTAAGTGGGAAACTGAGGTGTAAGTTTGGCAGAAATACACACTGGTAGCATTTCATTCTGTTGACTGAATTGCAAGCAAACAAACATTCTACTTCAAAGAAAGAAACTAAACTCTAGGTTATTTCTATTGTGTGCTTCCATCGTGCAGCCAAAAAAAAAAAAAGAATTGCTAGAGGAACAAAAGATCTTTTCAATGATGTTTTTTACAAGAGCAATTGTGAGCAGCAGGGACTGAGGCAGAAGTCAGGTGGTAATATACAGTATGATGGAGAGGAACCAGCCAGTATAAGCTCATAAAGGAACAAACCCAGTACATTTTACCATCAACTCAAAGGAAGAGAGAAGTTTTAAACACACTTGTTTTTTTGGAGTATTTTTACTTTTGCAGAAAGACAAGAAAACTCTCAGCCTCCGTATATGAAACTTTGTCTGACTCTGCAGTAAATGTGATGATGTTGATTCAATTTCCATTTATCAAAGACTATTCCCCAGCCACGTCTTGATGTTTATGGATACATTTCCTCTTTAATCTGTTTTCATTCCCTTCCAATTCTGAACTGAATTAAATCACTTAAGGCAAGACAATGATGGCTTTCAAGTTGTTCCTGTTTTTAGGCAATGGCTGGCATTATTTAACATTTTATTCACTTTGATATATCCATTCTATTTCTGCTGCATCTCAAAAATTCATTTTCCATTATGTTTGTGGTTGTGGTATCCATGAATAAATAGCATCTTTGTCTTCAATAAATGTCATGTGAAACTAACTGTTGAAAAGTAGCAGAGGGGAAAAACAGGTAATGTACATTTCATTAACTTAACTGGATTGAATTTCACTGTCATTGACATTACATGATTGTAATAAACAGAAGAAACAGAATGCTCTCACGTTGTTTTTACTCTTAAATGGCTGTGATATTTAGATGTTACTGATGTGAATTGATCAGTATTTGAGTGTCACTGGTGAGTTTGTGACATGTATAATAGATCTATTAAAGCTCTTACAGATGCCCACAATGACATGAAATTAATTCTATTGATCCCTCTGGACGTAGCTTACATCTTAACCCTTGAAAACCTAGCACAACGTTTGTACCAGTTTCCAAATGACATTTTCGCTTCATCTAACCCAGGGGTCTGCAACCCTTGTCTTAGAGAGCCGCTATCCTGCATGTTTTAGATGTTTCCCTCTTCCAACACACCTGATTCAGATGATCAGCCTATCATCAAGCTGTGTGGAAGACTGATAATGTCTGTCAGGTGTGCTGGAAGAGGGAAACATCTAAAACATGCAGGATAGCGGCTCTCTAGGACCAGGGTTGCAGACCCCTGATCTAACCTTTCTTAGGTGATTTATCACAATTTATTATATTGGTCTCTCTATTTCACAGTTTATTAGTATAAATCAGGTATATTCTCATATTTCATTCACTGATCATGTAGATGTTCATACAACTTCAGAGTAAAGTTGAAGGTTATATAAAAAAAAACAGAGAAAACTGAACAAAAAGTGCTCTTTTCAATAAAATATATCGTTAGCTGAACATAAACCCAGTGTTTCCATCCACTCTCATTTCTATCAAACTCCATGGGTTTTAATGATGTTATACAAGATGACAGTGCTTCCACATTCACGACAGAGCCTCTGAACATCCAAATGGGTCATAAATGATGACCAGGAGAAGATGATAAACTGTATTTTACAGGTATTAGTTACATGTACTGATAGGAAACATGGACAAAAGATATTAGTGGTTTACATCAGATGGTTGAAGGTGGATGTTTGGATATTTTTGGGTTTACATGAATAACACTAACATTAAAGTAATTAAAGCTGTCATTCCATGGTTATTTCATCTATATTACTGTGTTCTCCATTGTTATTGAATACATTGTGTGTTTGTTCAAGCTAGTTTCAAGCTGGTTTTGCACGGTAAAAAAATGACTTGAGGTCAAACAACATAGTTTACCGGTACTTCCTCATATATGTCCATGACGTGGTCACGAGGTGTCTCTAATTGGCTCAGAATGCATGAAGGAACACTCCCCCTCTCCTCTCGCTGTGTATGTACCTAAGTAGCAGCTAGGTTTCGTACCCTTGCTTGTTGTGAAAATGTACAGGGAAAAAACAAGGCTTTACTTCCACAGACAGCACATGAACCAGTTTGATCTGCCATTTTTTCCAGTTTGTGCAGCAACTACTGTGGCACCATTTTGATGCTAATGCTAATGCTACTTCAGATTCGCTGCCGGGGACAGGCTTAAACCCACGTGGGTGACGCTAAAGTCCCTCTGATGTCAGATGGACCGGCTTTTTCTGTGTCCTTCGTTCCTCTCGTTGTTTTCTGTGAATATGGTATGCAGCCAGTGGAGGTGACAAACTACTTTCAAAGGCAACATGTGTTGGTAAGTCGGGGTGACCCATCAGACTCTAAAAGGAGCGTGGAAAAGTGGTTTTCAGCTGAACAACACCTTTAAATAATTATTCTGCTACAGAAAGTTGAGTTCTTCATTTCCACATGATACATTTTTTTCATCAGTAAGTAAACATCAACACTCATTCTTACATCAACAATTTGAAGTCAACTAAACCTTAAATTAATTTTGGTTAAAAAAAAAGTATTTTGTTTGTGTCTTTGGGGTCAGTTAATATATCACCATTAGCAGAGTACATTTTATGTATCGCCCTATCTGCCTGCACTCCTTTTAACTGTCTAGCTAATACTTTATGTGCATCCTCACCCAGTTTAAAGTGCGTCTGTCTCAATCTGGTTATATAATTTCTCACCTGCCCACGAAGAATCTGATTAAATTCATATTTTAGTTTCAAGATCGCATTGAGGGTGTCCTCAGAGTTTGAATTTCTATAAGATCCCTCTAGTGCTGGTAATCTAAAAGGGGTCATACACAAGAAGATCAAGACAGGGATTTAAAGTGCTCATTTGGTGCAACCAGGGCAGACAAACTAGCATCTCAGACACATTCACTCAACACTTAAAGGAAATAGGTGGATTCAATTATATTGATTAGCAGGAAGAGGAGGAAAACAGTGGTGACAGGAAGTAAAACGATACAACGTGAACATGAACCAAAGCAACAAAATAAAAGACCAAGACTCTAACATTAGACAAAAACGGGAAGACAAACAGCAAACATACAAAACATAACACAACAGTCTGGATAAGTAACCCTACGGAGCCTGCACTAGCATTAATGAAACTTGTAAAGGTGTTTGTGTTTTTAACAAGTACACTGAAAAATGTAAAACTTTGAATCAACTTAAACAATCTTCTTCAATTTTGCCTTTTTATCTCATAATTTGAACTGTTTATGGTCACACATACAAATCTAGTTGAGTGAACCAAGTTAAATCTCACAGGGTTAAGGTTATTTTAATTTAATTCACTTAACTAGATATTTTTATGTGTGACCTATTGAAGAAGAACGTTTAAGTTAATTCAATGTTTTACTTTTTCCAGTGTACATCAATATTCACTTCAGTCTCTGAAAACCTGAGGCTGATGACATGCATGACAGCTACAGTAACAAACATCTGTCATTCAACAGGCTCAACAGTAACTGTAAATACTGAGTCTTGACGAGATCCAGAGAATAATGTCAGTACAATTTAGTAATAAAAACAGACGGTCCCTACCCCGTGTGAATGCACCACATGAAACACAGATGTAGAAGGTTAGTTTCCAAACCACTGCAGTTCCCCAGGTACAGCTGTCCCATGTGAATATAGCTGTAGTTTTTCTTAAGAAAAGCCACACTTTTCTGTTGGGTGGATTTTACTGAAACTGCAGTTGTTGTCTCTTGATCATAACATGTTCTTATGCACCTCCGCAGTCTGAAACACCAGTGCACTGAGCTTTGAACTAGGTTTTACAGCTATTTTCAGAAGACTTAATATGACACTTACGTTTGATATGCATAATAAGAAGCCTGATGCGTATTTCTACTCAGTCTGTATGTTCTGAAATATTAAACTCTAAAAACTTTCTCGATATATTTATGTCCAATACCCACTGCAGGGCATCTGCTGCCTGAGGCTAAGCCCCTTAGCTTTTCCATGAACACTACCCCAAGGAGGGATTTGACGCCACAAAATTATAAAGACCAGCCACTGGAGATGAGCTGTGGGGGGTTTGATACCTACCCTTGACAAAGGGGACCAATGGAAATACACAAAAAAAAAAACACAGACGCCAAGCTCCATAGTTTCAACAACATTAATGATACATTCCCATTAATTTAAGAACTAGCTCAGCAGTACCCCCACAATAAGAATCTGTTTTTCCATATTTCTGCTGCATAACAAATGAACTTAATTCTCCCAACAAATTACTAATTTAAGGAACAAACAGAAAATTCAATACAGTAAATTAAGCAATGTACAATGTGCAAACAAATGGGGTTACTTAACAGTAAAAATCTAATTAAACTGCAATATTGTTGAATAATTTGTACAGGCATTTTTCTTCTTAGACCTGCTGGGTTTTTATAGGAAATGAGCTGCAGAGAATTTAATAAAACCTGTAACTCAGAGCCAGAGTTGGATAGAGTTAAGTTTAAAAAATAATAGAAAATGAGAGGAATAGACCACCAGGGTATCTGATCACTGTAGAACATGCATTTATATTGGCCTTATTATGAATAAAAGTTATTTTGCATATTTTTCTGTTGTATCATGATGAAATCAGTATAGGGAGCCTAAGTCTCCGCCCTTTCCACTGGACCTAAGTTTGGAAAAAATTTAACATGAGAGTGGATGAGGAGAAAATAATTATTTTCTGGTCCACTTTACTTTATGCCCTGAATCACACATTTGCTGTACTTCAATTAAAATCATAACCAATGATGTGCGTTTGGAGTTTCTTTGATACGTGTTTTGTGATTTATTAGCGTGTAAAAATATGTAATTATTTGGACTGTGTTTGGACTACATATCAGACGTCGCATAGCTGACGTCTCAGCAGAATCTTTCCCTGCAAACTTTTCAAAACCGTATTTTTTATTTTTCATTTGAAAATACCTGTGTGCTTTGTGCCCCGGTGTAATCACAACACCATTTTCACATGTTCCCTCTACCGCTTCCCGGCTGACGAGAGCTTGTCCCGCATGCTGACTCTCACTCGACCAACTATCTCTCCCCCGGAGTAGCTGCCACTTTCCACATGCCCCGATTTAAAGTGGTTTTCTCCACCTTTGATGCTCTTGCCTTCGTCCTGAAAGAAGGAGGTGAAGCTCGCCAAAGTCACAGCCATTTTCAAAGAGTTTGATGGTGAAGCTTGGTGGTGACGTCATATTTGTGAGACGAACGTTGTAGTCCATTACTTACTCTCACATAAAACCTAACGTAACTTTGGATGCCTGTCCAAAGTGAGTGCTTTCTCAATGTGAAAATGTATCTTTAAAATTCACAGACATCATATGTGAAAACCGTAGAACATATCAAACGGGACCAGAAAATTACTTTTATCCCTCCATTGACTCGCGTTCATTTGTTATGGCACTTAGGTCCCATTGCCCGGAATTCGACCGGAAATAGAATCGCGTCACTTAGGCTCCTTATAGCCCAGGACTCTACACTAACTTTTTTTTCCAGGAGCACACATGCCCCTAAGTTAAAAAATTTAGGAGCACACAAAAAAATAGGGGCACAAGTAGGTTTTAGTTTTAAATGTTTTGTTTATTTACAGTGCAGTACTTGCACACAGATACCAACATTCTTGAATAATTGCTGTCATTTGTGTTAATTTAGAGCAGACCATAACATAACTTTGTATTATGGGATGCTTTGTCCTTTGATACATTTTAGAACGTTGTATTGGCTTTAGATACATTTTAGAATGTTTAACCCTTTAACTCCTGAGACTGAGACACAGTAAAAAAAATAAAATAAGCAACACAATGAACAAAAAACCGTCAAAGTGATCAGTAAAATGAACAAAAATTAAAAACCAACAAAATAATATGTAACATGAACAAAGTAAGACACTAACAGAACACAATTGAAGAAAAATAATAAAATAAAAAAAACTGAAAAATAAACAAAATAAGCAACATCAACAGAAACTAATATATATTCACAAAATAATAAATAACGTGGAAAAATGGGCAAAAAACAAAAACCCACAAAACCCAAAATGAAGTAAAAAAAAAAAGGAATAAATAACTAGTGTTGTAATTTGGTTCCAGTAGTTTTAGTTTGGGCTTTTTCTTTTTCTTAATCACTTGCTTTTCGACATCTGTACATCAGTTCCATGAACAAAATTCTCAGTAAAATAACAGTTAAAAAAACACTTGAATTTGTCTGAATTTTTAAACTAAACCATCCACTCAGAACGTGTCAGCGCTGACGCATCAGGAGTTAAAGGGTTAATCCTTTCAATATGTGCCATGCTCGTCTCGACTAGCTGTTCACGCAGTTTTAATTAATTTCTTGTAGACTTTCATTAGCTCCTCAGGTCTGTGTGTGTGGCTTATTGTGTGCTGCAAGACGCACTCGCACATTGAAATATTTGCTCGCAAATGCGAGTGAAATGGGCGTACTGTAGAGTCCTGCTATAGCCCCTCAGATATGTTTGCTTAGGTGACTGCACTGTTGTGAAAAATGAAAAAAAAAATAGCATGTGTTTACATTCCCATGTTTTCACCTGTGAAATTCAGGGTTAGACTTAATGTTTAGTTTCTACTGTTGTCAAATTGTGTTTCAGCTTTTGCCTAAATCTGCTTCATGTTGACTGTGTCAGAGGCTATGATATAAATGTCACCAATCAAAAGATCTAAAGCTCAACTTTCAAGGTTATTGAGGTGTTGTGGAAATAATGTTTAATCAGTGTATTCTGTGATTTTTTTTAAACTTACATTTTAGTGATGTGAAAACATCTGTCCCTTTTGGCTGGCTGTTATATACATCAATAACCCTGTCACATTTCATGGTACTCTGTGAGACTTTGACAAAAGTGGAACTCACTCTTTTTATAATGTTTTTTTTTCTTCTTTTTAATCTTTCCCAACATTGGTTGTGAGAGATTATTGTAATTAGTGTGTGTGTGTGTGTGTGTGTGTGTGTGTGTCAAAGATGGGGTAGATGGGCAAAAAGGGAAAACATTTACAAAAATATCCTGCTGTAATTGTTTGATATATTTTTAGTTAAAATTAATTGTAATAGTTAAAAATAATACTACTAATAATGGATGAATATAAGGTAAAGTAAGTTTAGGTAAATGTATGCCCCCCCCCCCCCCCCCCCCCCCCCCAAACTGACATGTTTCATTAAGAACCAATAGCCCCCTTTATACAACACCTCTATTAGGGGTACATTTTGCCTTTATGTAAATGTAAAAGCGGGATCATTGTCATTCTGGCAGAGGACTCTATCCATGCTAAGATTTGTGGAATGGTGAAATACAGGCCAGTATACTTGGTGTGTTTCCACTGCATCACTGCCCCTTTAATTCCAGAATATAGGCCCACTGTGGAAAAGTCTCACCTCTGTTACTCCATTATCTACAACACACAATCGACTAACCCAATGTCATGCACCTATTTGTAACCTATTTATCCTCCTATTTTTTTTTAGATCCTATCTATTCTATTACTGTGTATCCATTTTTTGCCAGTTTTAGTATATCTTGAATTTATTTTATTAGCTTATTATTTTGTTAGCGCTTACCCATCTGCCAAATTTTGGTCAAAGAAGTAATTGTTTTTTTATCTGTCTGTCCATTCAACGCCATAATCACATTAATTGAAGAAGGAATTGAGATATCTGCACCAAATTTATACTCCAGATTCATCTTGGCATGGAGCATAGGTGACCATGACATACTTTTTCAAGGTCACGCTGCCTTGTGCAGTTATCTGAGCACTTTCACATATAAATGTGTTTGGATTGTCTTTGTGTAAAATGTATTACAATCAAAATTATAGGGCAGATTGAACAGAATCCTACACTGTATTTGGCTGAGGAATATCTAAAGTGTGTAGCATGTTATTTTAGTGTATCTTACATTTGAATCTACAGATTTGTACATCACTTTGGGTAGTTTACATTGTTTTAAATGTGCTGAGCAAATTCATGGACCATGACCTACATACATAGTAGGAGAAAAAATGATTAAATCATCAAAACTCATCAAAAATGGTTATGCAACTAACTCCTGTGTGTATCATGTCACTAAAACAGACAGAAAAGAAAACATGAAATGCCTAAAAGCACTGTTTTTGTCAGGAAAACATGGAACATGAAGAGAAATTGACTCTAAAATTAAACTAAAATAAAAATTTTTGTTGTTGTCATTATATTTGCCCAAACAAATGTACCTTTAGTTTGGAAGAAAACAAAGGTGGTCTCATAATTCTTTCTGTGACTGTATGTTAAAGGTAGGGTAGGAGATCTTGGAAAACTATATTTTGAAGTATACACACCCATGCCTCTTTGGAAGCCCACCCCTTGAAACTACGCCTTCAAAAATACATCAACGCTCATGCTGTCTGGAGCGATCACTGAGGTTTATGATCATTCACCAGAACTCAACGTCAACTATCATCCTAAATAACAAAACAATAATCAACATTTATCAGTTTGTGTCACATGAAGCTTAGCTAACAAAAGGTTTAGAAGCATGAAATAAACACCATGGGAAAACTAATGGATAAGGACAATAGTTTATTGTGTTACAGCAGCAGTTTACACACAGTGTTGGTAACTTAACAAAACCTGCTGGAACATTATGTTTGGTCAATATCTGACATTTTCTCACTGACGTGTGAATACGATACCCATAAGTGATTAGTATGTCCAAATATTATATAATCACAACTGTATCATCTTACCTATCCAGTCGAAACATGGTCACCTTAGCATCGGTTTTAAGCCCTTTTTCAGTTGACGCCAGCGCTGGAATGTGGTAGTGATTACCACCCATGTCCTGTTCTGTTCTTCGCTCAGCTTCCTCATGGCCGTAGCTTTTTCAAGCACAGTTTTTACTTTGGTTTTGCTGACGGTTGTCGTCTTTTCCGCCATAGCTGTTTATTTGAACACATAGAAGGGGGAGGGAGGGGTGGCAGGAGAGTGTTGGGGGTGTGGGGGTGGGCTAATATCTGATGGACGTATCAGCAAATAAATCGTTGTAAAGATGATCAGTACAATGATTGGCCAGAGTTTTCCTCTGGTTCCACCCTCTAGACTGGACTAAAACATTTTGGGTTTTTTTGCAAACATTCTATTTCAGTGTATATGTCACGGATCGGGGTGAGGTGAAAGGAGGACTCCATTGCACAGTACTGAAGGGCAAAATAATTTAATAACAAAACTACAACATAAAGACAAGACAAACACAACCTGGGAGTGGACGGCCAGAGTCCGTGGTGATGATGAGTGTCCGGGTTATGGTGATTGGGGAGATGGCAGCGATAGTCCGGGTTATGGAGGTGACATATCTGAATGGTCCTGCACTGGCAGCTACAAGCCTTACTGCTTATATAGCCACCGATTAGGAACGGCTTGCAGCTGCGCAGTGCAGGACCAGGTGAGTGTGGAGATTGGGGGAAAGGTCACTGGAGCGGAGGTCATGACAGTATATGGGATCGTGAAAAAGTCCCATATATACTGATCTCCCACCCCACTTTTAATTTTATGTATTGAGCCTTTAGTGGTTATATTGGAGTTACAATATTACAATATACATAACACATACCCAGTGTTAGATAGTAATCCTTTTTTTTTTTTTCCTCTTGTGAATCTGGTGTCACTGGTGGCCTAAGCACCGGATAATTTCAGTAGATGTGTAGTTTTTTTTCGGCCATCCTCTCACTCTCTGTTCACTGCGATCATGAAAAAGCTAAGCCTCAGGGTTTGAGTTGGTCTAGCGTACATTTGGATCCTCTTGGTTGTCTGCTTTGATAAAAGATATGGGAGATTATGGAGGAGAGATATCCTCGGCCTTCAGTGACCCCCATGGTGGAAAAGTACTGAGACTCAGTGGCCTTTTTTTGTAGCTGAGGCTTAACAAGCCAAAGTGAGCTACGATGAGCATATGAGGTGAAGCCTTCTATCGCAGAGACACCTGCTGTTTCTTTGTGCCTTTACAACCAATTATTTCAACATTTAAATATCGAGTTATCAAATTGGTAGAGGAACTGATTTTCAGAAAGCTCCAACCCTCCCCCAAACCCCATAACAACAGTGTGTTTGGAATTTAAATGAACCACAGCTAGTTTAGAGTTAAGAAGACTATTAATTAAAATGTCAGTGTTTTATGACCCTAGTGATCCAGCCTCTAGAGGTCTGTTCTTGACCCAGTCTAGTAAAAGCAACTGCCTTCCACCCACTAATATAAATGACCTTTAAATTGTAATTTGCCCAGTAGTGATGTTAAAAGGTTAAATTGTGTCCTTTTTACTCACTATAACCATGTTGGTGACCATTCCAAATGAAATGTGAAAGTGTGTTTTCCACATTCAGCACTGTAGAAGAAATCAGATTCAAGGTCATTGTTCATTTAGGCCAATTTGATGCAGCCTGAAAAGGATGGGCCGGACCATCCCTGCATGTCTGTGTCCTAATCTAATCTGCTAGACGTGGAAAACATGCTAAAATATGAGGACCAAATATGTGTTCTTGTTGAGGTCATATTTTAATCAGCATAGGCTTATTCATCACTTCGTTGTGTACCTACACTGTACGAAAAATCTGGTAACATTTTATTTGACAGGTGAGTTCATAGCACATTCATAGCTCTGTTATAAACTGCACATAAAGCATTTATGACTGTTTCATGAGACATCACTCAACATTCATACCAACCCTTCCATTAATTTAGAAGACAAAACAATGACATCTTTTCAAAATAAAAGTCTAACAATCGAAAACCAGCACTGCCATTTTTTACCCCCAAAACCTTTTACTATCACGTCACATCTGAGTCAAATATAAGATAAGATAAGATAAGATAAGATAAGATAAGATAAGATAAGATAAGATAAGATAAGATAAGATAAGATAAGATAAGATCAACTTTATTGATCCCACAGTGGGGAAAGTTCACTGTGAATTATTCAATGGGCTAGTCCAGTCCAGTTCTTTGTTTAATAATGTAACCTTTACTGATGATGCATCTTTTGCTAATAGGAATGTCCAACCATTCCAAGTCGAAGCCTGCAACAGGACGGGACCCTGAGGGATCCAATGCAAAAATATGCGGTGCAGGTGATTATTTGACAGCCTCTTGTGGGAGCGGTGTGGTCACAGGAGTGGGACATAGACATGTTCTCTGGAGTCCCGCAAGGCATTAAATACATTTCACAAAATTATCAAAATGTGTATTTGAAAAATGCCAGTGCTGGTTTGCAATTGTTGGACTTTTATTTTGAAAAGATGTTGTTGTTCTGTCTTCCACATTCATGAAAGTTTTGGTATGAATGTTGAGTCATGTCTCGTGAAACAGTCATGAATGTTTTATGTGCAGTTTACAACAGCTGTTATGGATGTATTATGAACTCACCCATCAAGTAAAGTGTTACAGAAAATCCAGATGTTTCTACGGGAAAAAAATTGTCAGCTGTGGTTGACACATCGATGCTGTAAAAAACACAACAAACTGTAAACATGTTTACAGAGTATCATGTCAATTTAATAGTTTAAACATGTCATTTTAACAGTTCAAACATGTAGATTTAACATTGAGTGCAAACAGACTGCACTTTACATAGACATGCATAGTGCCCACAGAATTTTCTAAATCCACTAGGTCTAAACTGAGAGATTTAGAGTTCAGTGTCTTCAGAGTTTCAACATGTCAAAAGTCATAGCAAGGATTAGAACAACCCTTCAGTTATTGGATGACCCGTTCTCCCACCTGTTTTACATGTTTAAATGCTTACTTCTTTATTAGTTTTTAAAAAAAAATCAAACAGACTGTAATTTTAACCTCATATTCGTACTATTACAAGAGTCTTACAATTTGAACATAACCATGATGTTTTTCAATTTACATTTTTATTTTCTCAAAACAATAGAAATATATAATTTCTACATATAAATCCAGTTTTGTTAAGATATTCTTCCAGTCAAAACAACAGCTATATTTGATTGTTAAAACACAATTGTTCTCAAATGAACCACTTTCTATTGTATTTTCACTTTCAGTGTTTTTATGTTGCAATTTTACAACTTTTTGCTCTTAAAGGTGAGGTGGGAGATCTTTTTTTAGAACATTTTTACCATATTGCTAGAATGTTTTGGGGAAAAAAACCTAATTGTGCAGTCTAGAGGGTGGAACTAGAGGAAAACTCTGGACAGTCATTGTACTGATCATCTTTACAATGATTGATTAGCTCAGGCATGGGCAAACTATTCCACAAAGGGCCGGTGTGGCTGCAGGTTTTTGTTCCAACCAACCAAGAGTTCACAGTTTGACCAATCAAGGCACTGAAAACTGAGATCAGTTCATTAATTGAGTCAAGTCTGGTGTGCTGCTGTTTCGTTGGAACAAAAACCTGCAGCCACACCGGCCCTTTGGGAATGGTTTTCCCATGCCTGGATTAGCTGATACGTCCATCAAATATCAGTCCACCCTGCCAAACGCTCTCCCACCACCCCTTCCTCCCTCTTCTGTGGATTTCACATAAGCAGCTATGGTGGAAAAGACAACAACCGGCAGCAAAAAGTAAAAACTGTCTTTCAAAAAGCTACAGCCATGAGGAAGCTGAGTGAAGAACAGAACAGGACATGGGTGGTAATCACTACGACTTTCCAGCGCTGGCATCAACTGAAAAAGGAAAAGGGGCTGAAAACTGATGCTAAGGTGACCATGTTTCTACTGGATAGGTAAGATGATACCGTTATAATTATATCATATTTGGACATACTAATCACTGATGGGTATCGTATTCACCTGTCAGTGAGAAAATGTCAGATATTGACCAAACATAATGTGACACAAACTGATAAATGTTGATTATTGTTTTGTTATTTAGAATGCTAACTGACTTTGAGTTCTGGTGAATGCTTGTGAACCTCAGTGATCGCTCCAGACAGTTGTGTGTTGATGTATTTTTGAAGGCAGGATTTCGAGGGGTGGGCTGACAAAGAAGCATGGGTGTGTATACTTTCAAAATATAGCTGCAGGAACCGTTTTCCAAGATTTCCTACCCTACCTTTAAGTCTACAGTAATTTTATACAGTGTATGTTAGCACCATTGCTGAAAAGTGAGTTAAGGAAAGGATGTGCTAAGAGCATAGATGTACGGAGTATGAAAGGAGATTTGACAATACGAATAAATAATAGCAGTTACACCCCACCCACTGAGGTGCAACATTTAGTTTGAATGCTATGAAAAGAAAAGGGAAAGAACTACTGCTTGATGACAAAGAAACACATCTGCTTTGTTCTGTTATGAAGCAGAAAGGACATTCATATATTCATTCTAAGAGACTTTATACAAACATGTTATATTCATTACTAATACGTTAACACCTAACAGCAGCTGAAGGAGGATGAGACAAAAGGCTCATGTCAGACACATACACTGGATTAGCTATAGCTTTTAATTTCTGAAACACCAGTCTGATCGAAGCATAAAGATTGGGTTGTGTTTCAATGGATAAATATCATTCAAGAACGGGTTGCCATAGATACTTAAGATTGGCACAAAATAGGGGTGAGATTTGGCATTTTCTGAATA
The DNA here is from genome assembly GCA_020466265.1 of Siphamia tubifer. Taxonomy (NCBI): domain Eukaryota; kingdom Metazoa; phylum Chordata; class Actinopteri; order Kurtiformes; family Apogonidae; genus Siphamia; species Siphamia tubifer. The sequence goes on from CM035785.1 coordinate 35,934,273, forward strand.
ATTATTAGTCAGTTTTTGTTCTTATCTTTTTTCTTTTTTTTTCTAAAAATTTCATAAAATTGGTTCAGTAGTTTTTGCGTAAAACTGCTTACAAAAAAACCAAACATACTACAAATTCACACAGAGCATGATAACTTCATGAATTATATGAAATCTGTGATCTTGTCAAATCACGACTATATCATGATCATCCATTACCATGTTAAATCACCAATACTTGTTGAAAACCGCAAATCTCTACTGTGACGATGCAAAAATTCAATATGGCGTCAGACCGGAAGTCAGGAGTCGATTTGGCTGACATTCAGTCTGTTTCATCCTTTTATGTGTTTCCTCGTACATGCCAAATTTTAGAATGATTGGTCAAGAAATGGTGACACTAGCCTGTTCTTATCAATTACTAGAAATTTCACATGACCCTAATTGAATTCCAGGTGACCCTACATGGTGTCCCGACCAAAAACACTGCCTCAAGGAATCAAGAATGTGTCAAAGTAAGATCTATTTCCTGTTGGAGTTCAGCCAATGGATGCAGATAGCAGAAGGCAGACGTACATTGGCCACATGGACCTATGCTCTTTGTCCTTGCTTTAGAGAAGCTGGTTTGCATTAGCATGACCCCTGTGGTCAGCAATGACAACGTAAGCTGACGTTTCTATTACTAGTTAGAATTCTTCATCAATTGTAGATGTAGGTGTTAGTGTCCTCGACGCTGACCACCCCCCCCCCCTTTGAACATGTCAAAAGTTGGGTAAAAAAAGCAGGTGTTCCTCGACAGATTTGAGGACCGTAGACCACATTTATGCCTCCCAAGGTTCTCCTATCTCTTTGCATTGTGTTGCACTGTGCACCAGGCACACCAGGGTGAGGCAAGGGATTACTTTTAAAGATAAGACTTTATTTATCCCACCATGAGGAAATGTCACTGTTAACAGCAGCAACATACAACAAGCAATCACAGAGAGAAAGACACTTGAAAACCCTTGGCTTGACTTATCAGTCACACTACTGCCACTCAGTAACCTGACTTATCAATACACGGTGAACTTTTTACACATACAGTGACAAACCAATGACAATACCCTGTGGTGAGAGCTGAAGGTAAAAACCTCAGATGTAAAAATGAAAAATATAGAGAAAAAAGAGGAATGTGTTTCTTTCTTTATTATTTATTTAATTATTAAATATTATTTATATATTTACATCATCAACACTGATTACACTGTTCTACAATTTTTTGTTAGAAAGTATCTGTTTCAGACATTAAATGTGCTCAATCTTATTTACTTTAATAAGATGAATCAGAAATCAAATGACAAAAGTGTCCGTTAGCTCATGTTTTTAATATATATATATATATATATATATATATATATATATATATATGTGTGTGTGTGTGTGTGTGCGTGTTTCTGTAGGGGGGGTTAAAAGGGGAAGTAGGTGATGACTAGGATGACATAAATATTATTTAAAAAATTATGTTATGGCATAATGTTATCAGTAATGTGTCATTTATTTCTTTGTTGAAGTTACCATGTGTTTGTGGTTATAGTTGATTGTATATGTACCATACAGTGATATCAGGGCTATGGGGGCTGTAATAAAAATCGTCCAAAACTAATTAAAAACCATAAAACTTTGTCGGTGGTGTGTACCCTTTGGGCATGCAGGGTTTTTTTTTGCATGTGTACAGTTCTGCCAAAACTTTTAAGCCACTTTCCCCTGGTTGAACCTGTCCTGAAGCATCATTGGATGTTTGGTTTTTTGTTCTCGCTCTTGATGATATATTACAAGTTGATCGCAGGATTCAAACTCACATGGATTTCCCTCCTCACTTCTGATTTGACCCCCACTGAGAATCTGTGAAACCTGATAGGAAAGACTCTATACAGTGACCTGTCTTTGTAAAAATAAATAAATAACAATGCAATCAGGATGGAAATAAATTTAACATTGCAGAAGCATTGTCTACCATAACTGATGCCACAATGAATGCATCTCATAACCAAAGCTGTTCACCAGACAGTGTGAATATGTATGTAATGATGACACCATTACATGCCCCAAAACTGACAGTCAATGTAATGACAGTGAAAGTAGAGTAAAATTACAAAGAAGGTAAACAAATAACAGCACAACTTAACAAAAACATGGTACAGACCTGCATTCCAACAAGGGAAGACAGCCTTAGTACCAGTTCCAGGCCTGTCATGCAGGTTGTCATTTACCTGAAATGAGCCTCACATATTTATTTCAATACAAAACTTTGCACTAACAGACTTTAAGTCATTTTGAGTCTGAATTTGTCAGTAAATAACCTGCAAAGAGACAAACTGGCTCAGTAGTAGCTGCATGTACATCATCACTAATGGCTTCGACTTCTATAATAAACTGTAAAAACACAATGTGTAATGACATGAAATGTGTATTTTGTGGAGTCACAGATTCCTTAATGTCAAAGAAAGTGTTAGTTAAGGTTTCTATTTCCCAAAACACTCATTTGTTTTTGTCTATGTGTACTTGTGCTAATGCCTGTTTTCATTCCCCATGCATTACCTCACACATCACTGCGAGGTCTCCACAGTCCTTGGCAATATTTTGCCCATAAGTAACCTGAAGGACCAATGTCGTGTTAGTTTGAATAATATCTTAGTGCTGAAGTCCTCCATGTACAACTTTATGGTGCCAATGTGCAGGAAAAGGGTATTTGATGCATTAATAGTCTACAGGGATTTTACTTCAGAGTAATTTCAAGCCTTGTGGTCTTCCATAAAGTTTTATTTTACAGCCACAAAGCTGGAAACAGAAATCGACAGTGCATCTGATATGCAATGCTGCATATTACAGAATGACTCCTTTGTCTTCTGTTTACTGTGGCTGTAAAATAAGTCCAAACCCCATTTGGGCATTAGCCAACTGTTGGTAGCAATGTGTACTTAAGGAAGGTGAGAACCAAGTGGAAAGAGATTGGTTTTTACTCCTGTTTGTTCAGTATGTGAACACATCTATGTGCACTAGTTACACAAAGCCATGTTATAATCAGCATAAAAATTCAGTTCAGATTAATTTTCCATTGATGAAGGTACATTCCCTCCATGAGAGATTACACCCATAACAAAGGAGCTTGTCTGCTAATTAGTAGTGTGCATGTTTTAAATATTGTTCAGTTTAAACTGGGACTCTTTACACATAAGAGCCCAAATGCAGCGTGTCAACAATAATATTCTTCCTGCAGAATAAGATGGGATGCCAGAATTAATGGGCTGCCAGGTCTGGATTTGTTTTGTAAATGCTGAGTATATTGCAAATGGAGATTAATTCAGCCCAACTAGCACCAATCAACATATACTGCGCTCTTTAAAACGTCTGTTTCTGCAGAGACTGTTGAAATTCCACCGGCCATCAGTATTCTCATTAGAAAAACACTATCCTTCAACCACCTTAACAGACACACATTTTTATTTTCATAAGTGGCCACTTGTGGTTATTGTAATTATGTCTTTTTTAATTATTTAAATGAATGGAGTATGTACTGTAAGTGCTGTAAGTGTATTTTATTTTACCATTGAAACAGGGGCAGAGCATGTGGGGGGGGGGGGGGGGGGGTGACCTGTAGTGGCCCTTTATATAGTCCTAGTATAGGTAATGTTGGTGTTCATTCCAACACCATGGTTTTAATTAGTCCTCCTCATGTTGATCTTCCTCAAGGCATATGCATTTTGTTTTTTTTAATGTCTTTTATCTCTTGTGTGTTTATGTTTTAAGATTGTTTCTGTATAAAAAAAAAAAAAAACATCATTCAAACATTAGAGGGAGTTGCGTGCGCAGACCGGACAAAAAAAAAACTGCATGGAAACACTGTTGTTTATATATAGTAGATGACATACCTAAAGCAGAGCTAGAAATGTCTAGATGTTGTGTTGTCAGTTGTCTGAATCGTTACAAGGACAGGGTTAAACTGTATAACGTCAATGGTTACAAGCCATCAAGCGTGTGGACTGGGATGAATGGCTGTTTGTCTGTCCTCATTCTAACCACCATCTGGACCTTGAATAAAATTGGATGACCCAGCCTCTTTTCCAGTGTCTTCACAGTTTTCTAAGAACACATGAACATTTGGAGCTGGTATTTGAACTGCCAACCCATTCATTCAATTCAAAATACTTTATTTATCCCAAAGGGCCATTTAAAAACAGTGAAGAGTCAGCAATGTCAATATAAGTGCAAGTATAAATGTATAAAAATGACAAGTTAAATAAATAATTCAAAACCATGAGGGAAAATGGAGCAACAAGTGCAAATGAGCAAAAGACAGTCATGGTGTAACATAAATCACAAAACTGCATGGCAGGAGATAGCGGAAGTGTTGGTGTTATGAAGTTAAGTATGATTAATAAAGGGGGGGGTGCTATGTGTGTGTGTGTGTGTGTGTGTGTGTATGTGTGTGTATGTGTGTTAGGGGGAAGGTGGGGGTATTAAAAGTTGAGGAGCACAGCCTTAGGAACAAAGGTGGCCCCTCCTCTGAGTTCTGCAGCCAGGGCATCTGAGCCTGTGTCCAGAGGGGAGCCACTCAAAGGCAGTGTGGAGTGGGTGGAGTCCTTAATGATCTTATCAGTTAATCTGCATGTCTGCTGGTCACAGATGGTCTTATGAACAGACCAATGATCTGTGAGCACACGGTGACTGTACTCTGCAGGTGCTTTTTGTAGTGAATGTTGATGGAGTGGAACCATGAGGTCATTGACAATGTAATTACATTCTCAATGAAAGAATAATAAAAAAAAAGTCAATAGTATTTTTTTTTTTTTTTTTACACCAAAGCAATTGAGCTTCTTCAGGATGTACTGACGCTGGTGACACTTCCTGAGAATCTCCTCAGTGTTGGAGAGTTTATTCAAAGTGCTGGTGATGTGGTCAGTATCTCCACTCATTTTTCTGATATAGTCTTTTTTTTTTTCTTTAGGTATTGCTTGAGTGACCCCTGACCCCAGTGTTGTACCTGAACGAGTTCATTGAACGATCGTTCACGAACGATATCATATTTTTGACGAACGTGAACGACTCCTACACTTTTGCCAAATGAACGGGAAGTTGTGAACGCGGTTATTCTGGCATTTATTGAGCTGCGCTCTTATGTAGTTCACATTTTGTTCATATCACGTTGTAATTATTGAGTCCTATTAGGTATAAAATGGGATCAAAACACAGCATTACCATAGATGTCATTTTTTATTATTCTGAACAAATTTTGGCAACATAATGTTGTGGAATAGCCAATGAGAAGCGTTTTGGGCGGGGCAGAGAGAGAGAGAGAGGGGTGCAGAGAGTGTGACCGGCAGGTGTTGTCCCGTTCTTGGAAATAAATGTTGAAAACAAAGCTCACTGAAACAGCTCCTTGTGTTTTAAGAACCCGCAGAGGGAAGTTAATCCCGGGAGGAGGACGGCATTTTCCCCTGATTTCCTGACTACGGTCAGGATAACGTCAGGAACGGTTAATAATAAGTTTACAATAATAACAAAAAAGAACGAAAAAAAGAACGAAAAAGTTCATTTTGGGATCCATGAACTTCTTGTTCATAATTTGGAAGAATGAAGTATGAACTGAACTAATTCATATTGAGTAACTTGAACTGAACTTTGAACTAGTTCCTAATTAAGGTGAACTTTCCCAACACTGCCTGACCCCTTAAGTCAACAATAGGTCAGAATCAATATACACAAGATGTGCAGAGGAAAGACAAGCATGTCGGTGCTCATTGGAAATCTCTGAGATGAATAATTTGAAAGTTATATCCAAAATTCAATTTGGACCTTTACTGTGACCTTGAACTTTGACCTAGAGTTTTCAAATTTGTCCTTCAAGGTTCTGATGTCAATGTACATTAACAGTGAAAGCAAAAAAAAAGATATATGCAAAATTGAGTATACAGGAATGAAAAGGAAATTCTTGATTTATGATCATGAACACACATTTCTGGTGACTTACATTCACCAAAATTTCATGGGATCTAGTTTGGACTTCCTATCCTGAAAAATCATGGAAATTGTTCTGGTAATTTTTGCTTTACCTTACTGAAAAACACGCGGACAAAATGGACTGACCATAGTCCACCTCTCCTTTGGAGGGGTGAGGTAATGAATGAATGAATTTTCAAATGGACTCAGGCTTTATACATTTCATATGGTTAAAATGTCACATTTCAAGTTCACAGAACAGGAATATGATCCAAATGTAGACACAAACAAAAGGACTTACCATCTGGAAGGTGGTAATGGTGGAAAGAACCGGATAACATGTCAGTAGATGAGTAGCAATGGAGATGGACAATGATTCACCAACTGTAGAGTCTCTTTTATGAAAGAATGTTAGTCTGTGGACGTGTTCTCATTCACAGTCTGTGGACAAATAGGACATTCCCTGATGACAGTGTCTGATCATCTGTTGTACTGAAGGTTTTGCTTTGATTCCACTCAGCTGTGGCTTCTGTCTGCAGCATTCACCACTGCTCACTTCTAAGTCAATATTAAACCTGCTAAGTCAGGTTTAATATTCCACCAAGCTGTCCTTAAAGCATTTAACCTGAATTACCAGTGGACAGTAATGTGTCGTTAACTGTTTGCATCTCTAATGTAAAATGAAAGTTTTGTGACAAACATGTCTTTTCTCAGAATCAATGCATACGTAAACTACTGGAAAGGTAGGCAGGCGATAAGGGCCTGTTTCAAATGTGACATTTCATTTGATTGCATTTTTTTTTTCTGATTGGTTTCCTTTTTAGATTTCAATTCCATCCTAGGTAATGAAGTCATGTTTTCACCAGACTGTGCCTTCATCGGCTACATAAAACACACACATGATGAAACACAGAACAGTTTCCACTTCAGACCTGGCTCAAATCCAAATTCAAATCAGCCTTTACCATAATCTTGAAAAGCTGTAGTACAGTGTAAGATGAGGAAATATTTGCCAAGAAAACCAGAATATAAAATGAATACAATTGGAGAAATAAAGAAGTCAAAGTCAAAATAATTGCAATATAAATCAAAGTGATTCTGTTCTGTTCTGTTCATTATCCGGGGCCTTGTTCCTGCTTTGGGTTTCTGGTACATGTTCACAGGAGAACAGGAAGGTGTGCTGTTCCTTGGCCTTCTGCCTGTCATATACACTGTAGAATTTGCAGTGTTAATTTGGAGACAATGGGACCAAATACACTCTAGAAGAAGTTAAATAAACTCTCTAAGTGTTGATTTAACACTGCAAAATTTACTGTGTACTGCTCAGGTGAAATCCTTTAACTGTCATCCTCACTCCATTATAGTTGTGCCTACCTTTACTCGGCTTTAGTGACCCTAGTTGTTACATTCTGGACTCTTAGTGTTTTCTTTATGTCTGTCATTGTTAGTTGGCTTTTATTTTGTCATGTTGGTTCATGTTCACTATGGCTGTGTTCAAAATCACCCACTCACTCCCTACCTTCTACTTCCTACATAGCGAAATAAATGTAGTGTGCTACTACAGCGCAGTTTAACAGTTAAAATGTAACTGTGTCACAATATTTAAATACTTTTTTGTACTGTAAATTGTAAATTTTTAATTGGCTCATGACTGTTTTACTGTTATTAACTGTTAAACAACTTGTCTGGCACTTGTCATCCAATAAACAGACTTAACGTTTACCGTTACTTAACAGCTATAGTTCTGCTGGTATGCTGTCCAATCTCTATTTGATGGACGTTTCAGCAAATCAATCATTGTAAAGATGATCAGTACAATGATTGGTCGGAGTTTTCCACTGGTTCCACCCTAAAATATTTAGGTACTTTGCAAACATTGTATTTCAGTATGTGATATCGGATCATGAAGAGGTTTTCAATCAATATGGTAAAAATATTTTTTTTAAAAAACACTACCCCACCTTTAACATAACTGCATATTAGTGCTGTGGTTGATTTTGTTTATTTTTAATGAATTGTCCCTCATGTCTTTATGTGATGAGACATTTTTCACTGAGGTCAAGGAAAAGTGCTCAAGACAATGACAGGTTTTAATTTTATTTTTTTTTCCTTCCCCATCCAGCCACAACCCGAGAAATGAAGTGGAGAAAACAGGGCCCTGGGGAGGCATGAGACTGAAAAGGAGGAGATTCATGATACAGTACATACAGTATGTACCATTCAGAAAGATTATGAAGAATGGCACCCGTCAAAGCCAAAAGGTTTCACGAGTCATAAACTGCATTTGTAGTCGTGATTTAGGAAAAGATGAGCTAATGGTCTAGCAGGTAAAACTGCTTTAGATGAGATTTAAACAGCTGTGGCTGTGTGATCGGCTGTAGTATAGTCCTGACTGGAGTACCCATGGCCTAGGTCAGATTATACCCTGGGGGTAGTTTGGCTAGAATCGGGGTGCTCACTCTTTATCCAAATAAAAATGTCAGACTTTTTCAAAACTGCTTTGTGTCATATTCTCACTGTCACCTTTCCCCTCATTCTGTCCTTTCCACTCTGCACCTGTTCAGCTTTCACCTCTTTAATTTCACCTGCTCCCTTTCACACCTGTATACATCTCTTCACCTTATTTAAGTTCTATCTTCTCCTGTCCTCTCTGTCAGTTCGCCCCCTTACCTTACCTCAAAGGTAGACTCCAGCTCTGGGTCTCCAGGGCCAGCGGGATTGCTGCTCCATTCGTGACTTGTGGACTTAGATGTGTGTTGTGGAAAAAGCTTTTGGTTTCCATTGTGTTTTGTCCGTATTTTTGCTGAGCTCGAAATAAAGAGCCTTTGTGAAGCTGTGGTGTCCGCATTTGGGTCCTTCACACTAAATCATCCCTTTGACACTTTGTTTTTCCCCCAAGGCCTTATGTAGTTTATCTAAATGTATACTTCAGTCAAGAAATTATATTTAAATGAAAAGGTTTTCAAACATAGAAAAACAAGTATTCCGAGAACGCCTAATATCACATCGATTTTGTGCCAATCTCAAGTTTCTATGAATTAAGAGTCAATAATGTGATTTTGACTTTTCTGCAAAATACGACCTTGACCTTTGACTATGAGAGAAACTTTTTTTCCCCAAACTTTAAGACTTTCACAAAACTTCCACATAAACCACACATACTTCATGTTAGGAGCATAAGCCTCACCATGTTATGTGCCCAGGGAGCAAATGGGGGAAGGTATAAGTGCCTCTTCCTCGAGGATGCATCAGCCAATAACCGTCTACCGGTCCAGGGAATTGAGCTGGCAACCCTTTGGTCACAAGCTGACTCAGCTATATTATATTCCCATGATAATTATTTTATTATATTGTTAGTCTTAGAACTCAAAGTTTCAGGATGTTATAACTTTTTTTATATAACAAACATTATGTTACAATTGTAACAAACGTTTTGTTTGTAATGCACTTTTATTTTAAAGGGATAGTTCACTATTTTTCACATGAATTTGTATAGAATCAGCATCTTTACTCTGGTGCACCCACAGTGACTTACCCCCGACAGTGTCCTGTGAGTTGAGTTCTGGTCCGGTTTTGGTCAAAGTAGTCCCTGCAGGTTTCCTGGGGTCAATAAAATAAAATGCATCTCTTCTCAAAACAATATGTGTTTGAGTGATTTATTTGCATAAAAACACTGTCATGGAACAAAAACTCAGACCTTGTAATTGCTTGGAGTTACTTTCTCTCAATAGCAATCAATGTGCGTTGTCACTGCTAACAGCTGTGCACCTGCACGTAGCAGCCACAAACACTGCCGAACAACTGATGAAAGTAGTTTGCTAAGGCTCACAGCTGTTAGCAGTGACACAGCAGTGATCATAAATATGAAATTAAACTGTGATTGTAAAAAGAGATGTTCAGTATTTGGTATTTCATGAAGGCTACTGAAAGTACTTTGACTTGTTAAAGACAGAGGGAGTAATGCATTACAGAGTAGTCATTTATGTTACAAGAAGTGGTCATAAATTGTCATATTGTAGTGTAACTGATGACTTTGTAATCAGTAATGCATTAGAGTTTTTGAGTAGCTTGCCCAAAACTGCTGGTTATTTTACAGACATTTGGCTACTTTGTAATAACTGGACACATGGTTATACACACCTGTGTATTTTCAGCCAAAAGAAGGATGTGCTGATGGTGTTGGTGACACTAACCAGAGGCACTGAAGATTCATATTCATGAAGAACACCATAAAAAAAATTGCGTCTATTTTGGTAAGAAACAAAATTTACTTTCCGTGGCTTCTGACACCATTTCCGGTAAGAGCAGCAGGCAGAATCAGATCCGGTATTGGAATTGGAACTGAACTTACGTGCTGAAAAATGTACACTTAGTAAGTATGGAAAGTATACTGTGTGTAAGTGTAGTCATGACAGTATGCATATTGGAACACAGCATGAGTCTTTTCAGTTTGTTGAAAAAAGTGAAAGTAGCTGAGAATCAGGTCCGTATTAGTTCAGTTTTTGCCAGCGTTTATCTGTTCGACTGTGTTCAAGATAACTCGAAAACCTATTGACAGATTTTGATGACATTTTCAGGATATGTTGGAAATGTGAACAGGAAGAACTGATTTCATTTTGGGGGTGATCGGGGTGGGGTGGGGGGGGTCTACCTTGGCGGATGTCTGCGCTCTCAGAGTGCTTTTCTAGTTATAACTTGTGTTCAAGCATATACTATACTGTACGTTGGTAGAACATTTCCTGTACAACAGCCCTCATTCCAGTTCCTGAGACACAAAGCAATACCCTGCAGACAGCATTCTTCACATCAAGAGCATTCACCCACACTGTTGATAATATTATTCAGAATTCACTCATGGAAACAAAACGGTGGCTTTTATCTCCACATCTATCAACATAGCAACAGCGATGCACATCCAATTACTTGAGGTCTTGTTCCTCATATATATATATATATATATATATATATATATATATATATATATATATATATATATATATATATATAAAACTCTGATGGGAGATGTCTTTATCCAGGATGGGGGAGGGTGACTGAATGGTTTGGACTCTCCATCAGCATCGTTATGCTTAAACCTATTAACAAACATAAAGAGAGAAAAACAAGAACAACAAAAAATATATTTAATAATCAGATCATGTTGCACAACAAATAACAAAAAAAAAACATATGAAACATATTCATATGTTTAATATCCAAATTCATAGAAAATAACAGGTTTTTTCAGACACTTTCTATTATTTCTGTATTAATAACTATTTACATAAACTATTTTCTGATTGTAAGCCTTATACATGACAACTGCATAATTGAGATCAACAAGATCATCTAATTTTAGGATATTTTGTTTGACATAAAGATGATTTGTTGATGCATAGTAATCTGTTCCATTAATTATTCAAATTGCTTTCTTCTGTAATAAAAAAAGGGTTTATATTTGATCTATAGTTATTGACCCAACTCTGTAAAGCCCTATGACATGACCTTGATGTGACTTGGGGTTCTACAAAAATATTGAAGTTAATTGCAATGCAATGCATCAAATTTGACATATATGTTCTCATGGCTTTCCCATTTTATTATGTTCTGTATCACTTAAAAAACAAAAACTGCAGTAAATAATTCCATCAAAATTAATCAGATTGTTAGCCTAGCCACAGTAGACTCCTAGCAGCAGCACATGTAATGTGCTATAGTAGTAGTCTAGTTACGCTCGATTCAACTTTTTGCTAGACTTCCCTGAATCTGGCCAACAAATCACAGTGAAGTATAGAGTCAGGGCACCTTAACAAGTCAAAGTACTTTTAGTATTCTTCATGAAATACCAAATACTGAACATCACTTTTTAAAATCACAGTTTAATTTCATATTTATGATCTCTGCTGTGTCACTGCTAACAGCTGCAGCTAGCAAACTACTTTCATCAGTTGATCAGCAGTGCTTGCGGCTGCTATGTGCAGGCGCACAGATGTTAGCAGTAATAATGCACATTGATTGCTATTGAGAGAACATAGCTCCAAGCAATTACAAGGTGTGAGGTTTTGTTCTGTCATGGTTTTATTATGCAAATAAATCACTCATTCAAACACATATTGTTTTCAGAAGCAACACATTGTATTTTGTTGAACCTCGGAAACTTGCCAGGAATACTTTCACTTTGACCAAAACCAGACCAGAACTCAATTCACAGGACACTGTTGGGGTAAGTGTGGGTGCACCAGAGTAAAGACACTGATTCCATACAAATTCATGTAAAAAAAAATAGTGAACTATCCCATTAACAATATACATCTATAATACATAATACACACATATATACTTTTGTATGTTGTCATCCTGACACTAGTGTAAAAAAAAGTAGATCTACAATTCTCGCAGGTGTTTAGTGACTAAAATATTGAAGCAGCTGCTCCATATGGATTGCAGGTGTCCAAAACTCTCAGTTTGTTCTGACATCTTTATTTTAATTCTTTGGAGAGGTGATCTAAATATTGGTGGCTTGAAACAAATTGAAGGCTGACAGGGTTGTGCGTCACTTCTGTGGAGTGGTTGCTTTCATGTAGGAAGAGTTTTTATCCTCAAGGGCTCTATGATAATCATGTGATCACCACAAACATGGTGAGAACATAGAATTCTTTGTGCGAAAGATATAGAATACCTTGGAGATGTACAGCATCAAAAAGATCATGTTTCATTTCACATTTCCAGTTGTACCAAAATTCAAATGGATGAATGTTATATCAATGTGACAAACAGGATGCATTGGTTCAGACTCAGGGCTGAAATTAAAAGGACTTTGGGAAGGAGGTTACCGTTTGTTATGGTTTAGTTTAGTAACAACAGTAATTTTAACAGTTTAACAGTTAACATCCATGTTCTTCACATTAGATTGATATACTTTTACCAACACAAAATCATGTCTGTAATATGGAGGATAAAAAAGAGCTGGAAGTCATGATCCTACAATCAGTTGTGGTTGTATGACACTTTTTATCGGCTTTTATCTCATTCCATTTATTGACTTCTTCAATCATCACCACTTACTAATACACAGGGGAATGGTTTTCAGCTCAAGTCTCTGAAGTCTCTGAATGCTGCCCAGCATGAGGCTGCAGGCACACTGGAAAAATGCCCAACTGAAAATACTCTATATAAGAAATGTTGCTTGAATTGAGCAAAAAAAATAACAATAATTTGCCAATGAAACAAGAGAAAATTATCATGGTAAGATTTATTGAAATGAGATTTTCTAGATCTATGGTCTAACAATCAGTTCCAGAGGTGGAAAGTAACTAAGTAAAAGTACTTTATTACAGTACTTAAGTAGCTGTTTTAAGTATCTGTACTTGAGTATTGTATTTTTCTGGCAACTTTTTACTTTTACTCCCTACATTTTTGCATAAATAGATGTATTTTATACTCCTTACATTTATATAAATATCTGTACTTTTGTCACGGATCGGGGTGAGGTGGAACAGGAGGACTCCAATGCACAGTACTGAAGGGCAAAATAATTTAATAACAAAACTACAACATAAAGACAAGACAAACACAACCTGGGAGTGGACGGCCAGAGTCCGTGGTGATGATGAGTGTCCAAGTTACGGTGATTGGGGAGATGGGAGCGATAGTCCGGGTTATGGAGGTGACATATCTGAATGGTCCTGCACTGGCAGCTACAAGCCTTACTGCTTATATAGCCACCGATTAGGAACGGCTTGCAGCTGCGCAGTGCAGGACCAGGTGAGTGTGGAGATTGGGGGAAAGGTCACTGGAGCGGAGGTCATGACAACTTTATACTCTTTACATTTATATGAATATCCGTACTTTATACTCCTTACATTTATATAAATATCCGTACTCAGAATAGATTTGTTACTTTTTCAAACTAAACAGGTGTAACAGTACAAAAATTTGTCACTTCAGAGGGAAAATCAGTGGAGGAGAGAATCTTTGACTTTATATATTATAGTTATGTGACTATTATCTCACAATTTTGACTTTTTATCTCACGATTTTGACTTTTTATCTCACAATTTTAATTTTAATTTTCACAATTTTAACATATTTAACTTCATATTGTGCAATTTTAAAAATCTCATATTTATAACTTTTTAAAATCTCATGATGACTTTTTTCTCCATTTTGCCTAAATTTCCTGCCTATATCCACAAAATTGAGTACTGTGACATGATCATTTCACTTTTACATTTCACTTTTTGTACTTTATTACAATTGAGAAATTGTACTTTTTTTTTTTTACTTTTACTTAAGTAGAGGAGTTGAATCAGTACTTCTACTTTCACAAGAGTATTTTTTTCACATAAGTAGCTGTACTTAAATACAGAATGTGAGAAAAGTTTCACCAGCGTTTATGTGTTTGTGGATTTGTTTGTTGGTTGGCAAGATAACTGAAGAAGTTATAAATGGATTGGGCTGAAGTTCTTAGAAAATATTGATACTGACATTAGGAAAGTTTGGTAGTGATCTGTGGGGGGCACATGCTTTCATTAGCCCCCACTTTCAGGAGTGGGGGCTAATGTGCCTTGACTGAGTTTGCGCTCTCTGAGTGCTTTTGTAGTTTAAGTGATAAGAAATTCAGACTTGAAATGAGAAAAATACACTTAGTAAATTTTAAATAAATTTTCAACTCCATAGATCTGAGCAGCAGCTGATGAAGAAAGTTCAGTCCAGGAGATGGTTTATGGTAAGTGCTAAAAAGGAAACGGGTGTTGGATTCCACCAGGTTTTGACAATTGCTTAGCCAGAATTTGATTTACTGCATTAAAATTTCACACATCTTCCAACTGTGCCCAACAATTTTGTAAGATGGCATTTTACTGAAAAAATGTCACAGATATGCACCAACTAAATGCACCAACAGCTCACTTGTGTATCATCTAAACATGGCCCCCTTCAGCAGCTGGTTTGTCCCTCTAAGGCAGGTATCTCAAACTCCAGTCCTTGAGGGCCACTGTCCCGCATGTTTTAAGATGAGTTCGATATGGGTTTTGTTTTGAAACCATGTAAAAAAGATATTACGTAAAAATTGAAATGTTTCAGTGAAAAATCTTCGTCAGCATGGGGATGAAATGCTTGCTGAAAACGATTCAATTCACATACCACACCCTTATGCACATTATAAGCCAGTCCCACCAGATACAATAGAAGAAGTAGTGCGCATGCGCCCACATCCTTTTTCTACCGGCGCGCCACAAACAACAATAACACAAAGAGCAAGATGGCAGCAGCAATGACTATGGGAGGAAAGGACACTCTTGTCTGGACCCATGAGGAAGTGGAGCTTCTTTTGAGAGTTTCTCTGAACTACAAGACCACAAAGTATCAGGAGAATGTGGAATGTTTTGTCGCTGTCTTGTGACGAAAATGAATGCTATGGACGCAAGCTGCTGTTTATTCCAATCATGTGGTCATGACGTGTTATTCCAGTCATGTGGTCATGACGTGTTATTCCAGTCATGTGGTCATGATGTGGGTGTGAACACACGTTTTACTCGCCTAGACTCATCCAGATGGGTGCGGAAACGGCACCATTGTCAGATCTTCCCACTCTCTGACCCGTTTTCCACAGATATTGTTCTGGGGTACCCATGACACTAGTCCCATTTAAACGAAAAGCCAATCCGTTAAGTAAATTTTTCGGATTCACGCAAATTTGTTTCTGTATGTTTTCCTCTTCCAACATACCTGATTCAACCGCATAGCTCATCATCAAGAATCTACAGCAGCCTGCTGATGAGCCAATTGATTGAATCAGGTGTGTTGTAAGAAGAAAACATCTAAACAGTGGTTTTAAGGACTGGAGTTTGAGACGCCTGCTCTAAGGCTTCTGTAAAATATTTCTCACCATATGTAGTCATATTTTAATGGCATAAATCTAAGCATCTGAAACCTGTTTTATTTTACCACTTGTTAGTTTTTACATCAATGTCAACATATGAAAATGAAAAAAGTATTCATGAACAGATGAATGGTATATGATCCCACCATCCTCACCATTCTTCACAAAATATTGTGATATAGCAGAATGATACCCTCCTCCTTTCTTTCCAAAGTAACCTTACCTGACACCTACTTGAGACTGAAGTGTGTTCAACCATGTTTTTTCCCCCTGTAATTTCAAGGATTTTCATTATTGAAAGAAATGTCTAATGTAATGAAAGAACAGCCTTGGAGTAAAAAGATTGCTGCAAAATGAAAACCCAAAGGTCTTTAAAGGTGTGATATTTCACCTTAGTAATTGGAATAATGCATTTTCAAACATGTCCCCTGTGGTCTACATGAACTGTAAATGCAATGGCTGAATCTGAATTATTTATTAATTCAACTCCACAGGTCCATCTTCAACCCTATTTTTGAATAATCACATCAGAAAGACCATTTTGAGTGCCGGGCCTTTAAATGCAAATGAGTCACTTCACACCCCGCCCCTTCCAGGTAGTTGACAATGCCATTCTAGGCCCTTTCCCACTGTAGGAACCTTTTGTAGTTCCTATAACCTTTTTAGTTCCTGGAACATTTTTCACCCTTTCCCACAGCATAAGAAGTACATAGTTCTTAGAACCTTTTTAGTTCCTCCTGGCAGGCAGGGTCTTTTGTGGTTCTCCAGGAACTATATGACATAGGTGTTTGGTGATTTTTAGACCCCAGACCACGCCTATTTCCACATTTCCTAATCTTGCAGTACCACTATCTTTAAAACTGTTCATGTAGCATCAGCTGTGTCTCTATTCTAGTTTATAGTAGCACTGTCTTCTAGTTCCTTGTGTGATTGTTGAATTTAGTGCTTAAAGAATTCATCATTGTGGTGGACATTAGCGTCACATTTGCCCCTGCCATGGTTCCTACTGTCCTGTCTGAATGCAAACCTAAAGGTTCCCTAGGAGCTATATAGTTTTTAGAACTACTCTGTAGGAAAGCACCTTCTGTCCCGTTCAACTGCTTGTGCTTGTTAATACAACCTGATATATTTTCAGTATAGACTGCAACCACTGCTGCTGACAAACAATTACATGGTATTCGAAGAAATGTTTGTCAGAAGCCTTGACCGTATATGTGGAAATGTCATGACATGACTAGTTATAGACATAACATGTAAAGAAGAAATTTAAACAGGTTCCAGAAATCCACTCGATTTTTACTGTTACCTGGATGCATTGTCATTTTGTTTTGTACTTTCTAATTTATGTTTTATTGTGCGGTGTTTTGTTGTTTGACTGTAAATAGTTAGACATTTGCATGCAGAGATTTGACCTTCTCTATTGAGATGGGCTGTTGTTGTCTATTTCAAATAATTGTATTGCTTTCAGAAAAACTACAAAAACGGCAGGGTTAGGCACATGCGCACACACACACACATACACACACTATAAAGATATAAAGATAGTTTTGCAGCACCTGGAAGGTTCAAATTCAAATGTTATGCACTGTTCGTGTCCAAACGCACAAATAAATGAACCGAAGACTAATAAAAGTGGGTTTAGCAAAATGTGACCCTTTTAAATCACTGGAGCAAAGGTGAATTAAGTGGTAAAAACCATCACTCACCATCATACATTGAAGTCTGTTTGTTTGTTTCTCTGTCAGCAGGATTATGCAAAAAGTTGTGAATGGATTTTGCTAACATTTTCAGGATGCGTTGGAAGTGTCACAAGGAACAGATGATTACATTTTGGTGGTGATCTGGAACAGATCCTGAATTCTGGATTTCCATTTAGTGCAATGTAATATGCCATCAAATATCATGGTGGCACAATATTAATTCTGTAGGCATGAGGTTTACATCCATGTTTGATCTTATTTAACCTTATTAATTTTCACAACCTGTAAACTGTATATTGATTATCTCAAAGGTTTGCACTGTTCCATCCATTGAATCCAGTTTTGCTTTCAGACAGATGGAAAAAATAATTGATTCTTCTACCATGACAGGTTTCAGTTACAGCCTGTAGCCCTTCTCAGAAGGGTCACTTGTTCCTGTGATGTGTCTTTGTCAGCTGTTTTATCCTGGTTTGCCAGGCAGTAGGGGGCATAATTGTCCCCTGTTGCTGGGCAAACCAGGATGAAACAGCTGACAATGGCATGTCACAAGGTTTTGTGATTATGCTCTACTTGGTTTTGGTGGTTTAAAGCAGAAAAGAAACTAAATTACTTTTGTGGTGTCACGTGTTGTACTCTACGAAGCTGTATGTTGTCTCACAAAGAAAACGATTTTTAATTTTAGATCTTATCCAGTGGTGTCATGATTTGTTAATCTATGAATAGGCTGGTACCAATTATCACAGAGTTCGTATGATCACGGTGAACTGTGAGATTCCCTACAATGACAAAACCTGGATTCTCTGTTCAAATATCCTGAGGCCAGGACTTACCAAACTCTCCTAACACCGTCTTTACTGTAATCACACACTCACAGGTTCCATTTGAAGACTGCATTACTCCCACTGTTTATTTTGCCAAGTGTTTGATTTGATCCAGGTGAAACCATGGAAACGGAGGGTGGGGGTGTGTCTGAATCATCACAGAGGCTTGACAATGAGAAAAAAAAAAAACTGAACATGCTCTGAATTCAAACAGACAGTGAGCAAATGTAGAAGGAAAAGTACATATCCTGTTCAGCACCAATGAAAAGGACACAAAAAATTATGTTTGAAGTGGAAATGTTTTGTGTATCATGAAAAAGATTATTCTGATTTTAAATTGTAAAATAAGAATAAATAAGAAATGTGCCTGTTGACTCTCATTTCAGGAAAGGTTTCTTGTTTTAATTGAGCTTGTAGCATTTTCCTTGTCACCCTAGGGCAGGCATGGGCAAACTATTCCACAAAGGGCCGGTGTGGCTGCAGGTTTTTGTTCCAACCAACCAAGAGTACACAGTTTGACCAATCAACTCTCTGAAGACTGAGATCAGTTGATTAATTGAATCAAGTCTGGTGTGCTGCTGCTTGGTTGGAACAAAAACCTGCAGCCACACCGGCCCTTTAGGAATGGTTTGCCCATCCCTGCCCTAGGGCGTTTTCACACAGTGATTTGGAGGGAATTCTGTCACTATCTAACAAATGCATAAGTCAGAAAAAAACAAACCCTTACCTATCAGTTATCCTGTTGGAGGCAAAAACAAGTATTAAGAGAATGCTTGATCTTGGCCCTATTTTGTGCCAATCTCAAATTTCTATGACAACCCGTTCTTGAATTAGAGCCAATAATGTGATTTTGACCTTTCTGCTAAATGCGACCTTGACCTTTTGCAATATTGATAATTTTGTTGTATAGAATGTATATATGCGTCACTGCGTGTAATATTATGATAATATATCCAGTATTTATTAAGTTATAGTGTGATATGTCTATGTTTGACACACACACAAACAGTATTACACAAGTTAATTTTGAGGTCACATTTGACCTCCAGAGATCTCAAAAAACTGTTGGTCGTAGGTGATAAGAAATCTTCATTCTGCATCGTTTGGTGCCAATCTGAAAGTTCTGTGACCCTCCGTTCTTGAGTTTTAACCCATAATATGACTTTGACCTTTTAGTTAATTGTGATATTGACCTTTGACCTTTACTCAAATTGAATCTTTTCCTCAAATGGATCATTGCATCTAATGCGCATTAGCTATATGTATATGCCCATGTATTTTCATGGTGATATCTCAAGTATTCATTGAGTTATAGCATATGTCTCTGCGGACACACACACACACACACACACACTGATTACAATAATGTCTCCCAACCAATGTTGAGTCAGATTAAAAATAGAACAGCGACCTTTATTGTCCCTGATATTTCACACGTTGGTTCTGTTGATAAGGAGAACTCACTATTCCAAAGTTGCACCACTGGACTGTCTGGACCACAATAAGTATAACCTACAAGTACAGTAACTATAAAAACTAGCTGACTTAAAATGTATTAAAATGTCTATTTATGCAATTGAGTAAAAATATAATGCGCTTGTACCCAGCTGTGATTCAGAGCTCTAAGAAAAATGCTGGATTATTAATGACAGTATTCTTAATTCCTTTGCAATTTAACATCACTGCAAACAATATGACATTCTTGGGCGCTTTACTCATCTATATGCTAACCACCAAATAACCTTTTTTTCACAAAGTAACACTTCAATGCAGTTTTTAAGTTTTTCTTGCTGATTATGACTTTTTGTATAGTAAACTTTGAAGAGTTTTGTGTAGTTGCCAGACATCTTTGAAATCCATTACTTTGTGTACCAAGCACTTTTCCCAATTTTCTCCCCAGACATGTTTTTTTTTTACTAACATTTAATTTTTTTTAATGAACAACCCAAAAAAGCTTGGACGTGTACAGTGAAGAAGACCCAGTCCACAGTGAGGGCTTCTGCCTAATAACCAATTTTCCTGAAAATGTTATTGGGCTGTACTGATGAAATATTAAAGTGATAGTTCCTTTTTTTTTTTGCATCATTTAATGAAGGTGTTTGGAACCTTGTGGTATTGCCTGACATAAAAATGAATTATTTGCTAAATAATGAGCTGTTGTTGTCTAGTCTGTATGAAATTAAAGGAAAAAAAGAATGTAGATTTTCACTGATGTGTTTAATCCCACTTGGTCTTCTTATATTTGCGTTAAAGCTTTGTTTTCTATGGTGGAATTAACATGCATAAGACAGGAGGAAGATACTTGCAACTGTAACATACTTTTTCTTTTCTTTTTTCTTTTTTTTTACCTCACATTAGGACACTTAACTTTACCCTGAGCCATCAACTGCTGCAGGATGTATTTTTATGGCCACAGCTTTAATGAGACTTGACAGTTGTTATAAGTTGGGGAACACTCTAAGCTTTAATGACCATTTTCACAGCATCAAAGACAGAAGTGCATGGTGTTCCATTAAGCCCTGTATTTGTAAATTATTTTTTTAAATTATTCAAAAAGTCCTGTTTTAGCTGCAGCCTATTTTTAAAACTTTAAGTGTGCTAGAAGTGAAACATGGCTTTCACCCTAAATGTAATGGTACCCAGTGGTTTACTAAAACTATTCTTACTACTCACAACAGGTCCATGACTAGCACATTTTTTATACTATTTTTAACCCTTTGAACATTAGCAGCTTCAACATCTTATAAACCTCTGTTCTTTAGGGTTTCAAAGTGAAAGTTGGCTAATTATGGATGTACAGTACACAGCCCACATTGGCCCACTTTTTACATCCCTGGATTGGGTCACTGTTGGCCTGTAACTCAGAATTGATTTTAAAGTTGTATTACTTATTTATAAATCTTTACATGGAGCCAATCCTAAACATTGGACTGATCTTCTGGAGCTTGATAAGGCTGTAGATGTGTTCAGTCACTAGGGAGTGGACTGCTGGAGGTGCCTGGGGCTAAATCCTATCAACACAAGCACTGTTTCATTATTATGCAGCACAACGCTGAAACCTATGGCCTGATGATCTGAGCAAAGCTCCAGCCGGGGCACACTTTAAATTCAGACTGGAACCCTCATTGTTGTCTTCATCTTCATCTTTATTCCTTTTATAGGTTTTTATAAATTTTTGTCAGTTTTATTTTAGTCATTTACATTTCTACAAATATCTAAGGGTGTGCCATCTAAGGCACCTCACAATTCAATTTGTTACAGTACAATTCAACAACAAATATAACAACAATTATTAGGAACAATTTTCAACAGATCTTTCCCCTCCTCCCTTTCAGGATTTTTTTCTCCCTCTGTGAGTACTTCATTATTTTAAATGAGGTATATTTGTCAGTATCTATAAATCAAAGTACTCAAACAAATTTGCCGCCATTAAACCACTGAATGATTCAAGGTACTTTCACCCAGGAAATTAGCATTGTCACTGCTAACAGCTGTGTGCCTGCCCATAACAGCCGCAAACACTGCCAAACAACTGATGAAAGTAGTTTGCTAAGGCGCAAAGCTGTTAGCAGTGACTACGTGCATTGATCACTATTGAGAGAAAGTAGCTCCAAGCAATTACCAGGTGTGAGTTCATGTTCTGTGACAGTTTTTTTATACAAATAAATCACTCATTCAAACACATACTGTTTTGAGAAGACAAAGGTTTTATATTCGTGACCCCAGGAAACCTGCCGGGACTACTTTCGCTGGACCAGAACTTGACTCACAAGACACTGTCGGGGGTAAGTTACTGTGTCGCACCAGAGTAAAGACGCTGATTCCATACACATTAATTTAAAAAATAGTGAACTATCCCTTTAAATGGAACTTGTTGCCCTGCTCAGCCTCAGACAGTGGCTCCATGATTTAATAGCATCTTTCAACTCATACATGCTGAAGGTGTCTCCTGGTGGTTTAACTGAAAACATTTTTCGAGTCTGGCAACTTTTCTTATCCTGTCTCCATACTATTCAAACATCAGGTTAAACTTGAGTTCTGACTTGACTTAGTAACCCAGGCAACACTAGTTGGATATGTAAAGTTGACTTTGCTACTTACTAAATGATGGATGCAATGCCTTAGTTAAGTTCCATAATACTGGGGTGGTGGTTTGTGTGTGTGTGTGTGTGTGTGTGTGTGTGTGTGTGTGCGCATGTGTGTAAACTGCCTAACCCTGCTGTTTCTGTAGTTTTTCTGAAAGCAATACAATTATTTGAATTAGAAAACAACAGCCCATCTCAATAGAGAAGGTCAAATCTCTGCATGCAAATGTCTAATTATTTACAGTCAAACAACAAAACAACACACAATAAAACATAAATTAGAAAGTACAAAACAAAATGACAATGCAACCAGGTAACATTATTATCTGTCCTGTTTTGGAGAACATTGTCTCTGAGAACAGAGATGTTACTACCTTACACAGTCTATGTTCCATCACATGTAAGACACGAGTAGACTGAACACTCGGACTCTCACCAGCTGTTTTCTGTCATTCATTTTCCAAACCCCTTCTGCTGCGTGTCGTGTCTGCAACCTTTGTCTTCCACCCCCCTGTTCTTGTGTTGTGCTTGGTGTGTAATTAACCCCTTCAATGACATTTTCTTTTAATAGAAAAAAAGAAGAGGAAGAAAAAAAATAACCTGCTCCCAAAGAGTTATCTTCAAAGTGCCAACTCTTAGAGCTGATTCGTTTGCATCTGACACATTACTAGAACCAACACAAACGCTGCCTTAGTCAGTCAGAATAGATATGTTACAATCTGGACTTTTATTGTCATGCCTTGAGAGTTTTTGTTCGTCTTCCTGTTTTTTGACATTGTTAGTGTTTGGGCTTTTATTTTGTTATGTTGGTTCATGTTCACCTTGTCACCTTGTTCACATTTTTCACATGAATTTGTGTAAAATCGGTGAGTTCTGGTCCGGTTTTGGTCAAAGCGAAAGTAGTCCCGGCAGGTTTGCTGGGGTCAAGAAAATGCAACATGTTTCTTCTCAAAACAATATGTGTTTGAATGCCTGATTTATTTGCATAACACAACCATTACGGAACAAAAACTCACACCTTGTAATTACTTGGAGCTACTTTCTCTCAATAGCGATCAATGCGCGGTTGTCCCGCGTGCACCTGCACATAGCAGCCACAAACACCTCCGAACAACTGATGAAAGTAGTTTGCTAAGGTGGAATTTTTTAGATTTAGATTTAATTTATTGGTCTCAGTGGGGAAATCTAGTCTTCAATGACTGAACATTAAACATTAAACCATTAAAATGAACTAGACATGCAGGTCATTTTCATACTATTGTGGTTGTTTTGTCACTTTCACCTTCACCGTGTTTGTTGATGGACATTTGGTGGGATGTAGATCCAGGGATGACTTCCTTTGATGACATTTTGTGATCATCCTGGGGTACGCAGGACATATACGTCGTTGGGGTGGGCGATGGCTTAGCTCACGGACAATTTTTCGGGGTGTTTTATTCCATGAATTTGGAGGGTTCATGCAGTTTCACCCGCATGTCTTTTATTCCTGCTGGTGGAGTGATGGCTGCCTCCTCCTTTTTTTTTAATCATCTCTTGTTTCACTTCTGTTGGTAGCGTGGCCCGCTTCTTTTTTTCCACTCACACCGGGAATCACTTTCTTTGGGCTCGTGATGAATAACGAATGTGTGCTGTGGTGGGGTTTTAGTGGACGCACTCAGAGGGACTCATGAGGCAGCGGTGGCTCTGTCCTTTATGCCTGTTAGAACTCTGTGATAAATGAGGGTCAAAGGGTCACCAAAAGCATCATGGGTAGCTCTCTCATAGCCAATGCAATGAGATGCTACATACACGACAAATTTACATATATTACATAGTTACGTACAGTAAATACAGTAATGTACTGTACATTGTATTTATGTCTCAGTGGTTTCAGTTTCATTTTTGTAAATTTAATTTTCTTTCCTATTCAATAACAAAAAACTGAGGTAAAAGTTTTTTGTTACTTGGATTATTCGTTAGCTGGGACTTTCGTAAGGAGAGGTACCATTGTATATATAAAATCTTTTGCACTATCTTTATGGATGCATTGTTTTTCTTGCACTTCATTTTATAAGTTAGATTAGAAGATAAGATAGTTAGATTGTCTCTCTCCCTTCCCTTGAGGAAATTTACAACACTGGCCTCACCTAAGAACCCATCCATATTGCAAGTGACCTCACACCCCCTATCTCGCAGCTTCTTAGGTATGTGCTATCAGGGAGGGCATTGCTGAGTCTGTGGGCCAGGACCAGCAGATTGAAGGACAGTTTCATCCACCAGGCTGTCAGGAAGGTGAACCCCCCCTCTCTGCCCTCCCTCTTCTGCCCTTCATACACTCAAACCCTGAACTCTGACCCCAGCCTCTCCATCAAACTATCCCTACAAAACTGTCTCCCGACACCGATACACACACACACACACACATACACTTGTCACTTTATGGCATATTGCACATATTACATGTGTCACTTAAAATGAAAATCTTCTATTGGCAATAACTCATCTTTTTAACTTCACTGATGCACATTTGCAGTCTATGTATTGTCTCCTCGACCTCCCATATTGTCTCCTCGACCTCCCATATTGTAACATTCTATAATCATAGTTACATCTTTTTGTTTATAGTTATATTGTATTCTATTTTTACTTTGTACTTAGAGTCAACTGCCATTGCAGTTTTCTGTATGCAATGCACATATGACAAAAACTGACAATAAAGTTGACTCTCACTTTGACTGTTGTGTCTTAACAAGTGAATTTTCCCATTGTGGGATCAAGTCTCATTTTATCAAATCTTTTCTCTAACTTCCTAAAACCTCACAGTGACTCAACGGCACAGACTGCAGAACAACTATTTCCCTGTTTAATACTGAGCAACACTAGTAGGTTCAGGAGGCTTTAGAGATTCACTTTCTGTGGGAAAAGATTGTATGAGCATGAAAAGGCTGTGGAAATACCCATGCCATATTATATATGTAAGCAGAGGTGGGAAGTAATAAAGTACTTCATTACTGCGCTTAAGTAAACTTTTTAGGTATCTGTACTTTACTGTATTTATTTTTCTGGCAACTTTTTTACTTTTACTCCCTATATTTTTGCGTAAATATCTATACTTTATACTCCTTATATTCTCAGAATAGACTCATTACTTTTTCAAACTAAACAATAATAACTGGCTTCAGAGGGAATATCAGTAGAGAGAGAGAGTGTCTTGTTGTCTTGTGTGTCTTTCTGTTTTTTTGTCATGTTGGTTCATGTTCACCTTGTCTCGTTTTACTTCTTGTCACCAGTGATTTGTTACACCCCGCTAATTTAACCTTAATGTGTCTAACTAGGTGTCTGGTGCTTAAATATCTGTCGCTCCCCTGGTTTGAATACGAGATTGTTTTGCCTTGGACGCATCAATTGAGCGGTTGTCTTTTGTGTTGGTATTCCCTGTGTGTGACTTGTTTTTTGACTTTCTGGTTCTAGTTTGTTCTGGTCCTTGTTGGTTCTTAGACTGTGTTTCTGACCCAAACCAAGTACACTCAACCCCCATCGAATTATCCTGTTTCTCTGGACCCCAGTTTTAACCCCCATCTGGTACATGATAACTGTTTTTGGATTGCTCCCTTTATGTTCTGTTAAATGTTTTGACATTTCCTATGTCCTGCTCCTTAGTTGCTGTCAGTGACACCTCACATCTGGCAGTCCTGAAGATGCACTCCAACCATTTTATAATTATTGTTATAATAATAAACGTATTTCAAAACGTATCTCTGTCACGGAGTCCTGCTTTTGGGTCCAGGTGTGTTCTGTGTTAATTGGTAAATGGACTGCACTTATATAGCGCTTTTCCACCTTCATGGTGCTCAAAGCGCTTTATATTAGCCTCACATTCACCCATTCACACACACTCTTACACCAGCAGGGTTCTAAGGTTCTGTCAGTCCTATTGGGAACCTAAGTCAGGGTTCAGTGTCTTGCCCAAGGACACTTCGACAGCCGGAGCAGGGATGAGAACCGACGACCCTTCCGACCCTACCAACTGTGTCAGAGCCATGAGCAGTCATTCCATAAACGTGGTAAGAAACATAAATATCATGTTTTTACACATATATTCATTATTATTATTATTGTATATTACTCCTATACTAAATGAAAAAGTTTCTGTACGCCCCTACATACTGCAACATCTTCTTTGCTTGTGGTAAAATTAGTTGACATCTATTTTTTTTATTCACCTGACTGTAGTTGTGAAAAAAGGTAATTCTATTGCAGTTTTGCATAATATATCATGTGCACTATGCCCAAAAAACACACCTCTTGTGAGTGTAAAAATGTTAAATCGGAACACAAAGGTTTTGTCAAATTTTCAGGTAAATTTTTATGCGCAATTCAGAGGTCAATGGAAAAATGACTCATTATACACTGATGTTTTATGTGACTGTCATTGTCTGTATGAGTCTATTTTCCTCCTCATGCTAAGCTACAAATACTGAGCTTCTACCAAAATGACTAGATTACCTAATTTTTCCTTCAGTTACTGTCTCTGCTCTTATTGACCGTGACCTTTCTTACTGGCTACAACATAAGACTCTCACTAATCCTATAATTGATAATTAAGAGATGTTCTAAAACCTGTTTCCTCATCAGCACATCCACTTGTCTAATCTGTTACTGAGTTTCCTGCATAAACACAACCAATTAAAGCTGCAGTGTCTGATAATGTGTGGCATCATCCCAGCATATTGTAATTCAAGTATCTTGAGAAGGAAAATTAATGACAGCCTAAAATCTGCATCTTGATGGAAGAATTTCAGTGAAATATTTTAACTCATTTTGCAGTTTGATAAATCCACTAATTTTATATTCATACCTTCTGGCAGGAGAGAAGAGAAGTACATACAACAAGATGCAGCAGCAGTTGACTGACTAAGGCAGGTTATATACTTTAACAATATTCGCCTGTTCCAACCAAGGACAGTTAATTTGTTTGTCCTATAAGATGATCCTGTGGTCTGAGGTAGAGGTAAGATCTTTAGCCTGACCCTGAGCCTGAGCCCGAGCCGGCCTGAAATTCGAGTCGGGTCGGGCCTAAAATGTCAATCATTATGTTCGGGTCCGGTCGGGCTCAGGCTTCTCTCTCGCTGACTTTTTTTTTCTCCGCTGTAATATATGAAGTGGACGAAGCCATGTATTGTCAGTCTATCTCTGTATTTTATTCTGTGGTCCCAACAACAACACAGTTAACAACACCTTAAAGTTACAGTGCCACCTAGAGATCAAACTGGGAAATGCACTTCTGATATTCCAATACACTACATTCGCGTTATTAAGCGAGTGCGCATCAAGATCTCTCTTTCACTCTCATTGTCTGGCCTCTTATTCTGTGTTCCAGCATTATTTCGTTGTGTAAATGCATTTATTATGATAATAAAAATATGTAGATGATTTTAATCTTAAAAAATCTTGCATTTTTTCCTGCCAAAAATACTCTGGGATGAATTGCTTCGGGCTCGGGCCTGCAAATCAAGTTAATTGGTCGGGCTTGGGCTGGGTCGGGCTTTAATGCCTGCAGGCCTGGGTCGGGTCGGGCTGGATTTTTTAGGCCCGATCTTACCTCTAGTCTGAGGTGTGTTAAGGCAAATTTATTTGTATAGCACATTTCGTGTACAGGACAATTTACGGTGCTTTACATAAAACGTATAAGATGAATTAATTAATAATAATAATAATTAATATTAATATGATTAAAATGCATGAAAAGGCTCCATCCTAGTGATGCAACGCAGTTGGCGCATCGGGAGCAGACAGGTCCCATCCCTCATGGCAGTGAGTCCCTGGGCCTGAGAAGCAGCAAAGTCCAGGCAGAGGGTGCTGTAAAGTTTGCCACCAGAGCCGTGAGGCACCTTCACCCTCTGACCTTTCCCCATTGACCCAGAGCCTTGGTGCCGCAGAGGAAATTTGCCTGTGGGAGCACGAGCCAGACCCAGGAGGAAGTCCCACAAGGGTATCCTCCCAGCACAGGGCAGCCAACCCAGACCCGCTGGTTGAATACTGGGGGTGGACTGTATGGACCCCACCTAGTTACCTCTGAACGGTTTCACACCATCTTGAACTCTCTCTTCAAAGTTATTTTCAACTTTCCCTTCAGGTACATGTGACAGTATTTAGCCTTAGATTTAGTTTACCACCTATTTTGGCTTGCATTCACAAACAACCAGACTCCCAGAAGACCGAACCCTGACGTGGACTACAATTTACACAGACCCAGATGACACCCCAACAGGTAAGCAGAAAAGGCCACAGAGAAAACTGTTCATTTGAAATGTCCATTTAATGACTTGGTCGTCTTTTATGTTATTCATGTAATCAGGCATCAATCAATCAACTTTATATTTATAGAACATTTAAAAAGATCCACAGGGGACACCAACGTGCTGTACACAAAAATTGGCAAAATAAGTAAAAAAAAAAAAAAATAATAAAACCTAGAAAAACTAAAACCACAATAACAAAAGGGACGGGTTTATGTCAGTTTATGTTTGTAGATGCCAAATCATTCCCCCCTCTGGTTTTTTGATAAATCACCATCCTGTGTGTGTGTGTGTGTGTGTATATATATACATTAAATAAATAAAAAAAGTAATAAAATAAATCAATTCATGATTTTTTGATTCAAACAATCCTTAGGCGTGTACCCCACCTAACACAAGGAAGGATAGAGAATAAAGAATTTCACACTCGCGTTTCACATTTCTAAACATCGTGATTGATGTATGTGGCTGGTAATGAAGGTTGTACCCTCCTTCTTCAGCTGTCCTCCTTCTTCCAGGTGGCATCAAGGTGTCTTGTTCTACAATTTGTCCAGTTGTCCCCGGACATGCAACCATGGCTAGATGAAATACGGACATATATTGAGGGAGTTTTTACCTTCAGGTTCAGGAGGAAACATTAGCACCTCCAGGCAACACAGATAAGACCAAGAAGACGAGGCACTGTGGATGTTAATCATCTGGAGCGATGTCGCCATGACACAACCTTCAACACAGCATTTTCTGAGAATAGTCTAACATTGTTTTTCCAACACAAGGTTCATTAACATCAGCTGATATTGTTTTCTATAAAATGGGTTATCTACTCCAGCAGGTTTTTAATCATTTCAGCCCAATTTTATAGAAGTGGTCAAACCATTAAAATAATAGCATAATAATGACAACTCTAAGCTGTTCTCTTTGATTTACTACAATAAAAAGCATTTAGTTTTGAAAATATTAACATGTACAAAAAATATGTGAATAACCAGAAAAAACTGTCATTTCTTAAGAAAAATAACAGCAATTTTCCACGATATTATGCCTCAAATTACCCTTTGTAATTGTGCATAAACAGGAATGATATTGAAAAAGGGAATTTGGAACTAAGATAAGAATAATTTTGACAATAGGCTACTTTATTTCTCAGATTAACTACAAATGCACAAAACATTTAGTTGAAGCAAGAATATTGTTAAAATTGTAGTTAATTTCAGTATTAAATAGTTATTATGTTATTATTTTTACTTTGGAACACATTTGGCTGAATCAAAAACAAGTTTAATTAATATCTTTAGTATCATATTTGCACTTTGCATATGATTTGTGTCTTGTTTTTGGATATAAACATTAATAAAATACAAATGAAGGAATAACTGAACAATGTCAGTATCGAAACTTAAATTAAAACTTTACAAAGAGGTTGTGTAATGTTTGTACTTGGTCAACATAAACACATGAAATCAATCCATATATAGACATTTATACTTAATGCCATTGAAAACGCACAGTGTAATTTCCAGAAAATTATTTGTTCAGGTGCCTATTTTATGTTATTGACAAGATGAGCAACACACATAACAGCTGTATTTGTTCATTCTCAATATGCACCATGCTGGCATTTGGACTAATCCCTTAAAGATGGATAGTTAGTTGAATCTCTTGTGCAGAGTCACGCTTGACTGTTTACTTTAGGTGTGCCATTAGTTGATATAAAGGCAGCAAAGAAAACACCAAAATGTGTTTTCAGCTCAAAATTCTACAACTTACAACAGAAAGAATGTGCCATTGGCATGTTCCGCACAGGTCTGAGCCGTTATCGCAGTACAACCAGTTGTCTGAGTGATCGGATCCTCAGGACAGGATCATCAGACTTAGTTCCATGTGTCATTGCTGCACTGTTTGTTTGGAACCAGAGGTGGACACACTCCACAGTGAATGATGACACTCTTAGTTTCTCAGTACCTGTATTCAGTGACTCAATAAACCTGTTAAGTTGATCACGATTTCTCCACAATTCATTCTGAGTGAGACTGAGGAAGAGCTTCTTCCTTCAGGCCATCAGGTCATTGAACTCTTTACCCACCCCATAACCCCCCACCCCCACTCATCTACCCCAACCACCACCACTCACTATAGGTAGCCTAAGTCTCCGCCCCTTCCGGTCGGTCCACTGGGCCTAAGTTCGGGAAAAATTTAACATGAGAGTGGTCCACTTTACTTTATGCCCTGAATCACACATTTGCTGTGCTTCTATTAAAATCATAACCAATAATGTGCGTTCCTTTGATATGTGTTTTGTGATTTATTAGCGTGTAAAAATATGTAATTATTTGGACTCTGTTTGGACTACATATCAGACGTCGCATAGCTGACGTCACAGCAGAATCTTTCCCTGCAAACTTGTCAAAACCGTATTTTCTATTTTTCATTTGAAAATGCCTGTGTGCTTTGTGCCCCGGTGTAATCACAACACCATTTCCACATGCCCCAATTTAAAGTGGTTTTCTCCACGTTTGATGCTCTTGCCTTCGTCCTGAAAGAAGGAGGTGAAGCTTGCCAAAGTCACAGCCATTTTCAAAGAGTTTGATGGTGAAGCTTGGTGGTGACGTAATATTTGTGAGACGAATGTTGTAGTCCATTACTTACTCTCGCGTAAAACCTAACGTAACTGTTGATGCCTGTCCAAAGTGAGTGCTTTCTCAATGTGAAAATGTATCTTTAAAATTAACAGACATCATATGTGAAAACCGTAGCACATTTCAAACGGGACGAGAAAATTACTTTTATCCCTCCATTGACTCGCGTTCATTTTTTTATGGCACTTAGGTCCAATGGCCCGGAAATCGACCGGAAATAGAATTGCGTCACTTTGGCTCCATATACAATCATATATCAATGTACATATTTATATTACTTCCAGGCCATATTTTACTTTATATTCTTTTTTATTTTATTATTTTGTATATTGTTATATTTTTATAGTTGAGAGACAACAGACAGAGAAACCAAATATCCAAACACAGGTCATACACGAGGGAATCCAAGACACTAGACAAATGCTCATTTGGTGCATGAAGGCAATGACAAACTTGCGTCCTACCCCTAACGGCCGTTTCCCGTTGTATCCAATTTTGACCTGAAGCAAATTGAGTAAACCGGAAATGAATCTTAACAACTGAAAGAAACATGTCCACCGGACAATTACACCAATTTTCTCCATTGTCATATCTTCAGGTCATTTCCGAGTTATTCAACTTGTTCAGGACTTTGCTTCAGGTCAAAATTGGATAAAATGTAAAATGGCCATTATCTTTTTTTTCCATTATTCATTTAAACAGAAAAAGGAAAAGTGAAAAACTACTGCATTATTCATTTTTTTTTTCATTTTGGTTTTGGAAACAAATAATGAAGAAACCAGTTTTTTCGTTGTCTTTATTTTTAGTTTTATTTTGAAAAACGAATGATACACGGATTGGAAAACACTATTTATGAATAATATTATAACCAGTTCTCTGAGTACAGACGGTACATAATGCTCTAACAGTCTGTTAAATGAATGACTTTTTCCAATTTGTGGGAACACACTAGTCCTTCCACAACGCTGCCACTGACATTTCCCAACCATCCATATGCAAATGTTCACCAGTGTATTAATTACAGCATAGAACAGAAATACAGACAAGTGACAAATAGAAATAAAAGTCAACAAGTGTCGGACTGAGATTCTCCATGTGTCGCCTTCAGTTCTCCTTGGCACTGACTCTACTGAATAGATGATACCCACAGTTTTAACACCAATCTGGTGTTTTGAAACTAGGGTCGGAGTTGACTGTCTAATACATTGGTTCATATTAATCTAGGTTTAGATTTAGTGACTGTGGAGGCTATAATATGTGATCTCCATCATTTTCACCCCCATCAGTCCATTCGGTGACCCATCATAGTCTATAAATGAGACCAAAGTCACCCTGGATCAAACTGATCCCATCAGGTTTCCTCCTGAATTAGCCCCCTGTCTTTTAATGAATAATGATAAGGTGAATATTACACATGTAAAAGTCTAATAATACTGTTTTGTGACTCATTCTTCTTCAATAAACAGCTTGATATAAAAGGGTCCATGTCATATAATAATAATAAAATAATAATAATAATACTTATTATTATTATTATTATTATTATTATTATTATTATTATTATTATTATTATTATTATTATTATTATTATTATTATTATTATTATTTAAATCCTAAAAAGACAATAGAAAATTGCACAGGCTGATGTTATTTTGTTTTTGTCAATCAGAAATCTTACGGATATTTTTACTTCAGTCCTTTCATTATGGTCGATTAATAACCTTATCTCAGAGCTGCTAGACAGAAAACCCTGAAAATGTTATTTACTCTGTCTTTCTATAATCTCTGTTTAGAAATATTTAATTTTCTTTGGATTTCATCTCAAGCCTGAGTTTATCACGAATTACATCAGCTTCTCTTTATCCTTTTGTCACTTGTTAAATGAGGTATAATTATACCGAATGAGCACACTAATAAAAGCCTTGATTTGCTCTCATCCATCACATCGGTGTCGACAGAGCACTTATGCATCAGAAAAGAAGAAGCTTTAGGCGATAAATCTGAGATGTACATGTCTCTGAGAGGTCACTGTTCTCTGTTCAAATAAACAAAGTATTCAATACATACACCATGCCATTAAAGCTGCAAGTTTAACAGTCTAATACACCCTGGCAATTCATGTTTTTCAAAAACATTGGGAAAATGGTAATTACATTTCTATTTATTTCCTACTTTTAAAAGGACACTTGTTTGTATCCGTGTATCCGTTTGCATACATTGATAGAAATGTTATGAGGTGTGTTGCTTACAATGCATATGGTAACGCATATGAGTTTATAAAGCAACTGTAGTTAAATGTAGAAGCAGATGTTAAATATTATAATAATAATATAATATAGAACACACTGTTAATACCTCTGCCAAGGAGGTTATGTCTGTTTTTTAGCAAGATAACTCAAAATGTTATGGATGAATTTTGATAAAACTTTCAGAGATGATTGATAATGTGTCAAGAAAGAAACCATTAAATCTTGAGTTATAAAGGTCAAAGGCCAAGGTCACAATTAAGGTCAACAGCTAAAACACATAAGTGGTGATATCTCAGAGTATAGTATCAGGTGGTTTTTTTTTTTTTGCATTCACTTCATCTTACTTATATAACGCCGATATGCTCCATGATGTCACGTTTTGTCGTCGTATGGCATCAAGCAAACGGTATATTTGCACAATTTATGACGTTTGCAGACTTGTGCTGCTTTGCAAAGGTTTGTCCTCTTGTGGTGCTCCAGTTGTAGATGTAGGGGAGACTGGGTGAGTTGGAACACATCGAATTCTAGACATTTGTTTTGTCCTGTTTTGTCCATTTTACACACATATATGTGTATATACACACTTTATATGTGATAGCATGGAATTAATTCATAAAGATCCAAATATACAAACCATCTACTGATGTAAACTGGTTAATACACATTGATCCATTTATTCTATTAATACATGTAAAAACACTGTACAACTACATTTTATTTTATTTTTTGGATTTTTTTTACAGATATACATTAGTGTTTTTTTAGTCAATTATGGTGTGTAGAATTAGAATTTGATATGTGATTCAACATGTTTTTGTTTTAATAAAATTTATCACATTAAAAAGTGCATTTTGCATATGTCCCTGTTAATTAATTAACATCCTGTTTTATTTTGGTGAAGTGACGTGTCTTCCTGTTTGTCTGCACTCTGTCTTGTCTTTGTCTTCTCTAATTGCCTCATTGTCTGCACCTGGCGTCCTCCTGTTGATTACACACACCTGTTTGTTCTCTCTATATACTGTATATTCTCCTCTCTCCTTTTGTCTGTTGTCAGTGCATCGTTTATGTTTCCCCAGAGAATACTTTCTTGAAAACTCAGATCTTGTACCTCACCTGCTGCCTCTTGTTCGTTGAATTTTCCTTGTGAGTACCGTACAGCATGTCTGGTAACACTTTATGTAAAGACTCGCTAATAAGGTGGTAATTTTATGGTATTTTTGATGATAATAATGCTTTTGTAACCACTTATTACAAGCAATTTCCATGCAGTTTCCAGTCCACTTACTC
This sequence comes from Siphamia tubifer, assembly GCA_020466265.1. Lineage (NCBI taxonomy): Eukaryota > Metazoa > Chordata > Actinopteri > Kurtiformes > Apogonidae > Siphamia > Siphamia tubifer. Next base: position 35,969,164 of record CM035785.1, read on the forward strand.
TGTAGTTTCTAGGTAGTAGAGGAAACAGCTTTCTTTCTTTGTGACAAAAGTATGTTCCCATGTGTGGGGCCATTAGTAATTAGTAACTAATGTTAATGAATACTGATCACCCCCCCATTAGTCTTTTGTTTGTTGATTATTTTGTTTATGTACAGTAGCAGCTGCTGTATTTCTGGCATATTTTTGGGCACAGTGATACAGTTTGATACAGGCATTGTGTGGGTAATGGTCCTGCTGGTTTGTCCCCTACAGTGGCATGACAGGGTGAAAAATGCTGCAAACACAAGAAAGATGCACACCCAAAAACACAAACACAGTAAACAAATACAACACAAGTGAAGCTGCAAGAGAAAAAAATGCTGCAATAACAGAAACCAAGCAGAAGCAAAAACCTACAAACCCCCAAGAACAAATGCGAAAGAAAAATTCTGCAAATACCAAAACAACTGCAACAGAGAAACGTTGTAAGTTCATCAAAATTAAAAGGGTTCACCAAAATAAAATGGAAGAAGAAGAAGATGGTGGATGAAGACAAAGTTGAAATCATTAATTTAACTCATTCATTGCCATTGACGTAATTTGGCATCAAGTCAAATCCAAATGAACAGTCTACACTTTATTTTGATGGTCTCTATACTTCTGTAGTCTTAGAGTCTTTTATTATAGTATATTATATAATATTATACTATAATATTATAATATAACATAGTATATTGTATAATATATATAATATTATATAATATTGACTATGTTCTGAGTCACTATTCCCTTCTCATTCACCTGGCAGTGAATCAGTTAAGAGATTAGCGTGAAAAGGTACGTTCGCTTCCTCTTTTTAAACACTTGACCGTCATTTGCTACGATATCATAGAAGAGCAGCATAGGTACACTGATAAATTTGCCAATGCACAATGCTGCTCTACACCTCCTCATGCTAATGTCTTAAATTAATACATTTTAGCCATAGACAACAGGCTCTGCAGTCACTCACTTATGGCCTGAGCTGACCTGTGACCCCTGACCTCCTCCCTCTCCCTCACCTGTCTGATGGATGGACCCCCCCCCCCAACCATGGGAGTGGATCTTTCCTTCAGTGTGGATCTCCCCAAGATTTCTTCTTTCACCCCATTGAGTTTTGGAGTTTTTTCTTGCCAAGAAGGAGGATGCTTTGGGACTTTTATCTATCTCTGTGATTGATTGTGTTGTTTTTTTTTTTTGTAAAGCCCTGTGAGATGACATTGCAGTGTGGTAGTGTTGCTGATGAGGCGGCATACCAAGAGGAGGTAACCAACCTTGAGACGTGGTGTGGAGAGAACTACCAAAACCAAGGAGGTTATATTGTGGACTACAGGCAGGGGTGGGACCCACAGGCCCCTGTTACCATCGGTGATGCTGTAGTGGAGAGGGTGGAAATATTTACGTACTTGGACATCAACATTAATGAGAAGCTGAAGTGGGGGGAACACACTTCTGTGGTGGTCTAGCCTATATGGACTCAGAAGTTTGGTCTGAGTCACAAAATCATCAAAGCTTTCTACCGTGGGACAGTGAAAGGCTTGTTGACCAGCAGCTGGTATGGGAGCTGTACGGGCAAGGACCATAGAAGGGTGGTGCACACAGCTGAAGGCATCAGCGGATATCGGCTGCCCAGCCTGGAGGAATTGTATAATCAACATTGCCTCACAAATTCCCTCAAGGTCAATAATGACCCCACACACCCCCATAACAGACTGTTCCTCAGGGAAGAGATATCAGAGTATAAAAGTGAGCACAAGTAGATTCAAGAACAGTTTTTTTTTTTACCCCAGGCTGTGACACTTTTAGATAAGTCTATGATATGAATTTATTTATTTCTATGATGTGACTGCTCTGTATGCTGACCTTGGACTTTTTAAAACTGTCTTTTAATCAGTTTTTGTTTTAATTATTATTATTTGACAAAGTTTTACTATAGGTTTTTCACAGTGCATGTACTTATACATCCCTGTGACAATAAAACATCTTGAATCTTGTTGTGATTTGGGGATTTATAAATAAAATGTAATTGAATTCAACTTCATCTTCATCCAATTTCTTCAACCATTTAAGAGATTAACTCTTCTATGATGAGCTGTTCATGCACATTATGGTGAAGTGTTTAAAAAAGACGAAGGGAAATGTACCTTCTCACACTAATCTCTTAAATTAATGAACTTCAACGTCATCTTCATCCACCGTCTTCTTGTGTTTTATTTTGCTGAACCCATTAAAATTTTGATGAAGTTCCATTTTGTTGTGAGTGAATTTGCAGCATTTCTCTCTCTCTCTCTCTCTCTCTCTCTCTCTCTCTCTCTCTCTCTCTCCCTCTCTCTCTCTTTCTTGTGTTTTGTTGATGCGGTGCATTTGCCCCTGTCGGCCACCGTAGTCCTCTGGTGTAAACAGGAAGAAGAAAGCACATGTGGTTAGTAGTGAAGTGTGTCTGAACTGCAGTGTGCAACACATGACAACAAATTCAACATATAGGACTGTGATAAAGAGGTGGGGATGTGTATTTAAATATGAGTGAATGGGATGGATGAGTTTGAAGAACTTTTGTATTCCTCATGAGTGCCATGTTTGGAGGCTACAGTGGAAGCAGGTAGTTTCTAAATCTTCATAGTCCTAAAGTATTTAAGTCAGATGGATGGTACTTTAGGCTGAAGCTTTGCAGTTTCTTTATCATTCTAAATGTTTTATTCCACTGTGGTAAAGATGCTCAATAGGGCAGTGGCAGCAGTTTTGAAGAGGTGATTCATTTGTATGCAGGGTGAGTGTTCACTTTCTATCTTTGCAGAAAGACTAACCAGAAACACATTTTGGACCAACAACAGACACACGCTGGCTTTTCAAAGGAAATTCTTGGATGGATCAGGTGGATGTCTGATGTGACATTTAAGCAAAATAAAGCCCGGCAGTTTCTCATTATAGCGCTTGCTTTTCACAAAATGGCTCTTAAGGACTCACTCAACACACACAGTCGGCAAAAAAAAAAGAAGGGTTTTTTAAACAATTAAGAGACTATTGAGAATTGAAGGTGTGCTAATGTCCTGTGGAGCAGAAATGTGTGATACTGCAGGTGTTCAAGGACAAAGGAAGATTGTTTGAGTGGATGGGTATTTGAAAAAAAAGGGTCTTTGGTTTAATAAATAAATTATTATTTATTATTTAATAAATAAATAAATAAAATATTCCAAAAGATAAAGATAAAATTGGTTTATTCATTTTAAATACTTTTTCCATCTTTTTTTTTTTTTTACTTTATAAAAGAATTAGGAAACATTGTTTATTCTTCTGGTGAATGTAATTTGTATTATTTTGGATTTAGTTTCTTTTTAAGGTTCAGTGTATGAGATTTTGTAGGGAATTAAGTGTAGATCCTAATAATGTATTTAATGATTTATTCTATTAGCAGCTGCTGTTTTATCTCAAAAGCGCCACTTAACTGATACAAATAAAATTAATTTGTTAATGTTTTATTTCATTGAGGAGAACACACTTAACCAACACAGAGTGGAATCTACAGCTTATCCTCCATGTGCTGGTGTTTATTTAACCTCACAGTGTTTTATTAATATCATGCAACATTGATTGGGTGAGATTATTGTAATCACTGTGTGTGTGTGTGTCCGCAGAGACATATCATTCTATAACTCAATGAAGACTTGATATATTACTATTAAATTACATGGACATATACATAGAGCTAATGCGCATCAGATGCAATGATCCATTTGAGTAAAGTTCAAAGGTCAAGGTCACAATTAGGTCAAACTCACATTATTAGTTATAACTCAAGGACAGAGGGTCACAGAACTTTCAGATTGGTACTAAATGGTGTGGAATGAAGATTTCTACAATTATCACCTACAACCAATAGTTTTTGAGATCTCTGGAGGTCAAAGGTGACATGTCACAAAATTAAATTAAACACTGTTTGTGCATAGACATATCACGCTATAACTTAATGAATACTGGATATATTATCATAATATTACACACACTGACACATATATACATATAACAAAATTAAAAAATATTGCAAAAGGTCAAAATCACATTATTGTCTCTAATTCATGAACGGTTGGAATCACTGTTTTCAGAAGCTTAAAATTGTGGTTCTTAAAATTTTTTGAACAAGACCCCTCTAAAGGCATCTGCCCCAATCTTTGAAAATATTTGGACCTGAGGGGAATGGTATGTTATGAGATGGCATACCATTGGTCCCATGACACTGGGCCCGACCTCGTGTCTAGTACCAGTAACATTTGTCTGAATTTTAATGCTCGATAAAATGGATTCCTAACCACTTAAAGGCCACATGTAAAACACGCTGCTTAAAAGCTTGTCAAATTAGAGTGGAAAAACCTGAACGCAGATTGACCCTGAAAATGTCTTTACCATATTCTCCTTGACATTAAAGGATGATGTTAAAAGATACTTTAGAGTTGGTCAGGAAGAGAGTGTAGGCAGGATGAAAACTGCTGATTTTTGCAGAAGCTGGAGAGTAGAGATGGATTGAAATGGCATCGTACCTCAGATAGATATGAGGAGAAAAAAGACTGGTCAGCAGGTAGAGGAAACACAGATGGATGACTGGGATTGACTTTGTTTTATTTCATTTAATCTGGGTTTCAGAGACAAGGAGGGACTTAAATGACGTTAAATCAAACTGATAAAAACATGAGTTTAAAGCAAACAGATAAAAACATCTTTCACTGTATTTAGATGCATATACCACTATAATTTATTTGCACTCATAATTCAACTCACAAAAGTCTATCTATCTATCTATCTATCTATCTATCTATCTATCTATCTATCTATCTATCTATCTATATATATATATATATATATATATATATATATATATATCTCCACCTTTTGCAGCCTCGCTGTTTCGCATTCTTTTTGCACATTGTGTTCTGGCTAGGGGACTGTAGACCATTGTCAGTCAATGTCTCCATGTCTCCTGTACAGTACAGAATGCATTCAGCTTTGCCAAATGTACATACAAGTTCAATCACTAGCAGTTTGACTCTGAAGTGCTGTGTGTTTGACAGTTTTCTTCTCAACAAAACTCACAATGGCAATGAAATGTTCTACACCTACAAAAGCATCTGTGGTCAAAGGCACCCAAAGCAAAGGAAGATGCTAACCATCACACGGAAAGTTGGTTTTATTCTATAACAGAGGTGTTTAAAGTACTCACATTATGTACTTAAGTAGAAGTAGAGCTACTTGTGTGAAAAATACTCTGGTAAACGTAGAAGTACTGATTCAACTCCTTTACTCAATTGTAATAAAGTAAAAAAGAAAAACTGCATTTTTTTTATAACGGGTGAAATAATACTTATTTAAGCAAGAAAAAACAGGAAAGTTTCACAATTATTTTGATACTTGTGAAACTTTCCTGTTTAAAAGTGATTTATTGTGTAGATAATGTGTTTCATCAGGTCACAGTACTCAGTTCTCTGAGTATGGCCAGGAAATAAAAAAAGGGGCAAAAATGCACAGTCATGAAATAAAAAACAAACATTGTGAGATACAAAGTCAAAATTATGAGATACAGTTATACATATGAGATAAGAAATGCATAATTGTGAGAAAAAGAGTTGTAATTGGGTCACAGTCATGAACTAAAAGTAATAATTATGAAAAAGAAAGTCACAATTTCCCTCTGAAGCCACTTTTTTTTAAAGTAACAAGTCTATTCTGAGAATCTTTCACACATTTTGTGTTTACGCCGTCAGAAAGACTCATAGACCACAGGACCCTATGGTGATGTCCAAACCCAGAGAGTCTATATATATATATATATTTATTATGTGTCCCATATAGGGTCGCTGAGATTTGACTAAACTACTTGACTAAAACTAAACTAAATTTTAAATTAATTAAATTCATTGCTATGAGCAGCAATGAATGAACAGAATCAAATATGAATATGAAAGATAAAACCTCTATTGGAAATTCAATGGAAAAGAAACATGTTTTTTGTGTGGAGTGGAACACCTCACTAACACCAAAACAGCTGCATTTTCTGCACATTGTATCTCAATCTTCAAGACCAAGGTCAAAAACTATTGAAAGAGAGAAGAAAAAAATAGCACTCACCACAAGCCTTGGTGACATTTTCTATGATTGAACCCATCATGGACATAGGCTTTCAGGTGATTAGCTTTAATATTTCAAATATGACGACCCAGTGCAACTCTTGTAGCAGTTCCTAAATGAATTTCTCTGTATTTTTAATGTTTCTTAGCTGATTTATCACAACTTATTTTCATATTATGTTCTGTCTTTTTAATTTTTAAGTATAAATCAGCCTCACCTTCACCCATAAGTAGTTGGGATAGGCTCCAGTGACTCCCTTGACCTGACTGAGGATAAAGCAAATTCAGAAAATGAATGAATGAAGTACAAATTAGCTTTTTTCTTATATTTAATTTACAGATCATGTAGATTTTCGTGAACAAAAAAGCTCAGATTAACGTTAACGGTTGTTATATATGGATTATTCTTTATCTGGATCTTTCGTAAATTGAGGTACCACTGTATTTGCAATATACGATAGCAAACTATACATGATCAGGAAAACAAGTAGAAGAATGTCTCTATTTTGAATGTCTGGGGTCGACATAAATGTGTGATGTTAAAATGGGGTAATGAGGGAAAACGGGTTGGAAATCACTGCACTAATAACAAATAGAATCTAAACACACATAGGAATTTTTGACTGAAGCACAAAAAATGGATGAAACTTACCATGAATTAGTATTTGTTTGTAATTTTGGCTTCTGCAGTCAAACTGGTTTAAAGTAGGAATTAAAGTAAATCAAAATTAAATGTTGGTGTCAGATCATCTACCATGTAAATACTCTTCATGTCCATATGTGGTCCTCATGGTCTAAAGTGACTGCTTAAAAAATTTATCTTCCCCAACTTTTTGACCCAGATTTGCTTTCCACCCCGTTAAGAATTGATGGCAGCGTAAAGCAGCTCTTCCATCACAACCCTCCACCTCATTAAAATCATTTACTCTGGCAGCGCATTAGCAAAGCTGAGCTTTTAGAGCTGTGAATAAAAGAGCAGATGAAGTGGGTGATCTCCACACACTCATACACACTGTAAAGATTTTGCAGTCACTCGTGTGTGTCTTAATTCGTCGTCACAGCAAGAGCAGCTGGAGTTGGAGACGAAGAGGCAGCTCGGGGCGGTGTCATTAGACTGTGTGTTTAATTAGCTTTGTCTCCTTAAGTACTGATGGCGATTCACTGTCATAAAACAGCTGACCTTTGTCGTCCTTAGACACACACACGCACACACACACACACACACACACACACACACTCTTCACCATGTGTTACTGTTAAATAAACCTCCAATGCATCAGGTACGTATAGGAGAAGGAAATCGCTTCAAAATGCTCCCACTCCTCATCCAAAGTGGTGATTAAATTATACAATAGAACCTGACAAGTACTTAGAGGTTGTTTCTCCATTATTAAAAAATGTGAGAGCTCTTATGTCACATGAGCCAAAGTGTAAATGGGTGTTAATCTGCTTGGTCAGGGCCCTGCTGACAGACGAATGTTATAAATGGACTCCTTCACTTCACTTTCAGCATTTCTGTAAAAAAAACAAAAAAAAAAACATGTGTATGTATATATATATATATATATATATATATATATATATATATATATATATATATATATATATATATATATATATATATATATAGAAAATGTTCCTCTTGCCCCACGTGGCCGGTGTCTCCTTCAGACTCGGGTCCTCTACCAGAGGCCTGGGAGCCTGAGGGTTCTGCGCAGGATCTTAGCTGTTCCTAGCAATGCGCTCTTTTGTACAGAGATCTCTGATGTTGTTCCTGGTATCTGCTGGAGCCATTCTCCCAGCTTGGGGGTCACTGTCCCTAGTGCTCCGATCACTACTGGTACCACTGTTGCCTTCACACTCCACATTTCCTCTAACTCCTCTTTCAGCCCTTGGTATTTCTCAAGCTTCTCATGTTCTTTCTTTCTGATGTTGCTATCACTGGGGACTGCTACATCTATCACCACCACTGTCTTCTCATGTTTATCCACCACCACTATGTCAGGCTGATTGGCCATCACCATCTTGTCAGTTTGGATCTGGAAGTCCCACAGGATCTTGGCCTGTTTGTTCTCTGTCACCTTTGGGGGGTTCTCCCATCTTGACCCTGGGACCTCCAGTCCATACTCTTTACAGATGTTCCTGTACACTATGCCCGCTACCTGATTATGCCTCTCCATGTATGCCTTGCCTGCCAGCAACTTACACCCTGCTGTGATGTGCTGGACTGTTTCAGGGGCTTCTCTGCACAGCCTACACCTGGGGTCCTGTCTGATGTGGTAGACCCCAGCCTCTATTGCTCTGGTGTTCAGGGCTTGTTCTTGTGCAGCCATGAGTAGCGCCTCTGTGTTGTCCTTTAGTCCAGCCTTTTCCAGCCACTGGTATGTCTTTTCCATATCAGCCACTTCCTCAATTTGCCGATGGTACACGCCATGCAAGGGTTTGTCCTTCCATGATAGCCCCTCTGGTTCCTCGACCTTACTGGGCTTTTGTTGCCTGAGGCATTCACTTAGCAGTTGGTCATTGGGGGCCATTTTCTTGATGTATTCCTGGAGGTTCGCCGTTTCCTCCTGGACAGTAGTTCTGACACTTGCTAGTCCTCGGCCCCCTTCCTTTCGCTTAGTGTACAGCCTCAGGACACTGGACTTGGGGTGGAACCCTCCGTGCATGGTAAGGAGTTTCCTTGTCTTGATATCAGTGGCTTGTATCTCTTCCAGTGGCCAGGATATTATCCCAGCTGGGTATCTGATTACTGGGAGGGCATAGGTGTTAATGGCCTGGATCTTAGTTTTGCCGTTCAGCTGACTTTTCAGGACCTGCCTTACCCTCTGTAGGTATTTGGCTGTGGCTGACTTCCGAGCTGCCCCCTCTTGATTACCATTTTTCTGTGGGATCCCTAGGTATTTGTAACTTTCCTGCACATCTGTGATATTCCCTTCAGGTAGGTCAACCCCTTCAGTTGTGATCACCTTTCCTCTTCTAGATATCATATATATATATATATATATATATATATATATATATATATATATATATATATATATATATATATATACAGTGATCCCTCAACTTACAAAATTAATTCATTCCAGAAGTGGTTTCGTACCGTGAATTTTTCGTAAACAGTCCCATTTTACATGTAAAAGGTCTGATTCATTCCAAGGCACCAAATACTAACCTTCAAACTGTAACAAATCGATTGCTTAGATGGAGCCAAAACGCAAAACTCTGAGGCTCCAAATATGTTTCACAGTCTTTATTAATTAGTGATTAATTAGTGAGTTGTGCTGATGAGACTCCCGGTCCGTCCGTCCTGGGAAAACGGGACACCACGAGCTGCAGTGAAGAGCTTTGTGGTGGAACAAACTCCCAGAATCGGCAAGACTAGCATCATCTCTCTTAACCTTCGAGAAATATGTGAAGACTCCTCTTTCATGAATATCTACTGCACATGGATATCTACTACTTATTGTATCTGTATTTTTCCTGTCAACCTTGTAACTGCTAGTGTTACAGGCTATATATTATGGCCTCTTTCGTAAGTGGCTTTGGATAAAAGTGAATCCAACACACCATAATCAAAGTCCATAGCAGGGTCACGCCGAGCTCCGAGGGGGGCAAGTTAAACTCCGGGTCCAAAACAGGCTAAAGGTCAGTACAGAGGAGATCTACATGATGCCAGAGATCGAGCAGAGATCAAAATCCAGAAACCAGAAAGAGAAAATCCAAAACTGAAAAAAACTGAGATACAGGTACAAATGCTCATAAGTTGCATAAAGCAGACAGATTTGCACCAAACAATCACACAGAGTATAAATAAACCATCTAACAAGTGACACAAATTATGGAGGCAGGGCAAACAATGGTGACAGGAAAGGTACAGATGAACCCACATAACAAAATAAAACCCCAAAACACCAACAACGACAGAAAAGGTAGAAAGACATGCACAAACTAGACATAGACATCACACAAACCCTTTAAAAGTGATAAAAAATATTCACAGAAAATTTACCAATTTTGTATGAAATATGTGTTAAAAGTAAAAAAAAGAAGTAATTTACATTTTAGATTTTATTTATTTGTCTCAGTGGGGAAATGTGTCTTCTCTGACTGAACAGTAAATATTAAACCATTAAAATGAATTGCCACTTTCACCTTCAACAATGTTTGTTGGCCACCCACGCGATGCTTGAAAGTCTGGGGTGTTTGCTGTTCCTCAGAACCCTCACCCCCACCCTTCATCATCAGATCAGTGAATATGGTGGATGCTTTTTTTGAAACAATCGCCTCAGTCACTGTATCTCCTGCAATTTCTTTCTCCTTTATCCAAATGAGTAACAGTCTCTCCATCTGGTTGTTCAGTGATGACCTCTTTTTCGATATCACACAGATACCTTTGGAAGGGGTCGTTGCTTTTAGCAATATCACTCAACTACGTACCACTTTCATATTTTTTTATCATCTCTTTCACTTCTATTGATAACACAGCCTACTTTTTCTTTTCATTCACACCAGGAATTATTTTCTTTGGGTTCATGATGAATAACGAATACGTACTGTAATAAAGTTTCAATGAGTACACTGGGAAAAACTTACCAAACAACAGTAACTCTGTGATGAATGAAGGTCAAAGGGTCAGGAAAAGCATCATGGGTCACTCCCTCATAGCCAATGGGATGCTACGCACAGTACTTACATGATGCATTTACGTACATTATATAGTTACATACAGTAACGTACAAATTTATATCTCAGGGGTTTCAGTTTCATTTGGTAATATGAATTTTCGTTCGTATTCAGATGAAAAATTGAGGCAAAGGTTTGTCGTTACTTGGATTATTCATTAGCTGGGTCTTTTGTAAGTAGAGGCACCACTGTATTTGAATTATGAATAGGACAGTAAATGCCACCAGGGACGGTTAAATATATCTGTTACCATCATCACCCAGGTTCCAGGTTGATGAATAACTGTACAGATCACACACTGGTTGATCTAGAATCACCAACTGCCTTGCATTTGTCTGTCTGTCTGTTTGTCTGTCAGCAGGATTACATAAAAAGTTCTGAATGGATTTTGATTGATCTTTCAGAAATGGGTCAAGGAAGAACCCATTAGATTTTGAGCAATAAAGGTCAAAGGCCAGGGCCACACTAAACGTCAACAACTAAAACACATAAGTGGTAATATGTGAAAAATGACAGCTGCCTGCTGTTGTCCAAACTGGACCAAAGTCAAGACTTGTTAAAAAGCAACAAAACTGAATATCCCTTTTTCATATGGAAACATGTTAGTGCTGCTGTATTTTTGTTGAAGCTAACTGCTAGAAGTATCTTAATTACTTTTGTCCACATCTGGACAAAAGCAATTAAAAGGTTAAAGTGAAGGTCAGCTGTAAGGACTGACTGGTTACGGCCATGTTTGATATAATTTTGCTTTGCGTAATGTTCCCAAACATAGAGTGAGGCAGGCTGATTCAGAATAAACATATTAAAAAGAAACAAAAGGCTTATGACAACAAGTATTCAGAAAATGTCTAATCTCACCCCTATTTTGTGCCAATCTCAAGTTTCTATGACAACCTAACCAGAACAATTGTCAATGGAAAAACGTTCAAAGCGTAAAAAATATATTTTGTCAAAATCTTAGGAATATCGCTATTGTTTTGTAAAAAACTGTAATGGAAACACAGCTTGTGAGTGTCACATGTCACTCATGTGCATGAATTCACACACACACACACAGATACACACATGTAGAGTTTGGTTTTACATGTTCATTTTGTAATACATTTTCAGTGCCATTTGTATTCTCATTCCAGTTATTGTATGTCTAATTCTATACATTCATGTTCACTACTTTAAGGCATTGTTCACAGCTAAAGAATGTTGAATAAAAATGTAGTGGTGAAATATTTTTTTTTGGTGCTAATTTAAGAGCAGTTGAAACAGACAGATCATTTTTGACTGGGAACACTAAAGTAAGGGACAGGACATGAGAACAACTAGAGGGTTAAAAGAATATGGCCATCCATCATTACTGTCAGTATAAATCCATGGTCATTTTATCAGTCATTTTATTACTATGCACAATTAACAGAATGAAGTTGCTTTTAAATTCCTTCTGCATAAGTTCTTGTTTCTTGCAACAGCAGAAAAAAAGGGTTGATTGAAACACCAGAGGGGATGTCCTTCAAAGGATTTGTCTTATGGATGAGTTTCTCCAACCAACCAAGGACAGATTAATAGAAAAGGTGGAGGTGAATATTGCTTTGGACCCCAGTGGTATAAAGCAATTGTCAAAACACTGGTTTGCTATAGAAACATGAACCTGTGATATAATTATTATTATTATTATTATTATTGTGGAACTTGGTTGTAAAATGTCTTTACAGCTGAAGGGGACATATTAGCGTTACCACCATCACCCACACACTCATTACAGCCCATCATATTCAGGAAGGTTAAACTGTTGGTGCTTATCATGTATTAAATGGACCATTTCTATGTATTTTCTGAGGTGAAGGTTGATCACAGCCTCTGTGAGTGAGAGATGGGTACAGATACTAGGTATAGTTTCCAATTTTATGCAACAAAACAAGCTTATTACCTAAACCAAACACACACACACAACGTGTTTTACCCTTGTGTCTACTGTCACAGCAAAAAATTATTAGACCATCAGTCATCAAAAACAATGGTTATGAAATAAAGTACTAACTCCTGTGTGCATCGTGTGACTAAAACAGACAGAAAAGAAATCATGGAAAGAATAAAAATACTGTAAAAATACTGTACTCCCCAGAGCGGGGACCGGCCCACGTACAACAGGCACCAGGGTTTAACTGCGATGTCGGCAACCCACCTGAGTCTAATACACATGCAAGTCAGAGGGTCTCTCAAAAAACCCACAGTGGCGAAGGTGAGGTGGGATCTGGGGTCTGGGTGCATATGGGCAGCAAAGTCAGTGGACCCTAATGGACACCACACTTGTCCACATCATGTTTGGAAAAAAAGAGTGCATTGTCTTAATGTGTGTTGTTTGCGATGCTGAAGGATAACATACGACTTGTCGACTCCTCCAAATTTAAGTTGACTCGTGCTACGGGAGTCGATGTGTTGACTAGTATACAGTATAATATACAGTGTGCGATTCTTCAAAAAAAAAAACAGAGGGGGCTGGGGAGGTTGTTTTTTTCACAGAAAAAAGCTTGTGTTGGATGTTGTGACCTCTAACCCTCAGTCCCACATGAATAACATAAATGAGGCTCTAATCACGAAATGAACTTTTCAAATCAACAGATTTTTCCAATGGTGCAGTTCATGTGGCCTTTTCTATTTTCCCGTTGGGGGGTTATCTGGGTCCATATACGTGGTGTTTATCCAGTCATGAATGGGCAGTTTTTAACTGATTTCATCTGCCAGCGTGTTAGGTTACAGTATGGTGGTGCACCCGGGACCAGGGTTCGGTTCTCTCGCACAAAAACTGAGCGCATGAGACCCATCCCCGAATGGGCCACAGTCTGAAGGGGATACCAAGGGTTACGGTTAGCCGGTGGGAGTCAGGTTGGGGCGGTTCGCTGTCCTGTCCCTTCATGCCCCCAGGGGGAGAAGGTGGTTTGCGTGTCCAGCTGCGAGCTTTACAGCTCCCTCCACCCAGACTTCGCTGCATGTGAAGTTCTGCTTTCAAGCATTTTGTGTTCACACTGTTAGAAAGACTCATAGACCACACGACAAAATGGTGATGTCCAAAACCAGATGTCCATCCCCCCAGCAATTCGCACCCAGTGTACAGTATATATATATATATATATATATATATATATATACACACACACAAGGTGAATTTAAGCAATAGATGCCTGAGTATTATCTTGATGATTATAGCTATTCAGTGAGATGGGGGTGGAGGTGGGGGCATTTGACAGCTTGTGGGTAGAAGTATAGTATCAACATCTGGGAGTCCAGGGTCACAAGAGGACTTCCAAATCATCTCATTAAACATCACATCTGACAGAGGTGCTCTTCAAAACAGTCACTTCAGTGTCAGGAAAGGCTGACACTTTACCATCCACCCTCTGACTCCTGAATACAACGTATAATAATGTATGAGTTTCACAAAATACCTTATGAAAGGCATAGTTTAATGCCCAGCTGCCCTTCATTTCAAGGGAGTAGGTTTGATTTTGACATTGGTGAGGACACAAAAGTGATCACAAGATGAGGCCACTTAAAAGACTTGATATGAAGCTTTGATTTTACAGCCACATTGGTGAAGCATTATCATTCAGATCTTCATCATAATGCTAACATATCCATCATTATTTAACCTCATTTTTGAATTTATAGCCTCTCCTCTAGCTTGTCCTTCTCTACCTGCTCCTGCCTCTCTCTGTCACCTGACCAATATATGTTGACACAAGACATATGAAAAGATTAGGGATACAATGATGACAGGGTTTAATGGTACCCACAAATTCCCCCAAAATATGGATATATTATAAAATCACATGAGCATCTAGAATCTGAGATTTGATTGCATTTTCCCCACACATTTTCCTTATTTGTGTTAATTTTTACACAGTTACTATCTTCATTAAAATATCAAAACATATTAAAATAATAAGTAAAAATAACATTTAAGAGGCACATCTCTCTGCCATTAATTATTGTATTTTATTTAATATCTGTATTGTTGAGTCTCTATAACTCTATACCCTTCAAGTAACTTACACTGACTTCTAAAGAAGAGTCTTATGTCTTTATGTTATGTACCAACCACACATACACACACACACAGACACACAGACACAAATTAATATGTAAATGACACCTCTGATATTCAAATCCATCTCGCTGACGTTCCCCCGGCTGAACAAATGCCAAACATGTTGACAACTAATACTTGCGGTTTCAGATATACACAATGCTATCCTGTCCAACTAACAGGTTGCAAGTAGTTTTTACAAGCAGATGGAGTGACAGCAGGGACGTTACCAAGAAACTAACAGAGCCAGTGAGTGATATTTAGGTTAGAGGTGAACCCTTGAGTAGAGACCAACTTAACCCTTTGTGTAACATAATCATTGACTAAAGTGATAGTGATTGCAGAGTAGTGGCTAGATATTGGTAAGGATGCGTCCCTACCCAATGTTATACCCTTCATCCATTCATCTGCACTGATGAACATCTGAACATCATGGGTCATCTAACAAGTATCATACATTAATGCTAATGTAAATAATACCTCTATCACAGTACTCAATCTCCTTCTTGAGGAACACTATCCTGCATGTTTCAGATGTTTCCCTGTTTGAACACACCTGACAGTCATTATCAGTCTTCTGCAGAGCTTGCTTGGAATCAGGTGTGTTTTGGAGAGGCATACATCTACTACTCTCTCAGATAGCGGTATAAATATAAAAAAAATAAAGAGAAATATTCAGTCTGAAGTGTATATATATATATATTTGAGAAGGACGCACCTGAATCACCTTTTTAAAAAGTAGTCAATGGTCTTTATGAACATCAAATGACCTTACTCACATACCTGCATTTATTTCAAGGGTTTGAGGGGTAGTATTGGGGTCCTTGGAATGAATCAGGCCTTTTGCGACTCTATTTATGAACTGGGTTGCACTAGTATTCCCATAAACAAGAGTGATAGGGATGTTTATTTTTCATGTCTTAAGAAAGATTATAAAACATTATGTCACATAAAAATGTTGGGATCTATGTCATTTAATGATCCTGTAGTCTGCTAAATTATGTATGTGATTTCACTACTGGTTTTATGGTTAACACCAGGAGGAGACATGGGAACATAACAAAACCATCCACAGCAACAAAAAAACAAAAACAACAACGTGTGAATCACACAGAAGTATAACATATGAAACCCATTATCTGTAACACTGGACATGAATGAATCCAGAAGCTGCTTTTAATAATAAATTCCTTTTATAGAGAATGCATGTGCTTCATATAGATATATACCAGAAAAAGCCTGAGGGACAAGGTTCTGACAGTCTCTGAAACTCATCCTCCACAGTATCAGCACTCAAAGCTCTGTGGAATCCTCTGGGGACGGTAAAACCAGTGTCCAAGAGAACAGAATGGTCAGCAACGGTCAGTAGTCATTTCTTTCATACTTTTTTATCTCAAACATAACCTTCCCCTGCAGCAGGTTAACTTTGCAGGAGGAGTTACCATAGAAATAAACCATTTTAACGTCAGTGACAACTCATGGGTTAAACCCATAGACAGATCATTAATTGGAAAAATTAGGCCTATTTTCCTATGTTCCAGTTCAGAGTTCATGTTCAAAACCCTAAAACTCTGATTGATGTACATTCTGAGTTGCCTATTTAGTAAAAAACCTGTCAAACATTAGTTTCTCTCTTTGTTTTTTTCGGTTATTCCACCTGTTTTGACCCTAAAACACACAGAAATACAAACAACAAGGACATATTGACACCAGCTTTTACCTAAAAAGGATCAAATTCACAGCAGTGCATTGCATTGAAATAGGAGTTAAAGAGTTTAATTTAAGTTTTCTTTTTGTGTTCCAACTCAACAACATGAATCAGTCTTGATATTTTAGTAAATAAAATTCATAGTTTGTGCCATATTTATTTGAGGTGTGGATCCTGTATGAGGAGTGAACAGGTAACACTTGTAGACAGGTCATTTGCTGGAAAAATTAGGCCTATTTTCCCGTCAAAGTTTTCTCTGTGGATTAGTGACCAGATGACCTATTGGAAGACATTAAAACTATGGGCCACCTCAATTTTGCCCCAAAATTAAATTTGGCTGCTGTTTTCCAAAATGGCAGATTTTCAAGCATTTTTCGCTATACTATAAGGCTATAATCATTAGAGATGAGCTGTTTTTAGTAAATTTATGTCCTATTTGTAAAAAAAAAAAAAAAAAGAAGAAGTCAATTCATGTTTTGTTTTTTTTTCTTTTGAACAAACTGTTGAATTTTTAGGAATTAAAAAAAATAAATAAATAAAAAGGTCAGAAGTTCCAATGGCTCAGGCTGCCCACATGTCAAAATGTCCTTGGGCAAAACACTGAATACTAAATTGTTCCCATTAGGTCTGACAGCACCTCGCATGGCAGTAGCTGCCTACTGGTGTATGAGTGTGGGTGTGAATGGGTGAATGTGAGGCCTATGTAAAGCACTTTGAGCACCATGAAGGTGGAACAGCACTATGTATTGCAGTCCATTCACCAGTCTGATGGAAACAGGTGAGTGTAGTGTGGGTGTGGACTGGCCTATTTGAACAGGGGCAGCTGTAGGTGAGTGGAAGTAGATCACTCTGAGAGCGCAGACCTCCATGAAGCAGTGCAAGTCTGCCCAGGTTTGGATCTGGATATTTGGAACTTATTTCTAAAATAGTGTTCCACATTGGGCGGCACGGTGGTGCAGTGGTTAACACTTGTGCCTCACACCAAGAAGGACCCTGGTTCAAATCCCATTTTCATGTCCTCCCAGTTTCTCCAGGTACTCCAGTTTCCTCCCACCATCCAAACACATGCACTGAAAGGTTAATCAGTTAATCTAAATTGTCCATAGGTGTGGATGTGAGAGTGATTGTTTGTCTATATATGTTTAGTCCTGAGATGAACTGGAGACTCATACAGGGTGTACCCTGACTTCACCCATTGCAGCTGGATTAGGCCCCCAGTGACCCCCGCGACCCTAGTGAGGATAATTCAAATTCAGATAACAAGTCAGTGAGTGTTCCATCTTCGCTAATGATTTATTTTATCGGTCATTAGCAATCCCTTAGAGGTTTTTAAAAAATTCAAAGAAATCCTCTGCCCTGTTTTTGAGATATGTCCATTTCAATATTTGATCACGTATGATGTCACTCTGATGTTATGCGATGTCACACAATGACCAAATTTCACATTTTAGATCTAATGTTAAATAGATATTGTCGGATTTAACAAAATCTGTCAATAACCTGCTTTAAGGTAAAGGTCATACATTTTCCAAAGAAACCATTCATTTGACATCATATGACGTCAAAACGTGACATCATCGAGCCTATCGGTGTTATCTCATCTGATGTCTGAAGGTCAGACGAAGTGAATGAAAAACCTCCCGATACTATCTGGTCTGGATTCTGAGATATCAGAACTTACGTGTTTTAGCTGTTGACCTTCACTGTGACCTTGACCTTTGTGTAATGGTTTCTCCCTTGACAGATTATTAATCATCTCTGAAAGTTTCATCAAAATCCGTCCATAACTTTTTGACTTATCTTGCTAACAAACAGACAAACTAACGCGAGGTAAAACATAACCTCCTTCGTGGAGGTAATGATGCTGAGAGTCAGACAAAAAAATGGAGTAGGAAAGACAAAAGAGAAGGTCTGAGGAAAACAGGCACAGGGGAAGAACCAATCGTGACATTTATGTTTAGAAAACAGGTTTTTGTGTCTTTGCTGAGCTGGAGACAATTTTCCACTCTGGTGGACGATAAAAGTGCTACTTTGCCGTTTAGTTTTTTTCTTTTTTGTTTAAGGTCCATACAACAGGTTCATCCTGAAACTCACTGACACTCACTTACGGTCAAGTTTCCACCACAAGTGACTCTCCCCACAAACAATGAACTGAGTCCAGTGAAGCATGACTCCATCCACTAACACCAGGGCAGATTTGAGCACAGATTTTTGGTGCGTTTGATGAATGCAGTTCAATGTGATGTATGAGTGGTGTTTATTTAGTATTCAGCAAAATATCACTCAGGGGAGGCTGATCCAAAGTGGAGGTAAGAGGGAAGTCAGAGTATACAAAAGGGTAATTGGTTGAAATAAACCATTATCAAATCTCAGTACGATTATAAAGCGCATCATTTCTCTTTAAAACAAATTTTAAAAATCCATAATTGAATTTCTGATTAAAACACTTAAAGAAAAACACCTGCGGGGCAGGAAAGAGGAGATGAGCATGTTGGGAAATTACAGTTTAATCTGATTTAGTTTTTCACACTAATTAATTTGTGGCCCAAACATAAAATGATGCTTGACTGATGTATTTGGCACTAGGGTTACACATTCAACCTTCAGGTTTCTGCAGCTGTTTTTTGGAGACTGACTCAACTGGTCTGAAATCATGACATTGTAAAACTCATTTCTAAACAGAACATGTTTATTAATTTAATAATAATGTCACTGTTTAATGATGGTTACACAGTAAATTTTGTAGTGTTAAATCAACACTTAGAGAGTTTATTTAACTTCTTCTAGAGTGTATTTGGTCCCATTGTCTCCAAATTAACACTGAAAAATCTACAGTGTATGGTGCAAACTGTTCATTTATTTCAAATCAAGCTATTAATGTTAATGTCCAATGTTTGTGTTTAACCTATAGTAAATGTAACAGTGAATAAAATAATGAAGTTAATCTGAATATGACCTCAAATTAACCTGATATTCCTGAGGTATTGAGCATTTTTATGTCTAATATAAAATGTTTATATTTTCACTTCCCTTCAAACTCATTTGTGTCCATCTCCAAAATGAGGCATAAACAGGTTTAATTTAATTATCTGTCTGAACAGAAAAAAAGTTTCTACAAAAACAAAAGCAAAACACAATTTGTGAAGGTGTAAAACTCCACATTTTCTTCATCAGTGGATATTTTATTATATCAGTGGATACTCACAGATCTGGAGTCGTGACATCTGATGTTCATTAACATGCTAATATTGGCTGTAATTTTTCCTTTTCTTATCAACCTAATTAATTTTCTTTGCTTCGTGTTGTCAAACAGAGAATGGTAGAATGCCAAGTGGATGTATTATTTTTCAGTAGATACAGAAAAATGAATATGAGTGGACCTGGAAACAGTCAATGACATTATACTTGAAACAGATCACTGAAATGTTACATAAAAATGTTAAACTGTATAATTCTGTCTGATTGACATACCCAGTGTGGGACGTGTCAATCAGACACATTAAACAGCCATACCCGCATGAACTAGGCTACGTTTTTTAAAGGGATTATTCAGAGTAAAACTCATTTTAGCTCAATTTTTAGATGATTGGGAGTACATACATATAGTTGACATCAAAATCACACCATTCCTATGTACATTGAGAAATTTCGATTTTGTCATTTTGAGCCATGGAAGTGATTAGAGCATGTCTTTCCGCTGACATGAAAAGCTATTTTTAGACTTCTTCTAAAGTTCTAAACAACATCACACTTATGTGGTAGTAAGTAGAGGGTCCGTAAAGGTAAACCCAAGTGTTTTCATGGCGTCAGATAGTGTGTCCAGAGTTACTTATCTCAAGTCAGTACCTTTCCTGATGCAGAAGATGTCTTTCGGAGAATGTCCGAAATAGTCAATTGCTGAATGCAGAGTTAGATGCTCTGTAAATTCAGGATTTCGTTGCATAAAAAAAAAACATAGTCCAGTATTTCATTAGAAATTTAAATGAACCTGTATGCAACAGCAAAGCTTAGCCTACTAACAGGTTGTTGTTTTAAAAAAAGAATGCAATGAAATCAATTAACTAGGGCATTAACGACTTCAGTTTTTTCAAGTCGACTTATCCGTCAATAGAGCTCAGCCTTCACTGTGTCCACTTCGTGCGCTACATCGGCTGCGTGTGCAGCACGATTATTTACATTGCATAGCGGGTGGGGATTTATGACAATTGTATGAAAGGAGGACAAAATGTGAAAAAGCCGGACACATGACAGACGGCCGGACACATGGCTCTAAAACGGGACTGTCCGGATGAAATGCGGAAGAATGGTCACC
The DNA here is from genome assembly GCA_020466265.1 of Siphamia tubifer. Classification (NCBI taxonomy): domain Eukaryota; kingdom Metazoa; phylum Chordata; class Actinopteri; order Kurtiformes; family Apogonidae; genus Siphamia; species Siphamia tubifer. The sequence goes on from CM035785.1 coordinate 35,990,082, forward strand.
CTACTAGCAGATCCTGCTCATATCACTCAGGTTAGCTCATGGATGCTGCTCATATCACTCAGGTTAGCTTGCGGATGCCTCTTCAGACACTGTGCATGGCTTATGTTTTTGTTGTATTTTAAATTGGACTTGCATATTGTGCAGATCACTGTGCTGTTTTGTTTTTTCAGACCCACCACCCCCTGTTTTACCTCCAGCAGCCATGTCACCTCCGGTTTAGGTCTGACTGGTCTGTGTTTACGCAACGAGGAAGACAAAGAATAACATGCAATTCATCGACTCCCAGGACTCGACGTGTCGACTCCTTGGCATTTCTGTCCTAAAATGAACATTAGAAAAAAACAAACAATAAAACTCAAAATTAGTTACAGTTATCTAAAAATCAGACTAACTCATTAGAGTTGCTGGAGGCTTTGGGTAACTGGTAGCAGCAAAGATGCACAGTAGTTACCTGAACCAGTGAAGTAATAATCAAAAAGGAATTCAGTGTTTCTAGTTCAATACATTTTAGTTGAATGAGAAAAATCAACTTTAGACTTATGGATGAAATAAATAAATGATAACCTTATCAAAATACATTGTGATCACTTATAAGGCACTTTAGTCACAAGACTTCTTAACACCAACATATATCATTAAGTCTCTTAAACAAATCTTCTTAAATATGCAATCTTAAATCTGCAAGAGAAAAATGCTGCAATATCAGAAATGGAACAAAAACCTACAAACTCCCAAAACAAATGCAAACACTGCAAATTCACTCCACAACAAAACGGAAGTTCACCAAAATAAATTGGAAGAAGAAGAAGGTGGTTGATGAAGATGAAGTTCATTCATTTAACAGATTAGAGGTGTAGAGCAGCACTGGAGGTATGTCACTAATTTTTTTCTTCTACTTTGATATCGTAGCAGATTATGGTCAAATGTTTAAAAAAGATGAAAGGAAATGTACATTTTCAAGCTAATTTCTTAAATTAATGAATTTCAACTCCATCTTCTTCTTCTCCCATTTTATTTTCGTGAACTCATTTTGTTGTGGACTGAATTTGCAGCGTTTCTTTCTTGCTGTTGTTTTGGGAGTTTGCGTGTTTTGGTATTTGTAGCATTTTTTTTTCTATCAGCTTCACTTGTGTTGTATTTGTTTTAAGTGTTTATGTTTTTGGTTGTTGCACACCAAAAAATTATTTCACCTACTGCCATTGCATTCAGCCACAGATAACTTCTTCTGAGCACAATGATACCCACAAATATAAACGTACAAAAATAAACCATTCAAACATGTAAGCCATCCTAGAAACACAAAAAATGATTGAAAAGTAACAGTGTCGGGAGATGAGTAAACACTGGCTCAGTGAATATCTGAAAGAGTAGGAAAATACACCAAAACTGCAATAATGACACAACAATAACCTGAAAATAGTAACATGTATAATTGTTTACCCTTCTTCTTCTTGAAGCCTTTCAATTCGTACTTTCATTGTTAAATATTACAATGTTAATTATTCATATATCACGTTTGAATAAATAGAAATTAATTTGATTATATATATTGTACTTATAATGTGTGAATTTATTCAAATCCTGCAAATCTCTGTCTTAATGCTGCTTTTAATCCATATATTCCTGTTGTTTTTCCCTGTTTTGCTGCTTCAGTTTTGCAAGAAACCAACAGTGACTCATCACATCTGTTGTCGTCAGTGTTTCCTGTGGAATTGATGTGGCTGTGTATGTGTGTGTGTGTGTGTGTGTGTGTGTGTGCGCGCTTGTACTGCCATCTTTATGGGGACACAGTCACACCATGGAGACCTCTGACACTATGGGGACCAAAATTCAGGTCCCCATGAGGATTAAATATAAATAAAGGTCCCCACTAGTAAAATAGAAATAATGTGGTTCTATAAATACATTAACTTGTTTTTTTTTCCAGAAGTCCCCATAAAGCATGGGGGAAACAGATGTAAAGTGAAATTAAACATGTATTTTCAAAGTTTTGAAGATGTGTTTATTTAAAAAAAACAGAAAGTATTTTATGTATTTAAAAAAATATATTTTTATTTTGTTTTTAATTATTTAAAAATATGTTTAAGTTATGTTTTATTTTTGTATTAATTTGTATTTATTTTTAATTTAATTTAGTTTTCAAATAATAATAATAATAATTTTAATTAATTATTTTTTATTTATAAAAACAATTCTTACTTGATCTTTTTAGAGGTGTTTTTTTTCATGTATTCATTTTTATTTAGTTTTACATTTATTTTCGTTTTTAAATCATTATTATTATTATTATTATTATTATTATTATTATTATTGTTATTGTTATTGTTATTAGTAGTAATAGTAGTAATTTTATATTATTAAAAAAAAGATGGCTACTTGACTACAAACTTGGTCCTCATGAGACATGTAAACTAGTGTGTGTGTGTGTGTGTGTGTGTGTGTGTGTGTGTGTGTGTGTGTGTTCTCTTCTGCATTAAGGACAGAAAATAACTACATTGCAACAGCCTTTCCGTTCATGTCCATCAGTCCTGTTCTTATCTACAGCCTGTCCGCCCATGATCTATCCTTCACTATGAGTTCCTCCTTTTCTAGAAGGACTCCTTCTTTCACTGTTTATTTTTCATTCATTTCATTTTTTTTAATCAATTCAACAAATTCATTCCAGCTCTGTTAGCTGTCAGGTGACCTTGTGATTTTGGGCTCTGCAAATAAAACTGAATTAAACTGAATAATTTAACAATAATATTCAATAATAAATAGTATTAATTATTGAATCATGGTACACTCAATGGTGTTTATGTCAATGCACTGAATTCTTCTTTGTTTCTCATAAATGTTCCAGGTGCTTTTTCAACTGTTATGGTCCAATTCACTGATTAACAATAGGATCAGTTTATTCGAAACTCTCACCTTTCCTAGTAGGACCCTTTCAGTTTAAAAAAAAATATTCCCTTCATGTGCTGATCTTCTGATTACTTCACAAAAGTGCTTAAATACTATTTTCACCCTTATTACTTTACATTTCTTTTTTCGGGCACTACAGTACATGGGTACATTTGGTGCAGCATACAGTGTACTGGTTTTACATCCATATTATTTTGACCCTATTAACCCATAAAGACCCACTATTACTGTTGTCACAGTTCCTGGATTAATCATTCTCTGTATTTAATGATTTATGACTATTTATGATTATATTATCATCTGTATTTTGCATTTTTTTCAGTAAAAATCAAGTATTCAGAGGTCCGCCATTTGTACTTTTGATTATTCTTTGAATTATTTATTGTTTGATTTTATTATTATAGTGTCATATGTTTTATATTCTAATGTATATATTTTATAGAGTTCTATTATTCCTACTACATTATTGTACAATGACAATAAAGAATTTAATTCAATATTTCCTTGTATTTAATTCACTAATCATGTTGATGCTAAAAAACCTGAATAAAGTTGAAAAAAATAAGTGTCTCCATCCACTATTATTGATCCAACTCCATGGGTTTTACTGGTGAATCAATGTATAGAAGATGAAAGTGTTTCCATGGAAACTTCAGAGCCTCTGAACACCCAAAGGGGTGATCAGAGGTGCTGTGGTCACTGTTTTAGAAACAGTGACATGTAATGCCAGGTTTCCACAGTATGATCTCGGCTCTAATCGACGCTCAAGGACCACGTACTAATCCTCAAGAGTGTTTCCATTACAGATACTATCGTACCTGGACAATCAAGTTTAATGCTGATTTTTTCCATTAGCCACTAAAGACAGAAATGTCTCAACTTCCATGAGTGGGTATGGTGTAGTTTTGGACAATGCCATTGTGGACTGAATTACCTTACGGGAAAACCGTAACAGTGGAAATGCTGGTTGTTGTGTTAACATTTGCAACACAAGTCTTTGATCGTGCTTCTCTTCCTATGGATAGCAAACCTAAAATAAAATCCTCCTGACTGACTTCTTGCTCAGACCATGTATTGGCAGCATTTTGTGATAATGACCAATAACCTTGTTTTCCAAATGTAGTAGATATACACTTGTATATCTAGAACAAGCTGTACTTATTTTCTTCACTTCTCCCACAATATAGTTTTCGTTTTGAACTTTTTTGTGATAAAATTTCTGTCATCTATCGCCATGCCTGGTAAAAGTCATCTTAAAGGTGTCATTCCATGGTTATTTCATTAATATTTCTGTGTTCTCCATTGTTATTGAATATATTGTGTGTTGGTTCTATTTAAAAAATAAAACATCTGGATTGCTTTGTGTCCAGCTGTTTTTACACGGTAGAAAAATGACTTGAGGTCAAACAATAGAGTTTACCGGTACGTTCTCATACATGATGAGGCATCTCTGATTGGCTCAGAGTGCATGAAGGAACATTCCTGCCTCCCCTCTGCTTTCTGTATGTGTTTACATTTATCAGAGTGGCATCCAGCCAGGTTTTGTGCCGTTGCTTGTTCTGAAAAAGTGCAGGGAAAAAAACGAGGATTTATTTCCACAGAGAGCACATGAACCAGTTTGATCCACCATTTTTGTCAAGTTTGTGCAGCAGCTACTGTGGTGCCGTCTTCTCTTATAGATGCTAATGCTAATGCTACTTCAGATTTGCTGTGATGGAGGACGGGCTTAACCTCACGTGGGTGACGCTTAAGTCCATCTGACATCAGATGGACCGGCTTTTTCTAGGTCCCTCGTTCCTCTCGTTGTTTTCTGTGAATGCGGTATGCAGCCAGTGGAGGTGACAAACCACTTTCAAAGGCAACATGTGTTGGTAACTCGGGGTGACCCATCAGATTCCAAAAGGAGTGTAGAAAAGTGTTTTTCAGCTGAATGACACCTTTAAACTTAAATGAATGTTGTTTGATGACTCTAATGTCCTAAAAACCAAAACCCCACTGCAGTGGCGTACTTTATGACAGATGCTCTTATTCTCACCCAAACATATTTGGACCACACATTCATGAAATGCTGGTTTTTCATGGTTGTTCATGGTACTTCATGTGGCTCAGCTACAGAGGAAGTCAAAGTTCCTGAAGCAGTCAATCACTGGCAAAATGAAGATGGCATAAAAAACAAACAGTGTCTCTGATCTGATCCCAGACTCTTCACAGACTAGACCTCCCTGTTGCAGTGACGACCAGTGGCTCAGATGCTTAATGCCAGTGTTTTCCAGATCCTTCATGGGTGTAAAACTCCTGGCAACTATTGTTCACTTCCCAGCAGGACATGGACCCGGTCTGGAGGAGGCCCTCGAACCTGCACAAAAAGATGGATTATAGACCTAGAATAGAAGCGTGCACCTGTCGCCTGGCATTTTCAACCCAAACGCTGTTGGATCCAGAGTCCACACCAAATGTCACATGAAGGGGATAGTGTGAAACCAAAGCTGCTTAGCACAGTGTGATTCTTTTAATGTACAGCTGACAAAGGGAACCAAGACTATCTTCACCAATAACTTCAAACAGATCATACAAGGAACACTGTCAGTCTGTGGTTTTTCAGATAAATATAAGAAGAAAACACATTATTCCACACAATCTGACAACCAATGCTGTGTAGCTTGCACATAAAAACACAGTACCTCCTCTCTCCTAAGCACCTTCTCTGATGTGTCCTTATTAGTGGTGTAACGGTATACAAAAATCATGGTTCGGCACGCACCTTGGTTTTGAAGTCACGGTTCGGTTCATTTTCGATACAGTATGGAAACAAAATGCAAAACTGTCTTCTCCCACAGAATGGTGTTAACTAAACCAAAACAAATGTCAAGATAAAACTGGAAACAGTAAATAATTCAAAGTGCTGTGTGATACCAGTAAGTTAAATGATATATTCTTAAAATTATTACTGAAATGTTGAAATTAAAAATAATGAATACCTTTTAAACAGTAAAAAAAACATTTTTCCAACATCTTAAAGGTTTCGTTCCGCTGAAAACCACTTTTCCACACTCCTTTTGGAATCTGATGGGTCACCCTGAGTTACCAACATATGCTGCATTTGAAAATGGTGTGTTACCTCCACTGGTTGTATTTACCATTCATAGAAAACTACACAGAGAAATGAGCCACTCAGAAAAGTCTGTCCACTACACGTCACAGGGACATTGGCATCACCCATGTGAGGTTAAGCCCTTCCCCAATTGCAGTGAAACTGAAGTAGCATTAGCATTAGCATCTACAAGAGGAGATGACACCACAGTAGCTGCTGCACAATCTTGAAAAAAATGGCGGAGCAAACTGGTTCATGTGGTCTCTGTGGAAATAAGTACGTTTTTTTTCCCTGCACATTTTCAAAACATGCGATGGCACAGAACCTAGCTGGATGCTACTCTGGTATGGTAAACACACACACAGTGAGAGGGGAGGGGGGAGTGTTCCTTCACACATTCTAAGGCAATCAGAGACGCTTCATTACCACGTCATGGACATGTATGAGGAAGTACCAGTAAACTCTGTTGTTTGACCACCTCTACATGATATGCACATGGTCACAAGAGCACAAATCACGAACGAGTCATGTCCCTTCACTACTCCAATCGTGTAGAGGTATCCTCCTGAATATTAAAGAGCCATAGTGGCAGCAAAAACACATTCGAACTTACTGTATTAACTTGGTATAGGGCTGTACCAAACTGAATGTCTGTTTTCAATGGTTCTGTAGAATAGAATAGAATCTAATAGAATGTCTTTATTGTTATTATACAAAAGTACAACAGAATTGAAACATGCCATCATCGTGAGGTGTCATTAAAAGTATATAAATATATATATATATATATATATATATATATATATATATATATATATATGTACACTCAGAGTAATAAGATAATATAAAAAGTAAAAGATTGCAAGTTATAAATATAAATAAATAGGAATAAACTAGGAGAGACTAACATACAGCATTCACACAATGGTCCTTCACCAGTTCATTCACACTATTTAATATATTGCACATATTTGTATTGCTACGCTTCAGATGTTTAGTGCCTTGATGGCTCTTAAATAAGCTGTTGATGAATCTGGCCGTTTCAGTTTTCAGTGCTCTATAGCGTCTACCAGAGGGTAGCAGCTGAAAAAGAGCATGTGTAGGATGGTAGGCATCTGTGAGCATGTGTTTGGTCTTCCTGAAGCAGTGATGGTGATATAAACTGTCCAAGGAAGGGAGAGGACAACCAGTGATTTTATATCTGAATACATAGACTGTCACGGCCTTAGTCCTTATTGAGTTCTTGTTGTTGTATTTGTCTGCACAGACTCTGTCCTCTACCTTTTCTATTTGTTCCTCTAGTATTGTTGCATTCAGGATGTTTCTGAGCATTAGCCTTGAGTGAGTTTGTACCTTCAGCCAATAACAGCATTCACGCTCTGAAAAACATTCAAAAAAGAAGTTCATTATAGTTCTTTAAACTTGGTGCATAGATCTGAAAGATAAAACTGGGACAAATACACCCATACATGCTTTTCAGCCTATTGTCTCTAACAGTAGAAAGGACAAATACATTTATTTGCAGTTCAAGTGACTGACCAAGAGTTTATTTTCACAATGTTTTATTCTCATTATGCTATTCTCGATCCATTGTTTGTTTAATGGAACATCGGCTCTGTAGGCAAAAAAACACAAGAGAAGAAACAACATAATTGACCTTTACATTATACTTATGCAAATATATTTAAATTCAATTGAATTACATTAAATTAAGTTGTTTATTTGACAAGGATAGTGTTCATTCTTTACCATTACTGTAAATGCAGTCTATTGGCTATGTTGTCCTTGGAAATAAGTTAATAAGTCACCCAAAAAATAGTGTACATCAGCATTAAATACAGCATAATTCACTATTATAAAACTGTATAATTTACAATTAGAAAAAAATGTGATTAATTAAAGTACCAATGCATTGTTAGGAGCAGGGGCAACTGGAGACTACAGGGGCTGATGTTGGCAGGTCTGATTGTTCAAAAGCCACTTAAACACTTAAACACTATATTCATCAATACTAACACACTTCCTACTTGCTTGTTGTCAAGACCAATGTTTTATTGTGCCATATGCTGTTTCCATTAAAAAATATCAAACAACTTTGAAGGGAACTTTACAAAGCCATAAAACTAAAATGTGAATTGTGTACATTTCCCTAAAGTCTTTTTTAAAATGAACATTAAATATTTAACATGTATGGAAAGGCTACATGTATTTTGAAGATGTTGATTTTGTTGATGATGGTGATTGATTGTTCAATTAAATTTAATGTGACCTATGATACCACCCCTCCAGACAGTAAAATCTATTTACTGAATTTATTCCTTCATATGATTCTCACCACTGACTAGTAAAATAGAGAAACCCCACCACTGTGGGAGGTGTTAAGATGCTTAAAACACAAATATATTGACATATGATGAAAGAGACATCTCATGGTAAATTATCTGACTTGGGTAAATTAGAAGTCGCTCACATTAGTAATTATTTAGAGGCTAAGGGGAATACTTCTGGTATTTTAACTCTTAATGTTTGTTGTCCATATATTTTGGTTTAAATATCATTAATACACAACCACAGTGTCTTAACTTTCTCCTGGATTTGAATTGACAAACATACGATTTCACATCAATAAAAACCATAGTATGAAAAAAAGGAAATAAATTACCCTGGATTTGGTTTGTATTTAGTTAACCTTTTCTGAATACACTCTTTGTTTAAAATGTTTTAACAAGCTTGCATTAGAGTCCTTGGTGCGCTTTAACATTGGTGGTAACACTTTACATTACGGATCGCTAATAAGGTGGTAATTTTGATGTAATTTCATGGTAATAATGCCTTTGTAACTGTTTATTAAAAGTAATATCCATGCAGTTTCCAATGCAACTACTTTTAGGTAATAGTGATGCAAACAGGTTTCATAAATGTGGAAATTTCTATGGTCATTTTGATATAATTTCATGGTAATTAAGTAGGAAGAGGCAGTAGTGCATTTAACAGCTCGGATACCATGTCATTTCCATTAAATTACTTAACTTATACCAGTGTAGTTCCAGGCACATAATATGTTGTTACTACTGCAGTGATTTCATTTGGTCTCTTTCTTGGTAATAAATAAGGAATTGGGTAGAAATAAGTGATAAAGAACATTATACGGCCCTGATGCTGTGTATTTTCCTGGAAATTACCTCCTTGTTTTTTAGGTGATTATGGAAAAACAAGTCAATCCTGGACTCATCATTTCCGTAATTACAGATTAATTTCAAATAATTACAATTTTATTATACTTGAAATGAAAGCTGTTTATGTTGCTGTTACCTAGAAACTGCAGAGTAATTGCACTGGAAACTGCATGGAAATTAGTTATAATAAGCAATTACAAAGGCATTATTACCATGAAATTAAATCAAAATTACCACAGAATTATCACTTTATTAGCAATCCATAATTTAAAATATTATCAGTTTTCCTGTGGTTCAGCTTTCAGTGGTTCTTACCAGGTGATGAGACTGCAGGCCCCAGTGTTTTCTGATGGGCTGAGCTGCTCTCTCTTCTGTCACCATGACATCGCAGCCCAGGTGAAGAGACCATGCGCTCCACGAATACTGGTATGGCAGTGCTTACGGTACCTGAACGTCATAGTGGTGAGTCATGTACTTCCATGTCACCTGCTCAGGGAATAGGTTGGTTTCACATGACGTCACATTGCTATATAGTCAGATGGTTTGGCAGGAAGTGAAGCCGTGTGAGTTTTCCGTTGGGGAAATGTCTGTTTTGTGCAGTTTACGGCTGTGCCAATCATTCTAACCGAGAGAAGGAAAAGCAATTTTTTTTTAGAGTACCTTAGATTACCATTCACAAAGGTGAGAAATGGAAAAAGCTCACAGACAAACACTATAAAAAAGTGGGTACTTGCTGTCCGGAGGAGCAGTCTGCTAATGCTAATGCTAATGCCTGTGTCTGCAGTGACCGCTTCATCAGAGGTATGTTCCAAAGCTAACTTTTTTTGTGGATGTGCTATGTATCATTAGGTTCTGGTTAAATGTTCATTTACACTGTTGTAATATGGTTTACCTAGACACATCAAGATGTGTTGCATGTTTGTTTATATTAGTAGCTCATGTTAGCAACTAGCAGCGTGATTAATGTAAACAAACATGTAATACATCTTGACATTGCATCTTTACAAATGAAACATGCTGGCATTGACCAAATGATAATTATTGTATAATTATACATGTCATTTTTGACAAATACACACGGGTATCCAATCTGTGGACATGAATATATTGACAGCTATCTTGCGCCATAAATAAATACTGGTGTAGGGCTCATCAGTTGCCATGGTAGCTCTTTGCAGTAGATGCTCATGCTGGATCTGTCATCCCCTAGTCTGGGGGACAGTGGAGGGGATACAACACTACAGTATTTTGAATGTGATGTCCATAACCAGTTTTGGCCACAATCCTACATACAGGACCTTTGAGACAACATCTGCTGTAAATGACATGGATGAACCATGTGTTTGTGAACAGTCCGCTTCATTCACTGATGTCGATAATTATAAACAGATACCCAGTATGTTTTGAAATTCAGTTCAGAAACCCAATAAACAGACCAAAAATGGAGTGTGTACTTTAATTTGAACATGTCTCGTAGCTTTTAACAAGATCATTTCATTATTTTATAACATTAAATGTCCGATGGAAGCAATTGTTCTGAAATATCACAGAGAAAGTATTACAATATGCATGTGGAACCTACAATCATATTAAAATACTATCAACAAAAGTTACTTAGGAAGATGCTAATGTTATTTACCATAACACACATCTGTTAAAAGTCCTACAACTACCACTGTTGGGATTTCATTTATGTATGTGCTCAGCCCATGGTATCTAATTGAAGAAGAAAAAATATACAGTCATGGAAAAAGTTATTCAACCATCAAAAGTAATCAAAAATAACAGATATGCAATCAAGTACTAACTCCTGTGCATATCATGTGTCTAAGACAGATCAGAAAACACTGAATGTACTGCTTTTTATCAGTGCAACACCTTAAATATTGACATAAAAATTTAAGTGATTTTGGTTGTGATCAAGAAACCATGTAAAATGGATGGATATCAGCTCTGAAATTAAACTCTCATGAGCTATTTTTGTTGTTACTATTATATTTGTCCAAATAAATGTACTTTTAGTTGTAACAGGCACTAAAATGAATGAGAAACTGAAGAAAACACAGGTGGTCTAATAAAGTTTTCTGCAACAGTAGTTAACAAGTTATTTTTTTTAACCCCCTGTGAGTTAAAAAAACATGTACAGGTGTTTGTGAAACAGTCCAATTATCAGACTGTGAAAATATGGAAATGAAAATTTATGGATGTAATGAGTTTAGTTGTTTAATTTTACAAGCCAACAGTTGTTGTCAGAGGTGTGTGACTTCAGGTTCATCAAGTCAAACTCTAAACATGAATTGGTTGAAACCTGTTCATTGACCACAGGTGATTCCACTAATTATCCCATTTACCTGGATGAGGCATTGTACTCATCAAAACGGACTGGTTCAATGAACAGGTTTTAAACCGATACATGACAGGACTTTGACTGAATGGACCTGGAAGTACCCACCTCTGGTTGTTGTACCATGTTAACTGTTGTTGTAAAATTATGTTTTTCAAACATCACATATGTAATGCTACGGCCACACCAAACGTGAATTTTTGCTTGTACGCTTGTAACACTTAAACACCCGAGTTTGAACGCTAGATAATTTGCGGCCACTCCAAACGTACAACACCCAAGTCTGGACCTGGATAAACACAGGTAAACAAAATCTGGCTTCAGCTATGGCTCAGATCACTTTTACTATTACTGCTCTGTACCTGCTCTGGAGGTCCCATACGTCCGAGGCCCAGACACAGTCGCTTTTGGGATCACCTGATCCTGCAGAAGTGGTTGCAGCACGACAAATTCCACCACCTCATCCAGGAAGTCCGTCTAGATGAAGTCCGATTTCACTGGTATTTCAGGCTCAGTTTTTCTTTCTGCCATCTTGTGGGTTGGTCCGAGCATCATACATCATTCTATCACAACGTTGGTAGCATTTCAACACTGTTTGGCTTTCATAGCATGTCATCATGCAAATTCACCTGAAAAGTTCAATATTTTCAACTCCAGCCTTTACGCTGATTTGCGGCAAAACATGCAGCTCCACCACCCAGATGCTGCAATGCACTGCAGAAACTCCTCCATTGCGCTGCAGGAACGCTTCCAACGCACCATCCCAGGTGAATCTGCATCCAAACACATCTCTCCATTGATTTTGTGTGTAATCTCGATGCATGGATGTGAAAATTCACGTTCGGTGTGGCCGTACCATAAGTGTTATCACACAGTTCAGTGGTAAGGTTATTCCCGTGGGTCATAGCGAACATGGACATAATTTACTTTCTTGTGGTTGTACTTCTTTAACCCAAAAAGACCCAGGTAGTCAATGGCAACTAAAAACATCTACTAATATAAATGTTCAAATGTTCAATAACTTCTGAACTACTAAATGTATCAATCCATGTAAATAATTGGTGTAAAGTGCAATTATTCATCTTTATGTAGTCATCAAATATGATCCATTTGGATGTTCAGAGGCTCTGTACTGAAAACACTGTCAGCTTCTGCAACATTGATTCAACAGTACAAACGCATGGAGTTGGATCAATGATGTTGGATGAAGACACTTAATTTATGCTCAGTTATTGATATCTTTGTTGAAAAAGTCACTGTTTCTGTTTCAAGACATTTTCATCTACTTTAATCTGATATTTTATGAACATAATCAGTAAATACAATATGAGAAAATACCTGATTTTCAAAGATAACTCACAAAATCAGAGGATAATACAAGAAAAGGCAGACCTCCCCCCTTCAAATGAAGAGAGGTCCGCCAAGGAGGTATTAAATTGAAGTCAGTTTGTTTGTCTGTTTTTCAGCAGGATAACGCAAACTTTTTCTGGATGTGCTGGGAGTGTCACAAGGAACAAATTATTACATTTTGGTGGTGATCCGGAAGAGATCCTGGATTCTGGATCACTTTGAAATTTTACATTGCAGTAAATGGAGAATAAATTTCAAAGTGATCCAGAATCCAGGATGTCTTCCAGATCACCAATGAAATGTAATCATTTGTTCCTTGTGATACCCCCAACACATCCTGAAAATGTTTGCAAAATCCGCTCAGAACTTTTTGCATAATCCTGTTGAAAGCTAGAACAAACTTAAATTTAATACCTCCTTGGCAGAGGTTATAATAAATGGTGACCATTTAACAAAAGTTAAATGTAGAAATAAAAATATGTTGGAACTGCCACTTATTAAGTAGCACTGGATCTTTATAGGTTAAATGTTTTAAGCTATAGGAAGCATGTTTTTAGATCAAATGTATTTGTATATTTTATGTGATATTTTTATTAGAACAGGTAGCCTGATCAAAGACTAAGGTTGCAAATTAGCAATATGGCTATAAACCTCCTATGTATTCACATGTTTTATTATGGCTTTGTTATGTTATGTTTGTAATAATGTGCACTGCATTGTCCCTGCTAAGTAAACTACAAAAAATAAATCATTCTACCCTCTCTGTATCTTTGCTAACATGTGCCTCTCATACAAATGAAAACCCCACAGAGTGTGACTCCATCCAGCTGACCGCATATCATCTGATGTTAACACATTCAACAGCGACAATTTACAACATTTTTATGAAGATAGTCATCAGGTCACAAACTGACGACAAGTACAATAAAAAATGTAGCGACACCAATGATTAAAAAGGTCATGGTGTGACCTTTTTACACACTGCTGCCTCTGATTATTATTCAAGATGTCGAATTCAGAGAAATTTGTTAAATCCAAGTTTATCTGTGACCCCGGTGCGGAGCGTCGCCATAACAACCTGCTCATCATATGATTAATATTCAGTGGGCATCAGGTCTCACCTTTCCTCTTTCTCTGTTGATCACAAACATACTCACTCATGTCTTTCCCACAAATAACCATTTATTCTTCACACATTTACTGAAAATTACAGTTTATTGAAAGGACACAGAAAGGTCAGATAACACAGATACATGTAGCTAGGAGTTACTACTCAGTGCATGGCACATTCTCAGGGAGACGACCCATTGTGAGTCTTTGGCTCTTTGCCTCTGGAGTGTAAAAGGCAGAAAGAGTGCTGAAATATTAAATGTTGAACAGTTGGCCAGCCAACTTGAGCCTCTATATTTCAAAATGTGGAGGAGGAGTAAATTAACCTGGCTACAATGAGTGATAAACAATATTCTAAGTTGGGTAGTAGTAGTAGTAGTAGTAGTAGAAGTAGTAGTAGACGTAGTAGTAGTAGAAGTATTTTTTTCTTTCGTCAATTGATATACTTAATCACAGGAAACAGTGTCAGACCTCACCAGTGCAAAGGGAGTTTTCTAGAAAGATCACACATTTAGAAAGCAGTGTCCTCACTTAGAATAAAACTCAGATAAGTAAACAACAAATGAACAATCATGAAACGAGTTACCAGTGCCATTGCTACCTTGAAAAGAAGTTCTAGAACGCATGCCATTTTACTATGGAGGTTTTTCCGATGACAGTTTGAAATCTGTTGACATTTCCAGTGTTTCAGCATCTGCAAACAATGCTGATATGTGTAGTGTGTAGGTGTGTGCATGTGTGTGTGTTTGTGAGCGCACATGTGTTTGTTGTGAGAGTGCGCGAGTGTGTGCTCTTAGAAACATCCTTCAGGCGATGCAGGAGTTCTGCGTTGTGGATGATCCGCCGTCCGCTCAGTCGGATTTGTGTGGTTCTGTGTTTTTGCTGTTGCCTCCCTCCCGTCCTCCCGCCTTCTCGCTGTCGTCTGACGGCTTTGTGGTTACTTTTCCACTCTGCGCTGGGCTGCTCTGCTGTTGAGTTCAAAAGACAAAGACTCATAATGAGCAACGCTGACACAATATTTTTGGACAGTATAGATGTGGTGGGGTATAAGATCTGAGGGATGACTTCTGCACATTTAAAATGATGTTAGTGGTGACTGGTGGTTAATAATTCTGCAGTATGTACTAATTATATCTGCTATGTGCAAAGATGTTTTCACAATTCAATGAGAATTGCAACTGGGAAAAAAATAATGAATAAAATTTAAAAAAAATATCAGCAATGAAAAAAAAAAAGATGGCTGAGCTGTTCATATGCGCTGTGTTTATTCAACCTAGTTTCATAGGTATTATGTTCCCAAGACTAAATTTGAACTGCAAATCGATTTATTTACAAGCATAATCCTGAATGCATTACATTTTATTTCAACAAAACCATTAAATGTTGATAATCCAAATAATATGGTGCTAAATAAGGTGTCTCCTGAATATATCCTGTGATATAGTAAAAGTTTGTACATTTGGGTTGAGGCAAAAACAGAACAGTGTGAGACATGAACCATTCATCATAGGTCAGTTTGTCCAGAAGAGAGAGAGAAACTGTCCACAGCAGACAGATATTCCAACCAAATGATGTCCTTCTGTCTCCTTTAGGAATGTATAAATGTGAGTCTGCCCCTGGAGCTTCAGTGAGATTCACCTATTACTGGGTCACAGGGCATCAGGAGGACAGGCACTGGCACAAATAATGCTGTTTTGAAAGGTTCTCGACAGTGTCCTATGACTTTTTAGTGTGTTCACCGTCTGTTTCTGAGGTAAAAATGAAGAATAATGACATGTATTTTAAAAGACATTTGATTGGCACATTAATTATAAATAGAATAAATTGTTTCCATATACAAACAGGAGTATATTATAATATATTATATTAGATTATCTCGTCGTCTGAACCCGCTTTATCTTCACTAGGGTCACTGGGGACCTAATCCAGCTACAACGGGTGAAGGTGGGGTACACCCTGTATGAGTCTCCAGTTCATCTCAGGGCTGAACATATATAGACAAACAATCACTCTCACATTCACACCTATGGACAATTTAGATTAACCAATTAACCTATCAGTGCATTTGTTTGAATGGTGGGAGGAAACTGGAGTACCTGGAGAAAACCCACGCAGACAGGGGGAGAACATGCAAACTCCACACAGAAAGGTCTGGTGCGGGAATCGAACCAGGTGCTAACCACTGCACCACCGTGCCACCCTGAATATTATATTATATTATATTATATTATATTTAGGGATGTTAAAATGAATACATCAACGTACATGAATCCATTGTGATTAATTTGATAAAACGTTTTTACGCAATTAACTTTTCCATGAGGTTCCTCAGTTCAAATGCATTTATAAGATAGAAAATGATGTAAATAAGAAAGAAAGAAGAAACATCACAACTCATTTTATGTGACTGTTAGATTATAGTGCGGGTCAATGTATCAACAACCCACAACCAACCGCTTTTTTAACTTGCCTGCCCGCAACTAGGCCCGCAAGAAATATATTTGAAAAGGACAGACCTGAACCGCTTCTGGACCCGCATTTTTAGACCGGAATTTTAGTGGAACTGTTAACAACAGAAAATAGTGTGTTTTACTGTGGCTGTTTTCTGTCCAAAAACAAAGCTAAGCTAACAGAGCTATCGTTCAGTTCAATTCAATTTTATCTGAAGAGCGTGACATGATGTGAACTCAGCTGATGCAACACATGAACGTTGTGTGACTGAAATTAAATAGTAATATTGATAATAATAAACTTTGTGATTGAAGAAGACATTTGAACCATAACGCACATGTGCACACAATGGGCCTTACAGTTTATAAGGTGAAAGATAAATGCTGTGTAATAGAACATTATTTTGGAAAAGCAATTTCACATGTACACACATAACATCACTGAGACATATAACTGGTGAACTGAACTTTGAGTAACAAATACCCAAATTGATCAATAAATTAATATATATGGAACTGATTATCAAATTAACCAGAAAATATGTCAGTGATTGAATTGTTCCTTTCCTTCAGAGATAATAATTCCATTTCAGAGCTCTTTATTAATCATCTTGTCCCACCAGTACTGACTAATTGCTGCTGTTAACACATGTATTTGGGATGCTAAGCTAAGACAATGCTAATTTACACACACACACAGGTTATGTTATTACGAATCCACCAATTAATTTCAGCTCTTTGATAAATGTTTAACAGTAATGTCAGTTTTATGTAATACATAAAAAAAATAGAATCGCAGCCTTAAATGAAAGAAAACAACAAGGACCCAGGACATCCACAAAGAAACAAATTTTATAAGGTATTACCCTCAACACACCTGGACAAGGAAATGTCCGGCTGTTGTTATTCTACCCTGTGATGTCACCGTCTGCTACATGTTCACAGAGATAAGAAGGCTCAGAGTTCATCACCTTGTCTTTGGAGCAAATTGCAAATTTCCAAGTAACGAATGAAGCTCTACTCAAATTGTCAGTACAATTAATGTCCTGGACAATGATGTCTATGTTTGGTGTGTGAGTTGGCAACCCTGACACGCTCATTTAGGTTGAAAGAGCAATAATGTTAGCATCAAAGTAAACAGCAATTACTCTTCTGTAGAAAACGAAGGCAGATAATTGCAACTGTGATCTGTGTAAACCTGTACCACTGTTTATATGAACACAATGTTTACTCACAGTCAACACCCGGAGTAGCCAAAAGCAAACATTTGACCTTATACGTTAACAAGGGCTGCTTAAATGCACCATTAAACTAGTAGCTGTTCACACCCAATAAATGCTAGGACAATGAGCCGGACGTATTCTTCTTATTTAGACAAACACTGATGTGTTTTGGAGGTAAATTCAGACAAAGCTTTTGAAATGTGACAATGATCTTCACTGGCAGCAGCCTATGAAGTCTGAAACGTTGCCTTTAAAGGAAATATCCTGTGAATTTTGGGCTGATTTTCATTCTAGTCGTCAACGGATTGAATTACACCCAGGATTCAGAATGTAATTAACTACCTGGAGGGAAGGGAAGCAGCCCTTCTCTTGGTTTTCAACACCATCACTGACAGCAGCAGGAGCTTATATTAACACACAGTACAATCACTAAGTACTGTGTGTAAGTCTGGGTTTTATATGCAGGTTAAAGACAAATATATAAAACTCCAATCTAATGAAACTCCATTTTATTCTATGTTATTTTAAATGATTTTCGGCATTGGTGTGTTTAAGCACAGCACACAAGAAGGTAGAAAGTTATTCCCCAATCAAAGCATCCGTTTTGTGTTTGCCAATGTCACTTTGGAGAACGCCTCCAGGCTTGTTGGCTGCTCACATATTATTGAGTTACAAATCACACTGCGTGGCAGTGGGTTATAGTTCTAACACCTGGCTCCAAGCAAAACAAACAAAGAAGCAGCAACACACACCTGTACACCCCTCACATCACCTTCACATCAGCATGAAAGTGAGTTTTATACTTGACTGTTTAAATTAGCAGAGTGTAATTATACATACATGGCAGCATATTTTAGGTACAGTGTGATTGAGTGCCTGATACTGTGGAACTGTGTGGAACTGTGTCTTCCATCTGCAGGCAAACCTCATCTGTACTTAATGCACTCCTGTGGCCTCATGCCAACCCTAAACTCAATCCCACTTTGATGTCAGTTGGGGATTTTTTTGTGCGTGTGCATCTTATTTATCATAAAGCTCCAACTCCCCAAAGGACATCCACAAGTTTTTGGAATTTTTAGGGAAATTGGTGACTGCTTTACTGTCAGAAATGTCAGCTTCATTTTCATTTATGTGACAAAACACAGCATGACATGCGTTCACAGAGAGTTTATGAGCCTTGAATTTAATAAGTGTTTTGGTGAGTGAGACAAAATGATATGTCTATGAAATAGACAGAGAGCTGTTTATGGAGAGGCCATGGGTCTACTTCCGGTCCATGGGTGCTTAGCTGGCAAAAAAATTTGAATGAACGGAGCGAGTCAAGCTAAATTATGATTCTGTTTGGCAAGTGTTCTGAAATTCACATATGATAGCATTTTAGAAGAAATATTTGATGTGTCATAGGGAGCCCACACATTTTTGATTGGATGCAAACATGATGTTTTATGTGAGGTTAGTAAGAGACTACAAAGTGTTGCATATGTGACGTCACACTCCGCTCAGCTGTGCTGTGGAGTCTGTGGCGACGTCACATGCACGCCAGACATGTAGTAAAAATTTTTAACAGGTTTTACTCGCAAATCAATCAGCCGTTGGTTAACAGAAGCAGTTGAAACACACACCAATAATTATCATTTATTATTAGGTGTTATTATGTGTGTGATATAGCACATATGACAAACCAGATATGATTTTAACATTTTGTTTCCCATTGAATACCATTCATTAATGGAAACTTAAGTTCCGAATATGGTCTCTTATCACCTAAAGCACAAAATCTTCATAGTTTAGTGAAAAAAATTACATTAGTTGCTTTGGACAGTTGGTTCATATTAACTAATGTTTACGTCTCTGTCCAGATTTTGTCATGGAAACAACTATCTCTCCAGTTATGTGCTTTATGTTATTGTACCTACTATAACATGGACATCTATCAAACTCAAACAGTTTTATACAACATGCGCTCTTGTAAAACATTACACCTAAAATGAGACACCTTAGAGATAGTAAAAATACAGTGGTTGATAGTAGGCAGGCAGATTCAGTTTAATTTACTACATTAGACTCATCTTTATTATTGCTGCCTAAGTGCTAAGATATAAAAATATACAGCAGTTTGGTACACAGCATTAAATGTTAATAGTAGACTGAGAGTGCAAAGAGACATTAAAGTCATATACATACGTGACTGAAGATGCTCCAATGTAAGATGTTAGAATTGTTTACATTATTTAAAGTAATTAATAACTGGTGTCAGACCCCACCTCTCACACACATTATTAAATCCAGCTGATGTCAACATACACAAAGGCAGCATAGCATTTTGGTCATAATGAGCAGGGGTGTTTCAACACCATCTGAGGACCTGGGCTTCATCCTCCCCTCCAAAAAAAAAAAAAAAAGAAAATTGGCTGCGCTTAAAATTACAGCATATTTTTAAACAAATAAAAACCTGATTCTCTTTGTGTCACAGCCTGTGTCTTTGTCTATAGCAAATATTATCCCTGTATGGATTAAAAGCCCCCCTAAAATATTAGCCTGCTGCAATTTGTAGCCTGGTCCATACCTTGGCTATTATTGGAGGAATTGTGGTCATTTCATATCAAGTTTTATTCAAACTCAGTGACTTCATATTTAAAATGTAGGCTATTGTGGGCTATCCAAGAGTAAGTCCCACCCCCTCGCTATTGTTGACATGCCAATCAAATAATTGATATATGGCTAAGCTCCATACTTTTGTAATAAGTGATTGATCTGATACATGTGTCTCACACACACACACACACACACACCCTTTCCTCTCTCATACTCCCTCACATGTTTATGTGACGGAATCAATAATCACTTCATTTTTTTTTTATGTCAGCAACGTAACATCACGCATGGGACCCTATGCTTGGATAATTTTGGATGTGTCAGCAATTTGGTAATTAACGCAATGATGAGTGATATGTAGCCTAGCTTTAATAGAACAGCTACTGGTGCTGATGATAATGTAGAACTGGCTGATTATTTGCATTACATTAAATAGGTGACATAGTATGATAAACACTATTTATCCATGTTCAAGAACTGACTGGTGATCCTTACCAGACTGAACACTCCATCTGTTTCACTATTAGCAGGGGAAGGGGGTGAACTTTCTCATTGTTTACTATCCACATTGAAAAAAGCATAGCATATTTTTTCTTTTCTGTCTTTTCTGAGAGTGTAATTAATGATTGTGAACAACTGCATGTATGTGTTGATTATATTCAGCCGTTGTTCTTTCACTTCCACCTTTCAATGAATTCAAAAACAACACCAACCACATGCCAATGCAAGTGTGATAGGCTGTGTTGTTGAGGGATGCCACACTTTGCTAAAGTGTTATGAAGTTTTATATTTTACATCAAGGAACAACACAAAATGTTTCGTACAGAAAATGTAAATGAACAACTTAAGCCATTTATTTATCCATACATATATATATATATATATATATATATATATATATATATGTACACAAGACTGATGTTGTGCAATAGCTAAAAAGTCTGTACTTTGTATTCATCTACCAAAAAAGCAAGTTATTTCCCTCTCTGTTGTTGACATTCCGGTTAATCTGGCTGAACCCTCCAGTGTGCGACCTGTCAGACAGTTGATGTTCAGGCCACATTCACGCCGTTCTTTGTCTCTGTACTCAATGATGGGACAGAGTGAACAGATGAAACTGCACATGTCCCTTTTCATTTCTTTGAACCTATTTTTCTATTTGTACCAAAAACACATCAGCTGTGAGACAACTAGAAAAGCCTTTTCTTTCAAAACCAATGGGAACATAAACAACACACCAGTCTGGTTCTCACAAATCGAACATGAGAACACAAAATGAAAGCAGTGACAGGAACAGAGAGTACTTTAATGCAGATTGATCCACAGAGGCTGTAATGCAAATCATTACTAATTAAATTGTTTACTCCATCATCAAAGGTCAATGCTCAGCTGTGTCTGAAGGACCTAACTGACCCAAAGAAGAGAAAGTTGATAGATTTGGTTCTGGTAGAATGTGAAGGAACTGCAAAGTAAGGTAAACCAATGATCGTGTTGAACGCTCAATGTAAAACCAGTCAATCTTGTTGTAATTACAGATATTTCCATTATCTCTCCATTTAACATACTATTTATATTTCAATTACATTTTTTAACAGAGGAAGGGGAAACGTTTTGTGGTAGAGTGACTTCAAATTAAAAGTTATCTATGAAATTTGATTTTTCAATTAGGCAATGTATAATATATTGAATTTAATACTCTTTCAACTCACTTCTCTTGGATTGAAATATTTTCTGCATGACTGTGATTCAAACCTCACATTACACCTTATTATTACCATTTAACTCTGCACTGCTGTTATTCTCAACTGGTGGGTCAAGACCCAAAAATGGGTCTTAAACCCATTTTTAGTGGGTCTGGACAAACAATAATTTTAAGAAATCAATCCTGTGCTAGATTTTTATGATGCTGAGTCTCATCCATTTACATTCCCTAACAGTAGGCAGTGGTAATGTGCTGTAATTAATGCTAATTAACACTAAACATTTCACATCCTAAAAGAAGAACCAAAGGTTTTTAGTCATATCATGGGAAAACTCAAGTATGCATGTATGTATATCTGACTACATCAGATATGGTTTTACCTACACTAAGTACAACAAACTGAAGGCCTGAGTTACTAAAATCACAAATGATGGGCAGAAAAATGTCCTGGCTTGCACCAAAAAAATGTGCATGTTATTGATTTACGTGTCACTACTGATGTTACTCGTGCAAATGACAGGACGGTTTTGGAGACTGTCCTATTTAAAAGAGGATGTTGCATGTACTACTGGGGGTCGTCATGGAGATTGTACACTGTAAAAACTGCTCTGGGATACACCAGCAGTAATGAATATAAAGTTGCTGTTTTTCCACACAGAGGAGTGGATAGGTGCATGTCTGTTGTTGTTTATCAGTGAAGTGTGGTATTAGTCAAATAAATAGTTTCTGTCTGTTTGTCTCCATTTAGTGAATGAAAACTTAATGAAAACATGGGCATGTGAGAAAACCCTCTGAATCAGTGTTTTTATAGAAGGTTCAGGTGCCCAGTCACAACATTAGCGCTGTATGTGTGTATGTGTTTGTGTGTGTGTTTGTGTGTGTGTGTGTGTGTGTGTGTGTGTATCACTAGAACCCATCCAATTCATCTTCTCTTGCTCACAAGAGAGAGAGAGCTGCTGCTCAGACGTCTGGTCCTGGTTTAACAGTGATGTGCCATTGGTGGAAATGGGTGCCTCCCCCACGCACATTCCCACCCAAAGTGGTGAGTTGTATGCCTAATATTTTTCCAAAATTCATTCCAAAAATGTTGCCAAAAGTGGAATAGATTTGTTCTCTGTGTTTCCTTTAGTTTTACTTATATGGTATCCTCACCACAAAAACTGCAGCCAACTGTGTGCAGAGTTTTGACATTTAACATCTTCTTTTGAGGCATGTTAAATGTAAATGCAAAATCCACCCTTGCAATCAGTTTCAGCTTTGGTAAATAACACTGTGCGTGCAAAATGAACATTTACAAATCTGTGCGGGATACAATTTCCAGTCCCACTCCAGCATTGTGCAGTCCTGGTCCTGCCTGCTCCCGCAAAGAATTGTGATTTTCAGTCCCACCCACACCTGCTCCCGTTCCCACCCGCAAATCCTGCACGATTCAGACCTGAGTTGTGGCGTACGAAAGACCGCCTGCCCGCTGTCGCTCGGGGGGGGGTCAGTCCTTCTGATTGAGGCTCAGCTCAGTTCGTGGATAGCATCGTACCAGGGTCTGGTCTTTTTGGAGTCGGGTTGTTTGGGAATGCAGCAGCAGGTGGTAAACTAAGGCTAAATACCGGTAGGAGACTGAGAGTCAACAAGTAGCCTACCTTAAGGGAGTCCGTTGAAGTCCGACCAGGGGATTTAACCTTGGTCGTTCGGTGCACCTATATATGATAGTCAAAATTAATCATTTATAGCTTTTATTTTAAACATGTTATGGAGCTGCAGCTTATCACTGCTTCTGCCCGCGCCCACAGTGCGCTTTTAAAATCTGTACCGTGTGGCAATGCTTAGTGTTGGGTCCTGTGGGTCCCATGGATCCCGTGGGTCCTGCAGGACTCCTGTGGGAGTGGAGGGCCCTAATTTACATCTACAATTACAAATTACTTCCCAGTAATTTGTTCTGGGAGAAATGCCCATACTTGTATATTCATCAAGGCAAATACACTAAATGGGTTGTATGAGCTATATTGTCCACGTGACAGTTGCAACCCTCTGTGTGTCCTGTTAGTAGGTTAAGCTGCAATGGGCTTTTGTGTGCACAGTCATAATTTTACAAATGCAAACCTTTAGTAACTCAGGCCTTAAATGTGTTTAATTTTGAACACGAGACTGAATATGTTTGTGAAGTGCTAATTTTTGATTTTGGTTACAATATTTTTAAAGGGAGACTTTCCATATTTCCACAGTTAGATTTTAGAAATGTAACCATAATAAATTTGGGTTAAAGCTTGTCATTGAGGAGTGACAGTTGGTCCTGAAGCCAAAGCAGTTGAGATCCACTGCTCTGTTCTTCACAGATGAACTGATTTTGCTGCCACTTAGGAATCATTGAATGGAAAAGCAAAAGCATTAATCATGCTTTTAATAATCATTTCCAGTATATTTCTGATTTATCTAAATAAAATAGCAACCTGCGTCATCTTTCATTTTTTTTGCCATGTGTATTTTAAAAGACTGAACTATTGAACTGGATACACTGACAGCTTTTATGATACCCTGTCCAACTCGAAAACAAGCTAAAAGCTCCAGAAATTCAACACAACTGTTATGTCAACAAGACGTTAAGAGTGTGTGATGGGGAGGTTAAAACGAAAACATTTTGTCTTTACCATCAGGGAGTGAAAATAGTTTTTCTCTGACACCAGATGGATGGTACTGAGATCAGCATTGGAATGTATTACATGACACCTTCATAACACTTTATACATTTTCTCAATCCTGAAAACAGATGTCCTAGGAACTTCTGAAATTCGGGCTGTTTTGGATAAGGTCTTATTCCATCATATCAGGTGGGGGGGGGGTTCAGCGGTCAAATTGTATGTGGGGGCAGTAATAATAGAGAATGAAAATGGAGTTCAACAAAGAATTGTACGGAATTGAGAAATGTCCTTATCAGGCTTTTTTGCTGCCGTCTCTGAGTCCTTTGAGTGATTCTGAGTGATTGGCTGTTCTGAGACCCAGTCTAATGCTTTTATAATATTTTTTTTTTAAAGTGAAGAGCAACTAAAAAGATCTAGAATGTCTGCTTGTTTCATTCACCTCATTTCTATTTATTCAGTCTGAACAGTGTGCCACAGCCACAGCCTGAACTGTCACAAGTTAATTTGAACCATGGATCAACAAATATTAACTTAGTAAAACTAGTAGCATCCCATAATAACTTCATACCTTCATAAACCTCAGACTTAAATCCACCCATAGAAGAAAGGCTGACATTTTAGTATCAAATTATATTCTTTTCATTTACAGCTGTGCAGTTTAACTAAACGTTGTTTCTTCATGGTTTTCATCTCATCTGTACACTGTTTGACATTCTAGAGTCTAGACCAGGGGTGGGCCGGACCAGGAGCAGATGGATGGAGTGTTTTGGTAACCCCACCTCACAGGAGAAAAAAATATATATCATGGGATATGGAGAAAACATGTGCTTTAATTTCAAATGAAAATGAACAAAAGCATTACAACAAAAGATCTGTCTTTAAAGCCCCACAGTATTTAGCTATTTATTGAAATGAGTCTTAAAACACTGAAAATTAAATGCATAAAAAATAATTTTTTTGTTACTAACAATTTCTATTTTAAAGCACTGCAAGTTCTGTTACCTTCTGGATATCATCATCACTCTCCTCCTGACTGTATTTATTTCAAAAACAGTAAGAGATTCAGATGTACTTATCCTGCTCCTTCTATTCAGTTTGTGTCTCCAGTGCCAAAAGTCAACAACGATCAGCGCAAGGACGGAACATCGATAACGCGCCACTGCGGTGCGCGTTATATTTGATCTGGTGTTTGTTTCGAGAACGTGCGTTCATTTGCGCACCACTTATGTGCGCTCCTTAACAGAAATGACATGTAACATATAAGGCTTACTGAACTAATTATTTTCCAAAACATTTTTTTACATAATGCAAAGGAGAAACTTTTACTTTCAGTGGGAACAGTGCTGTTGGTCCCCCTTTTTAGCCAGCGCATCAAAGTCTGGAGTGAGTTTAGTTGTAGCAATTCTCAGGATGGATCTGAGGTGTTGGTCTGTTAATTGGGATCTGTGGCTGGCCTTGTTGATGTTCATGATGCTGAACGTCTGTTGACACACGTAGGTCAAGCCGAACAACGCTAGCATCTTCTACGCTGTCCTCCGGAGATTTGGAAATGCGGCTTCATTGAGTGAAGCATAAAAGTCATTCAGTTTCAGAGAGTTGAACTTCTCTTTTAAGACTGGGTCGGACTGAAGGTCGATCAGTTCGAGCTGCAGCTCCTCTGGAGCTGTTTCGGGGTCTTGTGACAGGGGACAGGCCACCAACTGAAGTGACTTGTCAATTTTTTTAAAATCAGAAAACCGACAGCAGAATTCTCCGTGCAGCGCATCTAGTGACTCGCTGTATTTCTTCACTTTTGCGCCGGCCTCTTTCAGAGTGGCTAGTGTGGGAAAATGTGTGAACGACTTATTTAAAATTTGCCTGGAGAATAAAACCAGCTTGGATTTGAAGGCTTTCACGTTTGTGTACATGTCCTGCACAAACTGATCCTTCCCCTGTAGTTTCATGTTGAGCTCATTCATGTGTGAAAATACGTCCGCAGCAAACGCAAAGTCACACAGCCAGCTCTTGTTGCTCAGCTCAGGAAATTCGTCAGCCTTTCCCTGTAACTCCAAAAATGCACCAATCTCCTCTTTGAGCTCCCACACTCGTTGAAACACTTTGCCCAAACTTAACCAGCGGACTCGGGAGTGATAAAGCAGGTCCTGGTGATCCACATCAGTTTCCTCCAGAAACGTAATGAACTGACGGTGCTGAAGTCCCCTTGCGCGAATAAAGTTGACGAGTTTCACAACATGATTCAGCTGTAATACCGATTTACATAGAGATTCCTGGTGGATGATGCAGTGGAGAAAAATAACATCCTGGTCAGGATTTTCATCTTTGACTTTATTCTGGATTCTCCTCAGCAGGCCAACGTTTTTCCCCGTTAAATTCGGAGATCCATCTGTGGTGACGTTGATAAGTTTACTCCAAGGGAGCTTCATATTTTCGATGACAGCAGACACCCGGTCATACAAGTCTTCTCCCCGTGTTTGTCCTTTCAGAGACTCCATTGTCAAAAACTCCTCCGTTATTTCAAAAGTGTCGTTAATCCCTCGGATAAAAATGAGGAGCTGAGCAGTGTCTTTGACATCGTTGCTTTCATCCAGTGCTAATGAATATAACGTGAATGACTCCGCCTTTTTATTTAAGTTGCTGGTGATATCTTCATCTATTAGTTCCACACAGCGAGTCACTGTCCTGCGCGATAAACTGATTTTTTCAAATTTGTCTTTGCTCTCTGGGCACAAGACACTTGCTGTCTCCACCATACATTCTTTTAAAAACTTGCCTTCAGACACAGGCTTGCTAGCCTTTGCCAGTTTGAATGAAAGCATAAAACTGGCCTTGGTACTTGACTCCTGAATGGCAGTTTGGCGGTGAAAAACGTTTTGTTGAGCCTGTAAATTAGCCGCCAACTTCTGAGCAGTAGCTTCCCGTTCTTTCGTTAATAGCTTGCTAGCATAGTTAGCATGGTTTGTAGTAAAGTGACGGCTAATATTATATTCTTTAAAAACCGCCACAGTTTCCTGACATATCAGGCATACAGCAGGCGATTGGTGTTCAGTGAAAAAATATTTAGTTGTCCACTCCTTATTGAACACTCGACATTCTCTGTCCACTTTCCTTTTCTTAGGTCCGCTCATCTTTACAGAAGGACTGAGGGGTCAAAAAGCAAACGTGGAGTACCGTAATATGCGGAACCTCAACAAAGTCAATGTATCTAGAATGCGCCATCTAGTGGGAACACGTTAGAATTGCAGGGAAAATAAAACATTAACAAAGTTTATTTATTTAATTTCTTCAAGTTCGGCGGGCCGGATTAAAAAGTTTAACGGGCCGCATGTGTCCCCCGGGCCATAGTTTGCCCATGCCTGGTCTAGACAAACGTCCTGCAGTGTTAGTTTTTATCACCATGTTAGAACAGTAGCTCACTACTCCCTCTAGTGGTCACATAAATCCATCTAAGTCACTTCACTTCACTGCATTTGCTGCGTGGTGTGTCACCTCCACGGGCTGTATTTCATAGAAAACAACAGAGAAACAAACCATTCAGAAAAACTCTTTCCACTACACATCACAAGGACATTGGCGCCACCCACATGGGGTTAAGCCCATTCCCCATTGCAGTGAATCTAAAGTAGCATTAGCATTAGCACCTCCAAGAGAAGACGACGCCATAGTAGCTGCTGCACAAATTTGATAGAAATGGCAGAGCAAACTGGTTCATTTTTCCCTTGCGCGTTTTCAAAACAAGCACTGGCACAAAACCTAGCTGAACGCTATTCTGGGAAGGTAAACACACACAGAGCTACCCTCCAAAAACAACTTGAAACAAAGAAAGCTGGATGTTTTATCTTAATATAACCAACACACAATGTATTCAATGGAGAAGCTAAGTCACGCCCTTCTACTTCCGGTCCATGGGTGCTTAGCTCGCCAAAAGTTTAATTGGGAGTGAATGGAGTGAGTCAAACTACTTTCTGTTTCTGTTTGACAAGTGCTCTGAAATTCACATATGATAGTGGTTAATAACAAATATTTGATGTGGCATAGGCAGACCGCCTGTTTTTGATGGGAAGCAAATGTGACGTTAGGTTTTATGTGGGCTTAGTGGGAGACTAGAATGCGTTGTGTATGTGACATCACACTCCGCTCAACTGTGGTGTGGAGTCTGTGGTGACGTCACATGCGTGCCAAGCATTTAGTCCAAATTATTAACAGGTTTTACTCACAAATGAATCAGCTGTTGGTTAGCAGAAGCACTTGAAAAGCAGATCAATAATTATCATTTATGATGAGGTACAACATATGTGTGATTCAGGGCACATGACAAACCAGATACGATTTTAGCATTTTATTTCCCATTGAATACCATTCATTAATTTTCTGATCTCAGGCCCCATGAGCCTCTTGGAAGGGGCGGAGACTTAAGCTTCCCATAACAATGGAGAACACAGCAATATTAATGAAATAACTCCTTTAAAGTCCACAGAGGTGTAGTATTTATGTATTTAATGTATTTATTTGACAGGGACAATGTAGTCAAACATTGTTACAAGCTTGTAGCTGATGTGATGCGTGTCGAGTTTATAGTTTGTACTAAATGTCAACTCCAGTCTCCAGTTGGGCTCTTCGGCAACAATGCAGTACAATATAAAATATACTTAATTTCAAACAATCATACGTACAATTCAATAATCCAGTGTTACATTTATATGATATGAGCCATTAATTCACTGAAGTGATTATATTTGTAGTTCTGCTTGAGTGTATTGGAACAACCACTGCTCCGTCTCCAAATGAATAATTCACATACAGTTTTCATGCCTTGAATCAGTACTTAAGTGTGTCATTCAAAACAAAATGTTCGCAATGTCATATGTTCATTTCAGCTTGTACTGAGTTACATTCATGTAGATTCAAACATCCACAGTACTGCAAGAATATGAGCTTGGCCTATGTATAAAGTGGTTAAATGAGCTGCTGTATTTGCATATAGAGCGGTGTAGTGGGACCTGATCACCAGCGTTACGATAGGCACACATGGAGGTGCATTTGAATGCCGGGTGTGAACAGATGCGCTTACGGCTGGGCGCTTCTTATCACATCACTAAAATGGATTTCATATATTTCTTGAAGCCAAAGCCACGTTGTGTCCTTCTTTGTTGTTGCTATTCCAGCTGATGTGGTCTGAAACCTCCTGTGTGTGGGCGCTCAGGTTGGTTGTGCTCAGACCATATTGATGTGAGCCTCTTAGTGATCTGAGTGTAACTTGACAGGAGCTGAATGGACCATGGGTGGATGTGACACAATCACGTCATACTGAGATAGAACCACGAGGAGCTGAACTGTCAGCTTGAGCTTATGGTTTGCTTTGCCAACTTAAAATGGGGCTACTTCAATAAATGAATGAATCAGTTTATCTGTAGGCTGCGTTCACAGTATGGTCTCCAATTTATCTCGCATTCACTCGTCTTTCTGATAAGGAAAACAAAGGCCTGAAGTGCTCTTTAAAAAGTGCTTGAAGAAACACTGGTGCCATGGATGAGTCTGTTTACAGGATCATAAAAATCTGATACATGGGAGCAATCAGATATTTGTAATAATCCCATCTAAGGAATTTTCATGCATTTCAGAAAAATAATAATTGGAAAATGATGTTAGATGTTTCAGTCCATTATCATATTTCTTTTAGAATATGTACATTTGTAGTGATGGTGAACTGTAACTTGTTACTGTTTAAAGCTCATGTTTGACTCCCTCGCTTCCATTTTCTATGATTGAAAAGTTTTTACATATGTATAGACGTAAACAAATTAGATATATCAGATTACCCTGTATATATATATATATATATATATATATATATATATATATATATATGGAGACACTGTAGTAATGGGGGGAAAAAAATCCAAGGGTGTTAATCCGATTTCAGGTTATTGCTTTTATCTGATGAAACACGTTGGATTATACTGATCACTTGAATAATCTAACTCCAGAAATCACATAATGATTGGAATTTTACTGTGCTTGTAAAGGGGCTCCATGTTTTATTTGGTATTGAATACGTTTGGTGTTTTATTACTGTGTCTGTCATTTGGCTTCTTAAAGGGGAGTTCCGTTTTCAGACAGTTTTGCTGCTTCTTTTCAATATACTTTATGCAGCACTATGAGTAGGATTAGCTGTTATTATAACTGAATATGTGGATGTACTTTTAAAAAGAATATGCTCTATCAGCACAACAGCGTCGTGTCAAACTCTGCACTCTGAACACAAAAATTTAAAACCTAAGAAACTTATTAAGGAATGAGAGAAAGTTTTTGTTAGTACCTCATTAGAATTAAAAGATTATAAAGCACTGATGCATCACGGGTGAAACTTCACAATTTGTACATTCTAAAAACTCTGAAATGAAAACTTGAAATGAATTCAGAGACTGCAGACTCTGCCAAGGAAGATCAGCCCTGGCTCAAATTAAAATGTAGGGTTATTATATCAGAAACTGGGGGAAAAGTACAGACTTTGTTAGTAAAATATATAATTTACTGAACATGAAACAAGTGTCACCATCCATCATTGATCCAACTCTGTGGATGTTACTGGTGAATCAATGTTGTACAAAATTACAGTGTTTCCACTACAGATGCCCTGTCATATCAGGTAACCATGAAAAGATGACAAATAGTTTTTTCTAACACCAATTATTTCCATGTTTTGATAGGATTGCACTCTAAAACTAGAGCACTCTGAGAGCGCAGACCTCCACGAGGCAGTGCAAGTCTGTCAAGGTTTAGATCTGGATGTTCGTAACTTATTTGTCAACTAGTGTTCCGTGTTCACTAACAATTTATTTTATCAGTCATTCGCAATCCCTTAGATGGTTTAAAAAAAATTCAAAGAAATCCTTCTGTCCCGTGTTTGAGATATGGCCATTTCAATATTCGACCACGTATGACGTCACTCTGACATTATGAGACGTCGCATAACAGCCAAAGGTAGAGGTAAAACATAGCTTCCTTCACGGAGGTAAAAATGACAGAAGAATTAACAAAAAGTTTAAAAATTGTGACATAAAAAACTGTAAGTGAAAATACAGAATGTTTATTTGAAAATCTTTTGTGCTAAAACTAAAGTATCTGTAGTTTTTATAGGAAGAGCATATTATTTTAAAAAAACTGATTTGTGTGTAGAAATTATATATTTCCATTGTTTTGAGAAAATAAAACTACATTAGAAAACAATTTGGTGCCATTTAAGCTGCACAGTGCTAGAGTAGTGCTGTTAGCACAGTGCTAGGCTACTTAGCTCTTCGCTGAAGCTTGAGTAAACACTATGTGTCACCAAGTGCTTCATTAAATCTGTTGTATTTCAGCCTTTACATGTAAATGTATTTAACACCTGTAGCATATGGAAGAATCTGGAACTGTAACCTTGTCGCTGTACTACATGTGTGCACACTGCTGCATTGCCGTGTGTGTGCATTTCTGTTTAACAGTAGAGAAAGATCGTAATTAAACAACAGCTGTATGTGTTTAGTACCGAAATATTGATCTCTTTCTCTCTCGCCTTCTGTGTGTGAGCGAGAATGACAGAATCGCATCGGGGGGGAAAAAAACATAAGGGAAACACTGGACCTTGTGAAAGTCCATAACAGCAGTTAGTTGTCATTAGTAATGTACTACGGCACAGCTGTAGCCAAATTAGGGGGCGGGACTTAGGCAATGCTAAGAGTGCCAAAGTTAGAAAGAAAATATCTTCCTTGTATAATAATGGCATGAAACTTTCCACTGCAATTCATCATAGTCCAAATTTTGGATCATTTGGTGGAGTTGTGCAGGTGTTCGGCTACAGACAGAGATTTGCTGAATTATAGATAGATGTCAGTAGATAGTTTCAGACATCAGTGGATGTCTGGGTCTTTATGGATCTGCAATCTCTAACTAAATTTAACACCACTTTGTTTGACGTATAATAAATAGTTTCTCAAATACAGAAGTTTCTAAACTAAGTACACTGGATTGAAATGCTGCCATCACTGTTTTTAACATCTGAACATTATTATCTAAATCTCATCCAAATCAGCACTCCAATTAAACGGGCATTCTTTCTAGGTTTTTCTTTTTCTTTTTTTTAAACCAGTCTTACATTCTAATACAGCACACAGTAGGGGTTTCTGAGAATTAACAATGTGTCAACTTCAAATCCATGTGCAGTAACATATTACACTGATTCTGCCATATTTAAAACAGAATACTATTATATTGTAAAGCTTTGAATCAGTGACAGTCAATTGTTGCCGTCCATAATAACAGTGTCAGATTTTCGCTGAATCTCTTTTGGCACAAAACAACTTGGTGAAGTTAAATCTGCCCATTTTGTCGTGACGCCTTTTTTGGAAGATCCTCGTATTATTTTATGCAAACACTCTGGGTAGGTCTAAAAATGGAGTGTGGCCACTTGGAATGCATGACAGTTCCTCAGTTACACAGTATTGCACTGCATTGAAATGAGATGCATTGTTTTTCTCGACCATCTGCCACCTCCAAACAGGTGTGACTCAATTCAATAATATGATGAGGGAGACTCTTCTGCATAGGTTTCGGCAGGACATTGAATATGAGATACTACAGTTGACAGTGGCACAATGAATGTGGATTTTCAAGACTGGTTGGTGTCTACAGGAATAT
The DNA here is from genome assembly GCA_020466265.1 of Siphamia tubifer. Classification (NCBI taxonomy): domain Eukaryota; kingdom Metazoa; phylum Chordata; class Actinopteri; order Kurtiformes; family Apogonidae; genus Siphamia; species Siphamia tubifer. The sequence goes on from CM035785.1 coordinate 36,023,333, forward strand.
GATGTCAACGTTGCAGCTCTTTTCATCACACTGTATGTTCTGTGCTTTGTTTCACCCTGCTGTATTTTCTTAGTTTTTTTTACCACACTGAGTTGAAATATTATTTGTCAGCCATTTGTATCTAATTGAGTTAATGCCAGATGCAAGTACTTCAAGCAACTGAAGCCTGATCAAGTTAATTCCAATTAATAACAACAACAAAAAAGGAAAACTAAGGATGAATGTCATTTCACCCGTACCCCCTACCCCTTCAAATGGAGCCATAAGCCGTAGAGCTTGAAAATCAACCCCTATGAATTGGGACACTCCTTCAACACTCAGTTACGTCATCAGTTTCCTCTGCCAGTTTTTACGTAAGCAAAAACGACAGCTGTAACCAGAAGTAATCAAACATATGTCTGCTGCTGTAGTTGTCGCATTTTCCTCGGATATGCCGATATTTTTGCAAATATCTGCATCAAATCGGTGCTATGTATCGACCGATAACTCCACGTTTATGTAAATAGAGATTTTTTTTCATGTGTGATTTATGGAGAAAATTAGCATTAGACAATGTGACAATGTGGAATATATTAGTAATTAATGAACCACCAAATAGTACGTTAAATGGAGAATGTTATGATGTAAAGTAAGTCAATGATTGGTGAAATTTTGGGAATGAATATGTCTGTGCCGTTGTAACTGTCATGATGAGTGGGACTAATTATTTTAATGCTATTTTAATGTTTTAATGTTATTATTGTATAATCTTTAGTAGCTGTGTATTTTAAATTTATTCCGTTGTCAGGGACTGCAAATGGAAACTAGTTATTGAGCTATAATCTGGTACAGTACTGTACATCTTAATGTCCTCTGTTCACTGTCCCTTAAATAAATAAATAAATAAAAATGCCAAACTTTATACAATACAACAGTTATCACGACTTAAATACTGTCAATTATGGCGAAAATACTACATTTGTGTACTTCTTTTGTAGATGCCCCTATTTAAAAAAAAAAAAAAAAAAAAAAAAAAAAAATATATATATATATATATATATATATATATATATATATATATATATATATATTTGCATTGTATTCTAGGAAATTTCTCGTACCCTTCCGTTTGGAATCTGCCTCTGGAAAATCTCCATTTGAAGGGGTATAAAGCCCTTCCCCTTCCCCCTACCCCTCTGCCTTAATGTGAATTGAGACATGGGTGCACAGTAAATTTTGCAGTGTTAATTTGGAGAAAATGGGACCAAATACACTCTAGAAGAAGTTAAATAAACTCTCTAAGTGTTGATTTAACACTGCAATATTTACTGTGTGAGGGGTGAAATGAGATTCAGCCTAAACTGACCAACAAACAATTATTCTAATAAAAGAAATGTGCAATTTTTACTCCACGAAGGAAGTTATGTTTTTGCTGGTGTTTGTCTGACTATTAGCAAGATAATTTTTTAAAAGCTATGGATAGATTTTCTAGAAATATTGCCGTCTCTAAAATGGCAGTTATGTTTTCCTCCTGAATTATTTCCAGAAAAGTCTCCATCTCCTCCTCTGTCCATGTGTATCACACCATTTTCACTCCAAGTGAAGTGATCATGTGACTACGTACGTCACGTTCTGTGACATATAATTGCATAAAAAGTGTTTTCATTGCACTTCTGCGATATATTAGAATATTGAAAGGTGTGGAAAACAACCTTGTGATTGTGTAAAAATTTGTATCAATATTTGACTGTTTTTTCAAAATTCAGGTGTTTCCATTATTTACATTTTGTGAATTTCCAAGGGTAATGGAAACACAGATAGTTTGCTGTTGTTTTCCACTACTTAAAAAAAAAAGGGGAAATGTTGATACTGGCACCAGGAGGGTAACATTTTTTTGGTGCTCAGTAAAGGTATATGTGTATAATGGAAATACAAAAAGGCCGAGCTGAGTCAAATTGAGCCAATACCAGTAAAGACACACAGCCTTAAAAAAAAAAAAAATCTTAAAAATTCATTAAAATTTTAATTTCAACTTACTTAAACCACATCTATCTTGGGTCCCTGACAATCTATTAACCCAATGTGGCATAAATTGAATCAATAGTTTTGTTGCTAAAGTATTAAACAAAGAAACAAATTGAACCAAAAAAATGTTTTTAAAAAGTTCAGCGTCAGCATTAACATTCACTGCTTTAACAGATGAATGTGGAAAGTCTGATTATTCTGTTCTCTTTTATTATTAAATGGGCTGGAGTGATGCTCACCTGCTGTGGCTCTGGGAGCTTTTTACTTTCTGGGGCTGAATTCTCCGTCTGATTCTGGAAACAGTCGCCGCCGGTCTATGGGGAGAGAAAAGCACATTTGAGAATGAACAGGATGCATGCTGGGAAGTTTTGTTGACTCACCAGCTGCAGTTATTCAGTAAATGAGGAAGTGCACATATGAATATAAATACATCATATCCATGAAATGAGTCTTTTGGTTAAAGCTTTGATTAAACACTTCCTCTACAGTGACAGAATAATTCATTATGTATGTTTTGACAACATTTAATTTCATCAAGATGTTACCGTGTGTGATTAAATCGTTTAAGAGATAGTCTATATGATAATACTGATTTTAATTAGTCCATTTGCAAATGTGACACTTAGCAATTACTTGACATAAACTGCTTTTGTAGTGTTTCCATTTGTAAACGTATAGAAGTCCACTGATGGAAAAAAAAACAAAATAATGACTTACATTTCACGAAAACATCTTCCCCTTACAGTGAAATATTACATTCTTATTTGGGGAAAACTTTGGAGTATTTTCAGATGAAAGTCATCATATGAGATATCAAGTATGATTTCAGAAGGGTATTAAAGGTGTCATTCTATGGTTATTTCATTATTATTACTGTGTTCTCCATTGTTATTGAATGTACTGTGTGTTGGTTCTATTTAAAAAAAAACTGTCCAGATTTCTTTGTTTCCAGCTGTTTCTGCACGTTTACATTATGTTTACCGGTACTTGTCCATGACGTGGAAATGAGGCGTCTCTGATTGGCTCAGAATGGATGAAGGAACACTCCCCCCTCCCCTCTTGCTCTGTGTGTGTTTGAAAACGACACGCTGCGCTGACTTTACTAAAGACCTGGGGTTCAATTCCCGGACTGTGTGGGCCTTTCTGTGTGGAGTTTGCATGTTTCTCTCCCTGTGTCTGGATGGGTTTCCTCCAGGTGCTCAGGTTTCTCCCATCACCCAAAAACATGTTTGCTAGGGTAAAAATCCTCCAGCCAGGTAATTGACCATGAGCCTGGCTCCATGTCTAAAGATGGGTCCCCGGGTGCCACCCATGGCTGCCCACTGCTCCTTAGAAGGATGGTTTAAATGCAAAGGTACAATTGTACGATGATAATAAAGTACTATCTATCTATCTTATAAAACATGACAAAAAAAAACAGGCTTTATTTCCACATGAACCAGTTTAATCCGCCATTTTTTTCAAGTTTGTGCAGCAGCTACTGTGGCGCCGTCTTCTCTTGTAGATGCTAATGCTAATGCTACTTCAGATTCGCCGCAATATGGGACGGGTTTAACCCCACGTGGGTGACACCAATGTCCCTGTAAGGCAGGGGTGTCAAACTGCGGTCCTCGAGGGCCGGTGTCCTGCATGTTTTAGATGATTGCATCATTATCAGTCTAATGAGGAGCTGATTATTAACTCCTTAAGTGTCAGCGCTGACGCATTCGGAATGGATGATTTAGTTTAAATATTGAGAAAAATTCAACCGTTTTCCTTTTAGAAAACTCTTTGGCACTCTTTCTTTGCATAGAAAGAGTGCCAAAAAGCAAGATTTTTTTTATTTGATTTTTTTAAAAAATTTTTAAAGGCAAAAATTTTAATTGCTGGGACCAGATTTCAATACTAGTTATATTCTTTCGTAATTTTTTCCCCCTTAATTTTCCACATTATTTGTCGTTTTGTAAATATTTCTTAGTTTTCATTGCTCATTTTGTTTATCTTTTATTGTAGTATTTTTTTTTTTTCCATTTGTGTCTTACTTTGCTCATGTTACCAATTATTTTGTTAGTTCTCAGGAGCTAAAGGGTTAAACTGAATCACATGGAAGAAGGAAATATCTAAAACATGCAGGACACCGGCCCTCAAGGACTGGAGTTTGACACCTGTGCTGTAAGGAGTAGTGGACAGACTTTTTCTGAATGGCTCGTTTCTCCGTTGTTTTTTATGAATGGTAAATACAGCCCATGGAGGTGACACACCACGCAGCAAACACAGCATGTGTTGGTAACTTGGTAACCCATCAAATTCCACAAGGAGTGTGGAATGACACCTTTAAGTTGTTCATCCAAATTCTGAACTGCTTCATCCTTGTGAAGGTTACGGGGGGTGGAGTCTATCTGAGTAATCAACAGGATAAAGGCCCATTAGTTCATCAGAGGACGATGACAAAACAACTGTTCACACCTACAGGTGCTTTAGTTCCAGTTGACCCATTAATTACATGTCTTTGGACAGAGAACCTGGAGAACCCAGACAGAACCTGAAAAGAACCCACTCTGACACAAGAAAACATGGAATTCAAATCATCCAGGACGTTGTTGCTAAACCTCTGCTCCACAGCCCTGCTCATTATTCAAAGGAATATTTCTGATCATTCCGATGAATTAAATTGAAACTTTACAGACTTTAGAGAAAGAGTAATTTTTGACACATTAAATTGTTATTCTAGAAGTTTCCTCATTTGTTTGACATGTTAAGTTATTTTTCCATTGTTATTTTAGGAAGATTTAGGATTATTTTTATTGTATTATTTTGACATATTAATCATTTATTCAATGAAAACTTCTCATTCTTCTCATATCTTAGGTTCCACTTTTGAGAGTACTTCTCAGTAGAGATAAATGTGTCCCAGCATTCTGAAATACCAACAGACACTAACTTTATTTTCAGATAAGCTGATATTTTCAGATTCCAAGTCATTATTTTGAAATATGAAGGTTATTTTCAGATCCTTTTTTTTTTTTTTTTATTCCGTCACAGTGGGAGACATAGAATGTATGAGTCCATTATGATCCATATGAGTCTAATTCCTGGGACCAAAGGTTTTGGGCTGTTATTTTCAGTTTGTCCGTGGGCCATCTGGATTTGGACATTTTTCAGTGCTCTGACATTTTACAGACCAATCAGTCAAGAAATGATCAATGTTAAAAATAATCATTATTTGTAGGCACACAGGATGCTTTTTCTGGTGACTTGTACTCAAAGCTGTGTATGCCTTCCTGTGCCTGTGGCTTTTCTCTTGAACACAGTGAGCAGAAAATGATGTGTTTCTCAAACACATATGTTCATTAATTACTGATATTCAAGTTAAATTGTATTTCTCAGTCCCTCCAGCATTTCACAGGCCTTTTTTGAGATTGTTGCAGCCTAAAATGTCTGATGTTGCATGAGCTTTGATGAAAAATTGTGATGAAAGTTGCTTTCCTTTTTAGGCTTTTGTTGCGGAAGTGAAAGTTGCAATAAACAGTTGCGATTTTCCACTTTTGTAATCAAAATTAAGTAAATTAATTCAAAGTCACTGTGATATGGTCCTCAAAACTACCTTTTACCGAGATGAAAAATAAACAATTATGAGGATTACAAAAATTGAACCAAAAATATATTTTTCCCAAATTCACCTTTTGGTTCAAAGGTTAAAGTTCATATGGCCTCACAACACTACATGAAGTTATAAAACATAAATGTCTTAGCCAGTCAAAAAGAACATTATTACTAGTACTGTGTACTGTGTAGTAGAGGCAGTTTCTGACAAAAATAGAACAAAGACACTGAGATATTAAGACAACCTTTCAAATAAGACAAATAAAATATTACCTGGATGATAAAAATGCAGCATGTTACTAGCAACACTGAACTGAAATGAAGCAAAAGTTAGCTAATTATGCTACTGTAGATAATTAAACTGTGACATATCTGTTAACACATCAGGTTTACTGCTGGTATATATATATATATATATATATATATATATATATATATATATATATATATATTTATTTATTTATTTATATCTGAGTTAGAACAAAATAAGACTATTTATTTCACCATGAGAGAAATTCTAAAACTACAGCAGCGAATGTGAAGTGCAGGTATGAAAGTAGAAAAACACATTCACATCCTTAGAATATGAATATGGAAAATCTAATTTGCATTTTCAACAGTATCATTTTCTTTTTAGAGCAGTTTACATTATTTAAAAATATTTTTATTCATAATTTACTTCTGCTTAGCTGGTTTGTGTGTGTGTACTGTACATATGTTTGTGTCTCTGCTCAATCTGACCCATCTGATCCACACCTCACATATTTCTTTGGATAGGATGGTGAGGAAGATTTAAAAAAAAGAAAAAAAATAAATACCTAAACAAAAATTAAAACTAAGCATTCAGAAAAAAAAAAACAAACTAGCAAACCTGCTAAAAAAATAATGGAAATATAACTGCATTAGAGGGGGGAAAAAGTCTAAACTAATGAAATCTACATTTATAATGAAAAATCCAAAAAGGCACATAGCATGTATGATGCTTATTGCTATGGTTCTGTGGCAGCAGGGTTAAAGGTTATCAGTTGAAGCATGAAAGAAGAAGGGCGCTCATTGGCTCTGTGGTACAGTAACAGACAAATGACCAAGCTAGTCCCACAGAACAGTGGTAATAACCATTTTGATATATATTTTATTATTTTATATGTCAGGCATGTCTATAAAAAGTAAATCATCTGTAGGATTGCAATGGCCCTTTCACATTAATTTTCATACTGAAGCAGAGACTGAGTTACCCATCTCATACAAAGGCGTCTAAGCTGATTTCCTCAAGCATAAAGTGAGACGAGATGTGGCGATGACGTCCTACAAACACAGCTTCAGACTCGGTTCAAATGTCTCCTCTTATCTGTATCATGAACGTCTGTGTGTCACCCTGCCAACATTACATTATCAATTACGGGACACCAGTGAACATTGTTTTTTTGGCACAGTTTCATTAAGGACCAATCTCTTTGACACTTTTTCCACAGTTAGTAATTTCCTCTCTGGGTGGCATCCCTTCATACATTCCAGTCTCCATGGGTCTATCGACTGAAATCTGTAATACTTATTGATAGTTATTTGTCAAAAATCCTTAAGGACCATGTTCACTTCCCCTGTATTCTTCAAATCCTCTTGGTTTTGATAAGGTTGGAGATGTCCTCTGATAAGTAACTGGTCCACATTCGCCTGGACTGTGACTATAAGACACCTAAGTCCTTCACTAAACACCAGAATAGGACGCTTCAGCCACTGTTTCCACTGTCCTCCCTCGACGACTGCTTTCAATGTGCCAGTGAAGCACTCAGCCACTTCCAAAAGTCAACTATATCTCCTGTACAACTACATGGGTGTGCACTGTACTAGACTATACAGTGAATGGCTTTTGAGGAGAGTGTAAATGTGTAAAATATGTCATTACTTCCACTTCCTCATGATGCACAAACTGAAATATATGAAGAGAATAAGTGCTGCAGGTCCACAGGCAGCTATTGCACATATTAAGGTACTATTCAGTGAAGTCCATTTCATACGAAAGCTTCATGAAAAGATAAAAATGTTGTAGAATGTCACCAGTACGGTAAAATTCCCAAGTGTGAACTGTATCTGGTAATATCTGTAATTTAATTAATGTATAGTGACCCTCCTATAGTGATTTTAGAATATCACTATATTACATATGTGTCTAAAAATGGTGTATAAATGAGTAATATTTATAAGTAATATAAATGAGTAATATTTATAAGTAATATAAATGAGTAATATTTATAAGTAATATAAATGAGTAATATTTCTAAGTAATATAAATGAGTAATATTTATAAGTATTATAAATGAGTAATATTTATAAGTAATATAATTATGAGTAATATAAATGAGTAATATTTATGAGTAATATAAATGAGTAATATTTCTAAGTAATATAAATGAGTAATATTTCTAAGTAATATTTATGAGTAATATTTATAAGTAATATGAATGAGTAATATGTATGAGTAATATAAATGAGTAATATTTATAAGTAATATAAATGAGTAATATTTATGAGTAATATTTCTAAGTAATATAAATGAGTAATATTTCTAAGTATTATAAATGAGTAATATTTATAAGTAATATAAATGAGTAATATTTCTAAGTAATATAAATGAGTAATATTTCTAAGTATTATAAATGAGTAATATTTATAAGTAATATAAATGAGTAATATTTCTAAGTAATATTTATAAGTAATATAAATGAGTAATATTTCTAAGTATTATAAATGAGCAATATTTATAAGTAATATAAATGAGTAATATTTCTAAGTAATATTTATAAGTAATATGAATGAGTAATATTTTGTCCACACAAACCATATACATTTTCTTTTAAAACTTTTCTTTTTTGCTCATTATAATGTCCGTCAACATCGTATTTTTTGTTTGTTTTTGTTGTAAATCCACATGACCAACCACCACTTGCCACAGAAAACAACTTTGGTAATACTTTATTTGATGAGTGAGTTCATAACATATTCATAGCAGCTGTCATAAACTGCACATAAAGCATTCATAACTGTCAGTCAACATTCAGACCAAACCTTTCATGAATGTAGAAGACAGAATCACGATAACTTTTCAAAATAAAAGTCCAACAATTTCAAAGCAGCACTGCTGTTTTCTCCCCAAACCTCTTACCATCACATCACATCTGAGTCAGTGGGCTAGTCCAGTGACAATTTGTTTAATAATCTTTAACAACCTTTGCTGATGATTCATCTTTTACTAATGAGAATGCCCAACCGTCACAGGTAGAGCCCTTTTGTGGAAATGGAGAGGTGTGGTCATAGGAGTGGGACATAGGCATTAAATACATTTTAAAAAATTATTAAAATGTGTAGGCCTATTTGAAAAGTGCCAAAAAAGTCATTGCTGCTTTTGCAATTGTTGGACTTTTATTTTGAAAGGTTGTCATCTTTCACATTGATGAAAGGTCTGGTATGAATGTTGAGTCATGTCTTATGAAACAGTCATGAATACTTTATGTGCAGTTCATGACAGCTGCTGTGAATGTGTTATGAACTGACCTGTCAAGTAACATGTTACCAAAACCCTCCTTCACTCGGCTATTGGGCCCCAAACCTGAACAGGAAGTGTAAATACTTCATTCACATCAGTTTTATTCAGCTAAATTTAACTTAGTCTAAAGGTAAAAACAATATTTCTGCATGTTTTTTCAAAAGTGAGTTATTGTTTTGCTCAAATTTGGTTGTTGGTTCAGTGAATGTTAGTTGATAAGTGATGAAAATGCTTCTGTCGGGCGCTGTTGGGTGTCTGCTGTGCATGTAATGTGCATTAGCTTCGTGCATTAGCTTCAGAGTGATCAGCTGATGGTATAAACTTGTTTGAACATGTTTATCTCTTTTCTGATTTTGCGGGAAAAACTGATTTAATCAATTGCTGTTTTAACTGTGTTTGGTGATCATAAGAGGGGTTTATATGAGCTTTCTGTGGATATGCATCATTAGCATGTGCATACAAAATGATGAATAGATTCAGTCTGCCACTCTACAGCTCAAGAGGTTAATGGAAAAAAATGACTGGGTGAATTTTTTTCCATTACATTTGTTTTTATATTTTATTTGTGCAATTTGAGGGTCAATGGAAACGTGACTTGTTAGGATAAAGATTTTTGCACATATTCTGAACCTACCGTATATTCTCTAAATAATATTTTGACTATAACTAAGACTGTAACTCACTTATTAGCTTAGAAATAGTTTTAGTGACATGAACTAAAAAAAGGGGAAAAGAGTCATGTATGTGAATGACTACGTATGTATGTGTATATTTATGTATGTATTTTCTTTTTTCTCTACCTGTTTGATATCATGAATTGTGTAGCTTAAGATGTATAGTAGACTGAGCCTTTTTCAGTTAAATTCTGTATTTTTTTGCTGGTTTGAAGCGAATACGGTATATGACTGAGGCTGTTTTCACACCTGTTAGTTCAATAGACTGGTTTGTTTGGGCCCAAAAGTTGTTACAATTTTGCAGTTCTCAAATGGTTCGGTTCACATTCACACCAGTGATTTTTGCAAATGGACCAACCACTGTGGGTTTTTTTCTCTCCTCACCCATGTGGAGGCGCTGTTTGGAAAATACTGCGCTTTGGGTGACGTAGACGAAAGCTGATTGGTGCAGCACGTGCAGAGGGAAAATCCCGGAAGGAAACATCAGGTGGATTAGTTTTTTTCTGAACAATGAACTGTGGTCTTCTGCTTGTTTTTGTTTCAATATAAAACAAAACAACAAATTTGTGCGAAAAAATTAAATTTGCACTTCCCACAATACACCGCGCTGCTTTCTACGGAAGCTTTCGTAGGTCAAAAAGACTGCTCCATAAAAGAGATGGGCCGAATCGAGGCCCGGTCAGCGTTCTCACCAGCAGCGAACCGCTCCAGAGTCTGGTTGGAACTGGACCGAGACCACCTCGAAAAGGAGGTCTCGGTACGGTCCTTTAGTGCGGACCAAAATAAACTGGTCCACTTTCACACCAGCTCAAACGAACCGGACCTGCAGGTGTCCCGAACTCTAGTCAGCTTAAAGCGAACCAAATGGTGTAGGTGTGAAAGCACCCTGAAATTAACCAACTAAACTAAACTAACAAACCAACTCCCAGAAGAGACCGGATGCAAAACCTCACATACACGAAAAATATGTTCAAACTAGGGAGACGTTTTTTGTGAAATGGAAACATTTCATTTATGTACAATGTATGTTAGGATGTAACTATGTAATTCCTGTGATTAAGCTTAATGAAGATGATTAAAAACAAAATTACTTGTTGGATTTGTGATGAGGGACCTGAGCAGGAATTTTAGTGAACAGATGAACTTTGTGATTTTGGGCCCTCAGGTCACAGAGGCCATTACAGTTTAATTACTCTGAAGACTCACCTTTTCCATCTGGCACTCTTTAACGCCGCCGCTCTCTCTCCTCATTACTCCACTGTTCATGGGTGATTTAGTGGTGGTGACGATTCTTTGAACTTTGGAAATATCCTGCGGGGAATAAATGACAGAAAAGTTAAACGTGAGGTTTGAAGTAAAACAGGTCAGTGTCATGTTGATATAGAAGAAAAAGTGTGCTCTTGAAAAGTAAACAAGTCTGACTCAAAGTTTAGAACTGTTTAATTCATTTAAACTCAGTTTATTTGAAGGGAATAAATTATAGGAGTGAATTCAACTTCAGGCAACAGGAAGGGAAAAGGAGAGCACCAACAAACTATAAAGAGCATTAGTAAAATTTACCAAAGCTCAAGGTGAACTCAGTTATATTATTCAACCATAGGAAAACGAAAACTGTCATTAATAATTTCTTGGGGAAATAAAAAAAAAAGAAAGAAAGAAAAGTATCTCATGAGCTGTTCTTATCGTCTACTTTCCAAACCCAAACTTTAAATCGACTCTAAGGTTATGTTTACACTAACCCTGAGTATTTTAGAAAACGCAGACATTTGCCTTCGTTTGTACCTTTCGTTTATTTTTCCTCTGAAAATTCATCTTTGTAAAAACTCAGGCAAAAGTGAGTTTGTTTTCTTTACATTACATTACATTGCATTTGGCAGACGCTTTTATCCAAAGCGACTTACAATAGAGGACATAATATATAGCAGTTACAAGGTCGACAGGAAATAGACAGAACAATAAGTGCAGATGCTCTCTGGGGTCAGTCCACCCCCCAAGTAGATATTCATGTGCAGTCGATATTCATGAAAGAGGAGGAGAGTCTTCATATGTTTCTTGAAGGTTGAGAGACATGATGCTAGTCTTGTCGATTCTGGGAGTGTATTCCACCACTGACGGACTAATACAGACAACAGTTTTGCCTGCACAGTAAATTTTGCAGTGTTAAATCAACACTTAGAGAGTTTATTTAACTTCTTCTAGAATGTATTTGGTCCCATTGTCTGCAAATTAACACTGCAAAATCTACAGTGTGGTATCACTTAGAGCGAGCAGAGGACACCGCTAGTTGTCCTGTTACTGGAGCGTAGATCTCTGGCAGGAGCTTACGGCTTTAGTTTTGAAAACTTAGTTAATGAGTTTGTGTATAAAGAGACCACAGAGAGGAGCATCTTACATCTGGCAAGCATGGATACACTCTGAACAGCATCATTTCTTTTATTAAGAGTTATATTAACAAGTTCACTTTTCAAAATAAAGCTGATCAAAGTCCTTGACCAGCAGAGACACATCAGGGTTCAGAGGGCAGCAATTGCGCATCTTCTTGTGAGTGATCAAAGAGCGTGCCCGTTCCTGTACCAACACATTCAACCCAAACCACTTGGTCACGCTTGGCTTTTTTCTGTGGAATGGAACAGGAAGTAGGAGTATTGGTGATTCTCAATGAGGCTTCTGATTGGCTTGTGTGGAGATGTCATTGGTTTAACACTTCCACCGACAGGCTTGACACAGTTTAATAGCTCTTGAGAGGGAATTTATATGGATCAATATAAACATAAATATTTTTTTTTAAAAATGCTATGTGCACAAAGTTTAAGAAAAAAAACGGAGCTTTAAAAATATGTGTTTCAAAAATATAAACATAGCCTAATTATAAATCTGTGTCACATTCTAATAAGAAAAGCAGTGTCTACATGTGTTTAGGTCTGGATTCAGTTCAAAAATTCAAGTGCCCACTTTTTTGCACTCAGTGTGATTTTTGTGCTTTTTGGCAGCTCAGGATTGAACTTGTGTAACTCAAGAGTCAAAGAAAGGAAGATGCATATGGCATTTGTACAACTGAAAGATCCTCTGATGATGAACATGTTTCAGTGAAGTGACCCTTCACAAAAAAACATCCAAATAAAATGTTTCGATAGCGGGAGGAAAACAAGATGAGCAGAAGATGAAAAGCATCCCAGTCTCTGGAGATGGTAAAGCAATCTATATCACTACCACTTGAGATGATATCTATGTAAAAAAAAAAAAAAAACATGACTTATGAGGTTGATGTGTGTGGAATCAGTGGTGGAAGAACTGGTGAGTGTGAAAATATAAGTAAATAAAAACTGTTAATGTTTATTAGGGGGCACTGGTATTGTAAAGAAAAAAAGTGGGTGAAATATTTTGCAATACTTTTGCCAGAAAACAGGACTTGGGATGGTTATGTCATCACTCTGCGTAACTGCCATATTTGCTCCTCCTTCCCTTCCATTTACTCTGGAGCAACGTATTGTTTAGAAACATACTCTCTACTCCCTCTCGGTTGTGTGGCTTAGCATTTACATACATGTATGCCCTGATGACGGCCCTTGGCTGCAACGCGTAGGCTTATGTGTTTTTAACTTTTGCATTGTTTTATTAATCTCAGAGTGCCTTTATTAAAATATATATTTGGAAAGGGTCAAAAACGACAGTGCTGCTTTGCAATTGTTGGACTTTTATTTTGAAAAGTCATCCATGTTCTGGCTTCCACATTCATGAAAGGTTTAGTATGAATTTTGAGTCATGTCTCATGAAACAGTGATGAATGCTTTGTGTGCAATTTATGACAGCTGCTATGAATGTGTTATGAACTCTATGAACTCACCCGTCAAGTAAAGTGTTACCAAAAAGTCTAAAAAAAAACAAGAAGTGTGATGTCAAATGATTAAAATGTTTAATCAGATTAACTTAAGGGTTTCTGTAAATTAATTTGGATTAATCATGATTAAATATTCATATTTAATCTATATTAATTGTCATTTTGCATGAGCAAACAGACTCAAGAAATAAGGGAATATATCTCCACTTAAAACACTTGGGGTTCAAGTGCCCACCAGTGGGCAATTTAACACTGCAGCCTCAAAGTCTCTGAAAGGCCTTGGACTTCCCTTTTGTTTGTTTGTTTGTTTATTTGTCCTCATATTTCCATATAGAGGACAATGTACTGTTTAGCATCTTCCATCTTTAAGGGTTGGTTATGTTGCCTGTCACTAACAGATCCGCTGACCATTCAGAAATCAATCTGTGCTGCAGATGGGATATTTGCATTCAAATATTTAATCAGATTAATCATGATGATGCATTAATTTGCATTAATGCAGTCATTTTGACAGCCCTAAAAAAAGAACATTTTTGGAGAGAAGTTAAATGCCATAAATCTGTTGCAGCCTTAATAGTTTTCCAGTTTTATAGTATTTCCACATTAGTTACATTTTGAGACAGAGGTCCTTGTCCTTAAACAGACCACACACAACTTTAAATAAACACTTAAAAAACACCTCCCAGGTACATAACAACTGACAGATATTATTTGCTGATAGATATTCATACCAACCTTTCTAAAGACCTTCAGTGGAAAAATAAGATGCAAACAAATCAGCATTTCAACAGAAGGCCAATGGAAAAGTCATGGAACAAATCATATAAATGACTTTAGGCTGATTGCAGAGCTCATTTATAGGCCACAAAAATGAAACCCTAACATCGTCCAGCCATGTTCTCTGTGTTTATATGCAGAGAAGATCTACATCCTTGGCTGCTCCTGTGACTTTTTGGTTTTTATAGATTTCTATATAGATATGCTTTCATTTCTCTGAGCATAGGACATTGTTTTTTTTTTACTGTACTAGTCTATCAGTTTCTATGGACAGTGATAAGAAACTGCTGCAGTCCATCCAGTGAAGATGTGAACTGCTGACGAGTCTGTCCGATGGCTGAATTTATGCTGCAGCCAGGGTTCGGAGTGGTCTGAATTGGGTCAAACGGTGTCTCTGGAGAACATGAAGCAAGATGGTTGCAAGATGAACACGAACAATCTTAAGCTGTCACTGTCAAGCTCCATTTTGACTTTGTCAGCTTAAGCAACATCTTTTTAGGCAGGTTCAGTAGAAGTGACTGTATTTCTGAAAGTGACTGCTCTCGGGGCAAACAGATTTCCCAACTTTTGACAGCATCCATCAGAATCAGCTGCGTGTTACTGAATAGTGACATGGAGGCATTTAACATGCTGTTTTCTTTAACAACCAGTTCTTTCACAGAACAAAAATCCTAAAAGAAAGCAACCTCGACTTTAGGGTTAGGTGTATACCAGACAACTTTCTAAAATACAAACCATATGTATAGGAATTCATCAGTTCCATATAACACCGATTTCAATATATAACTAGAAAAACACTCTGAGAGCACAAACCTCTGCCAAGGCAGACCTCCCCCCTTCGAATGAAGAGGGGTCCACCAAGGAGGTATTCAATTTGAGTCTGTTTCTTTGTCTATTTGTTAGTTTTTTCAGCAGAAGTTCTGAACGGATTTTGCTGAAATTTTTAGGATGTTTTGGGAGTGTCACAAGGAACAAATGATTACATTTCGGTGGTGATCCGGAAGAGATCCTGGATTCTGGATCACTTGGAAATTTTACATTGTGGTAAATAGAGAACACATTTCAAAGTGATCCAGAATCCAGGATCTCTTCTGGATTACCGGCAAAATGTAATCATTTGTTCCTTGTGACACTCCCAACACATCCTGAAAATGTTATTAAAATCCGTTCAGAACTTTTTGCGTAATCCTGCTGACAGTCAGACTAGAAATCCACACAAATCATGAATGCATCATTATCAGTCATTATCATGTTAAATCACCAATACATGTTGAAAATGTAAAATCTCTGCTGCGATGATGTGAAAATTCAATATGGCGTCACACCGGAAGTAATCTGCTAAAATTTGGTCTGTTTTATCCTTATATGTGTCTCCTTGTACATGTCAAATTTCAGAACGATCTATCAAGAATTAATGACGCTAAAGTGAAAAAAGTTTAAATACGCAAGCGCACAGAGAAACACACAAACCGTTAAAGCAACATAACTTCACAAATCTCTGATTCGCAAAGTTAACAAACAAGACTCCTTGGCAGAGGTAAATGGAATGCACTTATATAGCACTTTTCCACCTTCATGGTGCTCAAAGCGCTTTACATTAGCCTCTCATTCACCCATTCACACACACACACTCATACACCAGTAGGTTTCTAAGGTCTATGGTAAGTCCTACTGGGGGCCTAAGCCAGGGTTCAGTGTCTTGCCCAAGGACACTTTGACATGTGGACAGCCAGAGCCGGGACACGAACTGCCAACCTCTCGGTCATTGGGTGACTCACTCTATCAACTGAGCCACAGTCGCCCATTTACTTCACCCGTTTATGTCCAGGGAACAAGTTACAGTTCAAAAACTGCTGAAATTCAATCCTAACCCTAAAATACGGACAAGGAAATGTTAGTACCAGTGGATCAGTGAGTGGGGGGCACATGCGTGTCTTTCAGGGGCTGACCTGCCTTGGCAGAGTCTGCGCTCTCCAAGTGCTTTTCTAGTTCCATCAGTGTTTGTCTGAAAGCAAGATAACTCAAAAACTTCTGGAAGGGTTTTGAAGGAACAAATGATTACATTTTGGTGGTGATTGTAGTCCTTTTGTAGTCCACAATTGTTTTGTTTTACTGTGTGTTTGAGGGAATAACAGGAAAAAACACAGAGGAATTGAAATGTAATATAAATAAGTCACTGTATCAGTAAGATATGTAAGATGTTGAACATGAACTGGAACACACTGAACAATATGTGTTTGAAACTAGACCCAGTAGTTTTTGTTTTGGTCCTTTTGTCTAAATCAGTTCAGCTACTTCTTTGCAGTTGATTGAACTAAAAAAAAAAAAAAAAGCTACATGGTCAAAACTGCGTAAATCACAGTAAAAAAAAATAAAGGAAACCCATCACAACAATGCAAGCAGCAGTAAAAACAAAATGCTACAGGGAAGATGGTGTTTTAAAAACCCCAAACCATCTATTTTATACAATGTCTCACTGCTCTGTTTCATTCTACAGATGACCATGTTCAGATGTCTAATACTTTTCTATCTGCACATTTTGAAATGTTTTCCATTGAGTAAAGTGCTGAATTTTTATGACCACTTAAATCATACATTTGCTCACCACAGATACGTCAGGAGTTAAAGGATTAACAAGCTCCATCTTAACATAGTCATTGAGGGTTACTATGGTATTCATGGCACCATAGCAACAATGACTAAAATTTGACAAATAAGTAAATTGCTTATGGGCACATGTGTATGTATGTTTAGATTGTGGCAAAGAGAGCAACATTTATTTAAATGTATTTTATTTTCTGGAACTGAAATTAAACATCTGCTATAATTTGCCATTGAGTTTAATGAGGCAGTCGATGGAACTTATAGTATAAGTTGCATAAGTCGCTGTATAAAGACACATGCAGATTGGCTATTGGAAATATAATAAACTGTCTCATTACAACAGCAGGCTTATTACAATGTGGAGGTGTATGCAGAGGTGACATGGCTATTCTCAAGTGTGAACATTGTGGACAAACAGCAGAGACATAATTATATACGAGTCATTTTGTAGTCGTCACGCTCATGCTGAGACTACAGTGAGGAAAAAGGTGACATTTTCAGTATGTTATTAACTAATATCCACTGTTATTTATTAAACTCCATGGGAATTACTGTTGAACCAGTGTTGTAGAGGATGACCGTGTTTCCATGGCAACTATAGAGTATTTGAAAAAACATATTTGATGACAATGAAAAGATGAGGGGGGAATAGCGGCATCCAGTAAACAGTAGTACTATGTATTTTTAAATGGCTTTTTCTAGGTTAGAGTTAATTGGACAAATAATTGTTTATTTTTTTTTTTTTACTGATTCAGCACTATCTTTCAGTTATAATCAATAATTACATTGATTATCGAAAAGAACACTACAAATCCTACACACCGTAACTTTAAACATTGTACATACACTAGGTAAATGCTTTTGGTCACTGGAGGATATTTTGGGTCTTTATGGGTTAAAGATTGACAAAATTATCCAACTGTAAAGAAGGTGAATCTGTGTATCATTCATTGTTTTGTTTTTCAACTGCCAATCAAAAACAAACAAAAAAAAGGAGGAGGTGGATTATCTTCTTTTTCGTTTTCTTAATCCAACATGAAAAACAAATATATCCCAGTATTTCGACTTTAGGCTCAGATCAAAAATACAAAATGGAAAAATGGGCCACTTATCGGAATTTGATTTTTATATTTAGTTGTTTGTATTTATGTGACCTGGAAGTTCTGCATGCAGCAGTTCGAGTATCCTGTCGGGCATGGACAGGACAATGTTCACTTTTGGAAGTCAGTCAGATTAAATTAAGTTTAAAGCAAACTTTATTAATATAGCGCCCATGTCAGGCAGCAGCAACAGAGCGCTTTACAATAGAAAGAGTAAACTACAAAAACATCGTAGCCTACATAAAAACACAGAGTGGCAGTCAAAGGTTCTGGACAATAAACTGTTCAAGCCATCACAATTTCATCTAAGTGTTGACTATAACCCGTTAGCTAGCCATAGATCTAAGCTATCGCCATTTAACGTTAATCTAATTCCATCAAATAAACTTCATTTATTCTGACTGGCTTCCAAAAGTGAACATTCTCTTGTCCCTGCTTCTACTTCTGCCTTTCCTGGCTGCTGGCAGTGTTGGCACCAAAGCATGATGAATAAAAAATATTATTAATAAATGACATACCTACCTGAACTGCTGCATGCAGAACTTCCGGGTCACGTAAATACAAACAATTAAATCAAATTCAATCATGTGGCCCATTTTTCCATTTCATATTTTTGATCTGAGCCTAAAATGAAAATATGAAAAACTAGGAATATATTTGTTTTTCGTGTTGGATTAAGACAATGAAAATAATCCATCTCCTTTTTATTTTTGATTGGCAAAA